>JAUCMU010000026.1:10724540-10735114 GCA_032275025.1 Enteromius treurensis | reverse complement strand
CTGCAGCGCACGGACAGCAGCTTTCTGAATAAAGAGAATTTGCTTCCAAATCCAAAGTCTTTCTCCTGGTCTCTCTCTGAAGAAACTTCACAACAACATCCATTTAAAATTAATGTTTTGTAAATTCATAAAGAGACAAAAAGATTGTTTAATTTATTGTTTATTGTAAAATATACACATACACGTTTATATCTGTGCAATCAGTCTATCATGTAAAAAGTATAAAGCTTAAAAAATTTAATTAAACAAAACACTAAGATAATATAAAATATGGCACTGATAATAACTTAAACATCAACAAACAAATTTAGGCTGATTTGAAACAAGCAGGCTTGATGAAATCTGGACAATTTTCACTTCATGGGAAAAATTAATCAACTATACCAATATTTCATGTAAAAAAAAATCACTAAGCTAATCTGCTATACGGTGGAAGCGTGGAGAGGTCTTGCTCTTCCTGCTCAGGACAGCGATCCATGAATGACATGGGGGAGTTAAAGATTCGCTCATCTCCATCTACAAGAGACAAATAAAACCTCACTATAATTGGGCACATCCTCACTAACATCATCATAATGGCATACATTGTGACTTATATAGCAGAAGATTTATGAAATATGATTTTGATATTTCACTGTGCAAATCCACTCAAACATCTATCACATACCTTGCCAAGTGCACACAAGTTCAGTTGGAGTAACAGGGTCATTCTGAGGAACTAGAAACTCCTGTAAAATACACAACCATGCAGTAATAACCAGCTCAATCTGACTAACTTTAAAATACTGCACTGTCTTGTCTTACATAAAATTTCACCCACCATGCCATTTGCAGAGTCATAGCAGCCGCAAAGCGGGAGACTGCGGCAGCCGACATAAGCAATGAGAGAAGAAAAGAGCAACGACCCCATGCAGGCCACCAGAAGGGCACTGTTTGCTCCTTTAACCATCCGGCTGAGCACGAACCTCTACACAAAACACAACTTGATCAACCATTCGTATGTTTTAAGCTGAGTGTGTAACATATGGGAGAGAAAACATGACTGTACCACTTCAGGGATAGGATGGGCATGAAAGATCTCATCATCCTCTTCCCCATAGCTCAGAGTGACGCAAGAATAAACGAAGACAATCGCAACAGCAAAAAGTGACATCACAGATGATGCGATCGTGACATTTACCTAAAGTTATTAACAAGAATCTGTTAATATCAACAAGTAGAAAGAGACAACTGTCAGGAGAAATACTGTGGATTAGACCGATAGGAAATTACCAAAATTGGATTTTTCTTCTGGGATGCAAAGAGGGCAAGTACACCAGGGGCAGCCATAATCTAAAAGAGGAGGAAAAAGCGAAATATGCTTTATAGAATTGTATAAAACATCTCAAGGGTGATGGTAAACAAAGTATTTCAATGATTTTGCAGTTACTCACAACACTTTTGCATTCCCCTAAGAAACTTCAGGTTTGCTCACAAACCTTTGCAAGAGAATGCAGTTTCACAGGGGAACGCAAAAGCATTTTTCCTAACATCGCTGTTCCTGTTTGAGGCCCTGTAGAACGAATCACTGTCTCTTAGTGAACACATATTCCACAAGAGGGTGACTACAAGTCAAATGGGACACCTATTATGTGCATAATCTTCCATCCACATTTAATCTAATCCACATTACAACGTTGAGAAAAATTTTAAGAGTAAATCGACTTGACTATATAATACGGAAAATCGTTATAACATGATAAAATACTGAAATGGTTTAATATGGGATATAAAATCTAATTCTATTTTCGTAACATAACTTTTTTGTGTGATTTTTCCCCAAAATAGATTCTTTAACTTATTTAATTCCCATTAGAGTGCATAAACGGTCAGTTTTCCGGTTTCTCACCAGTCCAGCCCATAGTGGAGCCCTAGTTTCACTGAGAGTAGTGCTCTTGCGGAAGACTGCATCCATAAAACCGCAAACCACGCAAAGCCCCGCGCACGCCACCTGAAGGATGCCGAGGACCACCACACTCTTCTGATTGAAGATGAAATACCTGTAACGGTCCATCTCAGGCCTTTAGCGGAGAGAGAGGAGTTAAGAGAATTTAACTTCATGGCCTTTAAAAGAAAATCAATCACTTTTGTGTCTCCGAAAGGAGCTGGATCATTTATCAAACGTCTAATGACTTGAAACCCTCACTATCGCTTTCCACGTTTGTGCGTCGATTCTGAAACTACAAAACGACTTAATTTGACTAAACTCTGTACTCTTAAAATATACTACGCCATGTTTAATACGTATAAACGTGTGCATAAGTGATGTGAATAAGAATAAATGTAGTATTTACCTGTGCCGTTTTCCTTATCACTTCCTGACCGCTTTTGTTTGGAAACGACCGGTGAAACCCAGCGTGTCACTCATTTACCTGGCGCGCGCGCGCAGGTGCAGCACAGTGACCACGCCCCCACAGTGTGGATATTTACAGTGTTGACCTAATTACTTTGAATAGTCCTCCATTTTGGCTTAGAGAAAACCTGATAATATCAATATTTAAAAAATGATAACAGACAAGTCAAGTTTTGCTCTATGCTGGAGTTTTATTGATAAATCTTTGTTGATAGCTTTTGCATATCAAAGGATGAAGTTCAGTTCAGTATCAAAAGATTTCTCTTAACCTTGTGCCTTATTCTCAAATTCTGTACATCAAACTTTTGCGCCCCCATAATGCAGTTCACCTTAACTTTCTTTTAATGGTGTCAATTTTCCATTCCGTTTTTCTTGGACAAAAACCACACAAATAAATAAAAAGCATTGTCTGTATAATACTGTACTTCAAGACTACTAGAGCCTATTTAAATGTAACTGTAGCTGTTCACACATGCAAAAGGAGACAGAGCAAGTTGTTTTACAAGAATAATTGTTGGTGATACCAATGTAAAAACTATCTATAATTACAGGGGAAACACGAGCAGAGCAGCAAAAGACACTATACTGGTTTAATACTGCATAGTTATAACAAGTTGTGGTAAAGAGGTCATATACCTCCAGGAATTGTGACATCAGTTTTTTAAAACTCCACTCCATGGATTTCAGTCAAAATGCCTTTTTAATTACTTACTCGTTTTCAGTCCCTGTATTCTTGTAGTATAACCAAAGTCACCAACTTACACACATACTGTACTAGTCCTTCAACATTGTAGAACCATAGAATTTTGCAGCTTGCTCAGTGATCTGAGCGAGGATTTCACAGTTAACAATCCTTGTAAATGGATGAAGATGCCAGAAATCAGTTCAGAAGAGTGATTACTTATTAGTGTTAGCTGCAAGAAGGTCAAAGAACAAAGTTAGAGTTTATGTTGGTAGTTATAGGCTGGGATAGGAGATCATGTTTTTTTAGACAGCGTTGGTGAGTGTCTTAGCAAGTCTCATCAGCACCTTTTCCAGACTCCATCTGCTGAAACTCCAGCAACTGCTTTGTGTACCATTCTGGTGCCTCTGGACCAGACTTTCCTGATGGCTCATGGTCATAACCATAAGCAACAGTGAGTTCTTCATCTTTTTCCACAGAGCGGATTGTTCGGATGCATTTTATTTGCCCAAAACGAGGATGGACGTACCTTGACCAGTAAAAACAGCTGTTACAACTCATTACTGCCTAACAATAGGATTTGTTTAAATAACCAAATGCTATGCAGTTCAATATAGATAAAAAAAAGCATAACACTTCTGTATATTACTAAAATAAACATTAACACTCACGGATCATATTTGCAATTGGGAGTGAAGGAGTGATTGGCCTTGTGACCTAAAGTTGCACAATAATTCTCCGTCAGATTGAAAGGTTCTGGAACATCAATCACAGTGTCCTCATCCAATGAAATAGTGTTCCCATTCAGGGACCAGTCACGACTATCCACCTGTTAAAATTAATTAAAAATGTAAAATTAAGACTTTACATCATTTAATATTATAAAAAAAAAATATTACATTCCGGCCGTAAATAATGCAAAACGCAAACAGACAAACCTCTGTATGTGTAATGCGGACACCATTATAAAAAGCCATCACTGTGTTAGTCTCAGCCTCAGTTTTTGCAAATAGCCCCTCTCCAGCTTCAGAAATAAGTGACTGTCCAACATACACACTGTTAAACCAAAAAAAGACCATCTTTCAGCTTTAATCAACAAGATGATGACATGATAAACACTGTATTACGCCTAGAGAACCAGCAGAATCTCCCCAATGAAATAACAAGAGAGCACATCACTGGAACAAAGAAATATATGTTTTCTGTACAAAACGAGATTTGATAGATTGAGGTTTACATGGTTGATCACAGCTTGCACCAACCGTTGACTTTCGTAGGGGTCGGGCAAAAGTTTATGCCCAGCGATACATGATGAGGTGGATTTATCATAGCAGTAAACAGGACCTACAAAAGAGTTGAAAAAAGTTAAAAAAGTTAAAGATATACATACAACTAATTTTTTACCAAGATTAACTTTTACTCATCGTGTTTGGGTTTTTTAGTTTTAAATAAAGATTTGTAAAAAATAAACGAACTATCTGGATCCACAGTGAAGTGTGGTCTGCCGTTCTCTGTGGTGGTAAGAGTGGCAAGTCGGGCCTCGATCAGTTCTCCATCAACAAATGAGCCATGCAGAGCCGTACGCCCATCAGGATAAACATAAGCCACTGACTTTCCAGTCATTTCTCCATCTTCATTCACTTCACCAACCATGCAGGCGTCATCCTTTAGTTGGCAAAAAAAAAGAAAACACACACATTGACCTGGAACTTTTCAAAAGACTGATACCAGTTCAGTACATTATAATGCTGTCGATAGGAGTTTAATTTGTGATTTAAAGTGCTTGATGTTGGCACAACATACCGGGTAGTAGACCCAGCACATGCCATAACGAATGTTGTCCTTGTACTGGCCCCTGAAGACCAGTTGACCTTCTGGATTGAACTCTTGCGCAGGTCCATTGAGCTCGCCTTCTACATAAGTCCCATGTAATGCTCCCCCGTCTTCGTAAGTATAAATACCCTGGCCCTGCAAGCCATCATCCACATAGAAACCCTCCAGCGTACTGTAAAAAGGGAGGGGGGGAATGAATGGTGGAGAATGAAAATATGCAGGTAATTAGATCTACCGATAATACTAATGATGATGACACAAGTGTCTGCGTGCGCATTCTTCTGAGCAGCTGATTAGCACAATGGCAGCACAACCACTGTACTAATCAGCTGCCACTTTCCGGTCTACAACTTGTCACTCTCCATCTACATACCTTATTTATTTACATCTGCAAACAATCTGTGCTTATGAGATTTTACTTAACCTTCCTCCTACCCAGCCCCACATGTCTAGATGTGCTACAGGGATTGTCCAAATGTCAACAGCAGCACATTAAATCTAGTCCACCAAGACCAGTCCTTGCAATACATCCTTATGAATAAAACAATAACACTATTTTGAGAGTTGTCATTATTTTAATAATGAAACCTAAGGGTCTGATCAACAGCGACTAATATTCCATTATCAAATCTCATATGCTAGAAATCAATAATATATCAGTGGTGCCAACATAAGGATTCATACCTGCCATCAAAAAAGAAGAACTTTCCTTTTCCATTTTTCTCTCCGTGAACAAAGTGTCCCTCAAATCTGTCGCTGGAGGAGTAAGTCACAGTGCAAAACCCATGAGGTTGGTCATCCTCATCCAGTGGTCCTAAAAGTCATAAGATCGTATTCAGAGATAAGACAAGTAATAGACTGACAAAAAAATTACGCACTGCATGCCCAACAATTACACAAATTTTAATGGTCTAACGTTAGGTTGTTAATGGATTAGTAACAGTCAGCTAATTAAAGGGCTGGGTTTAATGGTGATACTCCAGAGCTGAGAACTACATGCAGCTGCAGTTTTGGAAAAAGCTTTAAAGCTGAACTTGCAACTTTTGTGTCAACACCCCACTTTTTAAGCACGTGGCTGTACAAACACTATTATGTTCAATCAAACACGAATCTAGCTTATATATAGGGCATTTACAGACTTCTAAAAAGATTCTAGGCCAATGTGACAGAGAATGTAATAAAAAGGAAGGCATTTTAAGAGAAATAGATAGTAATTACGTTTAATCTTCAGGGTTTGTTTATACTACTGTATCTCAGTTCATGGGACTCGCTGTCACCTGGAGGATTTAAAAAGTCCCAAGCTTACGGGCCTCGGTCGCTTGACAGCTTGTGTACGAAGGAAAGCTGTCGGTAGGCTAATCCTCGGCGGAATGAGACTGCATAAAAGTTCAGCCTGACAGCCGAGAAGACAAAACAAACAAATTCACGCGACGTGTGTAAATACGCATGTCGTACCTTCCACCACTTCTTCCATGTTGTCATCATCGCTGTCCATGATGGCGCTTCCTCCGTTGTTTATTAGAGGTATAATAGTCTGCTTCTACACGCCTGTCGCGGAAGCTTCAGCAGCGCAGAGCTGACACTTCGCGGCGCACAGTGTCTGACATCATCAGCGACGAAAGCACAGCACAGATTTCCAGCTGCACGAGAGCGCTGTGCTCCGGCGTTGGAAGTTCGAATCATTTCAGCGAATCGGTTCTTTCGAACAATTCCTTTCTATCAACTAGATGATTCACTGATTAGCTTGTCTTAATCAACACTACAATCGGGACCGCCCGAAATAAATTTGTCTTATGGCTTTGGATAATTATTTTCAAACGTAACTTACTTTTTTCGCAGATGCCAACGAAACCCTTCTCTGACAATGTCATCACGATGCTTTCTAGCTGTCTTTTGTTGTGAAAAAAAGTTTATTGTTTATGAATTAAATATGTTATCATAAGTAAAAAACCTCTCAACAATTCCTGATTTGAAACTGACAGGTCGCGAACTGAACCGAACGAATCGTTATGTTCTCCAAACAAAGCAACTACTGCTTGAAATGTTAAATTAGTCATCTTAGTTTAATCTAAATGTTATTGGACGAATATTTAAAGCACACGAGACAGCTGTCATTCAAGCTGCATTCCCAACTCGTACTGTTATTTGAATAATGATGTGAACCGATGCATTCTCCAAGTGGTGCTCCCTGCAGAGCCAAATGGGAGGAGCTAGAGCTCTAGCTCCCCCTCACTCGATCTAGTGGGCGGGGCTTGAAGCGCTTTCGAGCGTAACCAAGTGGCTGTTAATGTCAGTGTAAGTTCAACCGTAATGGAAGTAAATGCTTATTTTTCTCTAATATTTGTCACGATTAAAATTGATTATTTTCAGCAGGGTCTGCACCATTTTTGTGACAATCAGCATTACGTAAATGCTTTATTGCCCACAAATAGTGTAGTTTTATGCAAATACTTGATAAGAACAATTTGTTAAACTTGATAAATTATTAATCAGATGATTTAGAATAGTTCATGAATTAATTTATTAATAATAATGTAATAAGTAATAAGAATAAATAATGAAGTTTGACTAATTTTTATAATCTGCCCATTTTTGTATGTAAATGTGAATGCATGAACTCCAACAGGCTGGTTTTATTTTTTTTCATTATTATTATATTGTAATCTTAAATGGAATATTGACTATAATTTTAGACAGACTCCACCTTTATGTGATAGGTTACGCATCATGCTATTTTTTGTGTATTATTATTATTATTTTTTATGGAAATAAGTGACCAGTAG
Source organism: Enteromius treurensis (assembly GCA_032275025.1). Classification (NCBI taxonomy): domain Eukaryota; kingdom Metazoa; phylum Chordata; class Actinopteri; order Cypriniformes; family Cyprinidae; genus Enteromius; species Enteromius treurensis. The sequence goes on along the minus strand of JAUCMU010000026.1, from coordinate 10,727,424 downwards.
TCTAAAACCAGCCATGCAACTTCATTTAATGGTCACATACTCCCCTGTCCTACAAGTCTTGTGCTGGATTTAGTCATTTCTGTTAAAATTGCATTTCCTAAAATTGCAAAATGTGCATCTAAACACAAAACAAATCTTAAATCTAGATAAAATGTCATAATAAGAAGTCATAAGATAATAAATATAAATATATTTCAAGAACACCACACTTCTTTTCACACAAAATTTTAATGGTATAATTATATTAAAATAAATAAATAAATACATTTCACACAAAATATTAATGACATTTCAAAAACAAAAATCAATATTTACATTACAGTACCCCACTAGTACATTCACAAGTGAGGGTTGTGTAAACTACACACGCGGATATCTCTTTTGTCTCGTATTTCCTGCAAGAAAATGTCCATGTCCTCTACTCTCTGAAAAGTGAAAAGGAAGGGAGTCCAAATTTGTTCTTCATCCCTTTCACCTTCATAAATCATGGTGTTTATGAACAAGTGTGACATTGTGATGCCAACAATGCATCTTCCTCCTTCATCTTCAGGATCTTTGGCAGTTCAATCTTCCCAGCAAAGTGATGTTGGTTCTCCTCCACCCACTTACAGGCCAGCAAAATGTTTTTCATCGCCGCTGAGTGCAATATACGTATTCCAGCAAGGTGACACATGTCTGATGCAATAAAGCCACTCCCCCAGCTTCTCTTACTCCAAACGAAAGGACACTACATAGTAAAACTTTTTTTGAAGATAAAATCATCCGATTTTTAGAGGTTGTTATTTTTATAATTCCATTATTATGTTTATAGTTATTATCGCCTTAATCCATTACACAAGCCAGTTTACTTTTAATAGTAATTAAGCTTTTGAATTGATATAAACATAGATAATATGCAGTATAAGTAAACATGACTACACATGAGTTTACATTTGAAGTGTTAGTATAGTGTTTCTGTTATTTTTGTGTTATACTTAGAAATATTATCTATATAACTTTATAAAGTAACTTTAAAGCTTGCACATTTTTTTTATGTGGTCCACTTTCATTGATAGATCGGTTCAACATGCTGTGTGAATGTTTAAATTCTTCATATTGTTCAATCTTTTAATCTGTGGTATGAATGACTCTCTCAAGAAAAGTGGATTTTAGTTTCAAGGCATGTGATTGGCTGCTCATTGCTGATGTCACACGTTCATGTGCACGTGCTACATTAACTCAGAATCAAGCCTGACTTGACAAAGAAAGTTGATGACCAGCTTCATGGTACCAACAAACCCAGATTGCATCGGTTTAGATTTGTCAACCCAAAACTAATCTTGTAACCCTGAGTTTGTTCATCTACATTCATGGTACATGCCCCAGGTCTCAGATCATCCAGACGGAGGGAGAAGTTTCCATGTTGAATATGATCAGTAAAGAAATTAGCCCTACCGTGATAATCCTGCTGCTGTTCTGTTCTTCTCCATTCCACCTCCAGATCCTCCATTAGAGAGAATTCATCAACATAACCAGGCAACTCCACTGAAGATCCCAGAGGAGCAACCAGAGGAGCAGAAGGACCCCGCACAGTGAAGCCTGTCAAGAAACAGACACAACGATTCATGTGAAAAAAGGAGGAAGGAATCTCGAAGGCTTTTTCGAGTTAAAGCTTAAAGTAATAATTTACCATCAGCGACCATCATAAGTAGTGACATAAAAAATACAAGTAAAAACCTCCATAATTTATAAAAACGAGACAAGACAATCATTATATAATAGATTTTCATGAAAACGAGAGGCTTTTAAAGGAACACTGTCACTTTCGCTTTGTTGAATTATGCGCGCGTCGATCTAGATGCAAGATGAACCAATAATTAAACAAACGTTTTTTTTCCAGTTAAAGGCGAAATAATGTAAAGCATAACGAGTATAGTTGAACTTTCTGTTTGCTTGTTTTAAATCAAATAACGTTAAAGAAATCTGATACGCTGGGGGGCAGTACACACTTTTGTAGACATACGTAGCCTACAGGAAATTCACCGACTGCCTGACTTCTTTTTGGCACTGAACAAGATCAATTTTATAGGTGCTATACAAGTAAATGTAAAATGCAAAGCCTTAACTTTTTTCTTTTTTTAATTAAACAAATGTTTAGTGGTATTATTTTACTCAGGCAATAATTTAAGAGGCACTCTTCAGCTGAGGTCCTTTCACGGTCGCGTCAGAGAGTGAGTTTAGCGCTGATCTGAGATCTGAGTTTGTGTTTCTCCTCTAACATCGGATAAAACAGTTTGGTCACCCGAGCTGATCTGAGACTAATCTGTTATACAGTTAATAAAGATGGCAGCCTCCGTCAGATACTTACTGAAACCTTGGACACCGAGGTACTTTTTACTGGTTTATGTCTATATTTCCGCCAGAAACGTCCGAAATGTAGATCGTAACGTTAATTCATTTTTTCTATGATTTATCCAGGATGATCAACAAATGTGTTTCTAAATCCACGGCTCATCTTGTTCTGATTTCTCTGTGTAACATGTGTATACAGTATCTTTTACTCCGCATCTTCTCTCAGTCTGTGTTTGGTGAGATGGAGTCGGTATAACCCATACTATCTGGATCCTGATCCCAGAAAAGATTTTTTTTTTTTGTTTGTGAATAATAACATTTTTTTTATTTTTATTGAACATTGTTGAACAAAAGTAAACATTACAACCATACATGGTCTGGTACAAAAAGTATAATTCATAACATAAAAAAAAAAAAAAGAGAGAGAGAGAGACACTAGGGGTTTTCAGCAAGTTCAAGATGTTCTATTAATTTACAGAGACTTAAGGCATTCTTTTTCTTCATTCGTTTAAGTGACAGAAAGTAAAGGCATAGTTCCTTGTGAAATACATAG
>JAUCMU010000026.1:10688552-10717168 GCA_032275025.1 Enteromius treurensis | reverse complement strand
TTTTTTTTTTTTTTTTTTTTTTGTGGTCCACAGTCACAAAATAGTCTCATATAATTCAATTAACATCTCTAATATAACAAGGAAGGAATTCTCTCATGACCTTACATAAATCTTTTTGTTGTTACACACAGCCCTACAAATAGGAAAGCCTCCACATTACAGCTAAACCAAAGACTTAGCACAATTAGCACAAAAGAACTTAATGAGTGCGTATCTTGAGAGGTCATAGCTCTCTTTGGCTTGTGATCATTCGTATTGAGGGAAATTCTTCACTTAAGCCCCTTGTGAACACTAGTACAAATATTGTAATCCTGGAATACAAGTAAGCATTTGATTCTCCACTAGAGGGGGGATAAAACACACACTCATCACGTTCTTTGAAATATGTGGAGTTTTTGCAACTGGAGTGCTTATTCTTTTAAAACAAAGTGAATATCAAGACATTCTGAAAATCATGTGAATTAATGTGTGCAACTGAACTTTTTGACTTTTTGGTTATGCTGATAAAATATTTTAAACGAGAATACAAACTGTAAGCATCTTCACTAGAAGTCTAAGACATTTGGAGCGCATTGTGAATATAATTTAATTTCAGAAATGGGGGTAATATTTTAGGGCTATGGCACATTTATGCCATGTTTATGCTAAAAATACATCTATTACGACGATAGCCATTTTAAATCTCCAATATCTCTTTCTTTTTTTTGAGCCGATCTTCTTTTTTTTCCTTTGTTTTGAATGATGGCGGGATTATCTGAATTGTAGCAAAATGGTCTATTAACTCAAGAAAGTTTCTAAAATCAAGTAAGCATCCATGTGAGCACATTTACTGCTCTCATAGTGGATAATCAGTGGGACAGGTGATCTTGAGAGAGTTAGACTGCCCTCTGCCCTCTGATGTTTAATTCATCTAAACGAGACAGTTCACCTGTCAAGCATGTCTGGGTCAAGATATAATCTCTAGCCCTGAACATGCCACAAAAGAGAATAATCCAATCAGTCCATCTATCTATCTATACCAGTATAAATGTTTATTTCACTTCTAGAAATATAATTTGATAAACAAACAAAATTAAGAAGATTCAAAATGAACATAATAAATACAATACAATTCTAAATAAAAATTAAATATATATACACATATTCTCTTGAATATGTTAATTTTAAGGTAAAAACTTAATTTTCTTTGTAACAGGTTGAATGCAATCTGTTGAACACTGCTGTTATAATTGTCCTTAAGTTTTATCATTTATCATCATTTAATTGTAAGTGTTTCCTACAGCCAAGAAAGGTCATGACCTCGGCAATGGCACAGGCCAAAATCTTATTTTTATGGGCTGATACAGACTTGAAATGTTTGTGAAATATGCATGATGCATTTTCAATAAGAGAAATGGATAATGAACTGCACAATATCTAATATATAGCAGGCTTTAACATTATATGTATATACCTGGTCAGACAGATTATTATAGCAGTGCCTTATAACATGGTTACAAGATATGTGCACATACAGCATTGAATATATATGACTGATCATCAATAAAGAATAGATCTTGTCTACTTTACAAGATCTGATTTCTCTTATTTGTTATTTATATGCTATTACCCCTTTCCTTACCCTTTCATTCTTTCTTTCTCCCTTTAGATCCCTCTCTTCTCCTATGCTTTCCCTAACATTTGATAGAGCGCAATTAGATATCCTCGTAAAATCCAGAAAGAGTTGTTACTCAATCCTGCAGTTTTACATTTCGGTTTTGTCGTCAGTCAATGGCATCCCGTCTTCTCCCCTCACCCTGAGTTCACAGAGTGTGACGCACAAATACTCCCCTGTTTTTTTTCTCCTCTTTCATTTTCCGTTACTGAGCTTTCTCTTCCTCCCCGACTGAGCATAGCTCTTTATCCATAAATATTACATAAGGTGAAGGTGACAGAAAGAGAGAAGATTTCACGCCATAATCTTCGAATCTGCTTAAATATAAGATAAACTGAGCAGAGTAGATATGTTGGGAAATACATTAAGTGTACTGATCAGATCTAGAAAGATTAACATTAAAATAAGTCAGGGACAACAAATGTGAGCATATAAGCAGTCTATAATGAGGCCACCACGTTTTTTGTACCATACGAATCAGCAGTGAACTTTTTCTTTTTTAGAAATGCTTTTACTAAAAATAACCTGGCATAATCACCTGGCATAATCACACATTGTGCATTTCAGGAATCAAGTATCATGTATTTTAAGGTTCTTTTAAGGTTTAGATTAGAGTATGACCGTAACAGAGATCACAAACACCCCTGGATTATTGTTAATGTTTGTTCTACAATAATAAGATTCAATCATTCAAAATAGATTACAATGATTTAGTCAATTCACCTTTATTTCTGTATCACTTTACACAATGCAAACTGTGTCAAAGGAGCTTTACAGAGATAAATAGTTGCTATGAAATGTGTTCTTCAGAGCACATCTTTACCAATTTTACTTTAAATTCTGCTCTTTATTTAAAAATAGTTAATTTACAGACTGAAAGTCAGTTAAAACCTCCATTTTCCAGTGTTCTTCATCATCATTTTTGGTAATGTGACAAAATTTAAAAGGCGCCAATTTCTTGATAAATGAAAAAGCTGATACTTCATTACTGTAGGCACAGCACGAACACTGTGTATAGGTTTGACAAGGTTTATGTGTCCTCATAAACTAAATAGCTTTAAAAACATACGACACTCTGAGAAATAAAGGTACAAAAGCTGTCACTGGGGCTTTCCAAAAGGTACATGTTTGTACCTAAAGGGTGCATTTAGGTACCTTAAAGTTGCATTTTAGTACTAAAAGTGTACAAATTTTAACCCAATAGGTAAAGAAAATTGTACCTTTTCAAAAGCTACCAGCCCAGTGACAGCTTTTGCACTTTTATTTCTGAGAGTTTAAACTGTGTTTTTTGAAATTCAAAAAAGGTGTAATGTTAGGTTTATGGGATAGAAAATACAGTTTACATAGTACATAAAAAACATTTGGCCTATGGAAAGTCCTCTTAAACCACATATACAAACATGTGTATGTGTGTGTGAGTGAGACATTTTACAAAAATTCATTGTGGTCTTCTTTTTACTGAATGCACAGAAACCCCTTATCTTACCAATCCAATGCACTTTAGAATTCAGCCTGCAACTCAGACAGAAAAGGGCAAACGAAAGATAAGGAGAGAGGTATCGGATGGATAGAGTGTCACCTCCTGAATGTTAGAAGGCCAAAAAGCAGACATGGTATCCTTCAGTCTTTCTTTGCCCTCCTGGATAAAACACACCTGGGAAGAGAGAAGGATAACAAATTGTGGACTTGTACAGGGGGAGCAGGTGCTAGAGTCTGACAGAAAGAGAGACAGAGAGGCATCAGTATAGACTAAAACATGTGGAAAAACAGAAAGAGGTTTAAATCGATTTCTTTTGGTTTTTAAAGAAACATCGTCACATTTGCCAGGTCTTCCTAGGTACTGAATACAGTTCTGAGAACTCCACAGAAGAGTAACAATTGTAATTGCACGGAAGAAACTTCAGATAGGCCTGTACTGGGAGGGGTAAAACAGGTGTTGTCTTACTGTGTGTGAGGGAGAGAGAGAGAGAGAGAGAAAGAAGAGGAAGAGAAAGAGAGAGTGTGCCATTGTTGCAGGGATGTTCATGATTATTCGAGAAGGATCAGCAGGAGGGGCAGGTAGTACCGGCGGCATGAGCGTTCCACCGGAGAGAACAGCCAAACAGGTAGAGCTGTGTATGCATGCTCCTCCATCTGCATTTTATAGATATTTGTCTTTAAAATATTCAGTTCTGAATATAATCTTCTTAAAAGGTAAAGTGAGTCATTTTTGTTATGCTAAAATACATTCCTTTATCCCAGCTTAACATGCACAGACAACTATAAATAAACCAATGTTAGATTGATTTCCATGAAAAGTGTCAAGTCTGTGGTACGATCCGAACATTGCCTTGTATGTTCGAGCACTCTGGAAAAATCAATGACATACTTTTGGGGGCGGGGCTACCTGTTTGTCCGACCAATAGAAGACGAAGGGATCGTTCAGTAAACCTATATTTAAAAAAAAAAAAAAAATCATTATTATTTTTAGTGCAGACTTAGACTGAAATTACATTTAACTGTTTAGTATATCATTTTAAGGGATGATTAGTAAACAATGTGTGAAGCAAGTTTAAAAACAGTACAATCAAGTTGGCACAAGGTCCAGTCACGCTACACTTTTTTTCCAATGACTGAAAATCAGCGTAGTCTCTTAGCTGAATTAAAAGATTGCAAACTTTTAATCTGCAGGATTTGTACAATTTGGATGCATATTTTATAGAATTATGTTTTTAAAAAAGAAAAAAATCTTCGTTTGCAGAAATGTCTTGCGCTCAAAGTCTGGAGTGACTGTTGTAGAACCTGTCAGTCAAATTTTGATTGCAGTTTTAGCTCCACCCACAGTGACCAGACAGTGCTCTGGCTCCACCCACTGTGACTCACAAAAATTACACACAATCTAATCACACCTTATGTGTACTTCATTCCCATTGTGCAGATTGTAATTGCATTTATGGTTTTAATTAGCTGTGCAAATGTCCCCGATTGCTGATTAATCATCAGCTCGGTTTAGGTTGTCCAACCTCCTGTGTCTTCTGACAGGTCCAGGCTGCAATCAAGAAGAAGGTGGAGAAACAGAAGAAGCAAGTCGAAACGGGTGTGGTGGATGTATTTAACAGTAATACAAGGCCTAAAATGGGACAGAAAAAGAATCAGCCCATCCATCCACCCAGCAGAAGTGGAGAGGGTGCGGAGGAAGAAGAGGAGGAGCCTGTTGAGACCGGGGAATCAAAGGAGAAGGAAGAACTCGACCTCAGACCTATCGTGGATTCTGTTTTTGGACAAGTAAGAGTACACAAGATCACCCCCTGCTGGCCATCATCCATATACCATACACATTTTGCCATATCATGCCCTTCTAGCTACCTTCAGAATCAGTTTTCACATTCCTTGTTGTTTTGCTAGAACCAGAACTGGAGTGGCTATATACATCAAACCATTACAACTTGAAGGCCCTAGCACGTCTTTGGTCTGATGGCTATTCCTTGTCCCTGGGCTGCTCTGTTAGATAACATTGTTGATACATAATATGGACGGTGCCTGGTTGACGTGTCGCCAACTCATTTATTTTCTCTTTTAATTGACACTCTAATTAACTGTTGAAAGCAAGCTTGAAATTCTATTATAATAACCCTAATAACCCTATACAGTCATTTAGCCATGTTCTGGGAAAGCACTTTCGTCTCATAGTGACTTACTTCATTAGCAGATAGGTGGTTAGGTGACTGCCAGGCATGAGATGACAGGTTAAAGAGCTGTCCTAACAAGCACATCTGTCCCCTCTTGGTTCACCTGCTCATGACCTGGTCTTAGCCTTGTGGTGTTGCATTCCCACACTAGGATAACCTTGCATCCAGTGCTAATCACTTGATATTGAGCTTGAATCACCAGCGGTGAGCACACTAGAAACCCAATATTGCCCACTCACCTTTCTGGAAGAGGGATCATTGCTTGTTATTGTCATAATTATTTAATTGCCTTGGAGACACAGATAGCTGCACACTAATTTAGCGCGATGCATTCACTTTGAAGTAACATGTTTTCTTGCTTTACTTACATGCATTTTAAAAAATGGTCAATGATAGGCTACATTGATATTTTTAGTTCGGTCAGTAATTAACATTACAGCATTCAGTGAAACACTATTCATTAGTTTAAGTCACCTGAGAATGGGTATTGTTAGATAAAAGAGTTAACACGCAGTTTAGGTTGACTAGTCTGACATCTGATTATCTTTAAGTCAATAAATAAAGCAGGGGATTTAAACTGGATATGTGAGGCAGACTACTCTCCACTTAAATGGGGAGGTAATCCAAAGACAGTGTTTTATTTCTAAATCGAATTAATAATAAATTTAATCCCTGCTACACATATGGCAGTCTTCAAAAACAAGGATCTCAAACTACAGAGAGTTGGATAGCTAGGTTTTGTCTTCCATTTTGGGCCAAATTAACTGTGGCAAAAAATTAAGAATGTTTTTTTTATTTTTTTTATTACCATGTATTATAGTTTCTATTAAGGGTCCAAGAAAGGGGCTTCCAAACCTCTTGCTCAACTCATAATGTATGAGGACAAAAAAAAAAAAAAGCAATTAAAAAAAGATTCAAAATCAAACTCCTATTTTAAATATTAAAAACACAAAATTTTAAGTGCCCTACCTTTTGTTTTGAAAGTTTCATATTACAGGTTAACATGCATGCAAGGTCAAAAAACACTCTCATTTCCTTATAATATGCATATACCTTTAAGCATTTTAATGCATTCATTTATTTGTTTAAGGTCTCCCAAACGATTCGTTCAATGATTCACGTTTTCAACCCCCGATTGGATGATTTAATTTAAAGCAGTTTGTGAGCTTTTAACGCTCCAAAAGCGACACCTAGTGGCAAAGAATTGATTTAGAGTTTCTTTTGAGAGACAATAACTTTATACACAGTGCACTTTCAGATTTAACTCTGCGTTCACTTTTCGTTCACTTAGAGTCACTTAGATTTTTATTTTTATCCAATGTCAAAGTGAAGCCCTATTGATTATTGCAGCATAATCTGAAAGGGTTATTTTTCTTCTGTCCTGTCATGTCTCTCTGTGACTACTACACACACAGAACACGATATGATTGCTACTCATTCAGTCTGCATGTGCAGCAGCTGGTGAACACAAACACATCTGGGACTCCAGTCCCACAATGCTCTGCTGCTGAAATGACCTCATCTGACTTGCTTCTAATCAACTGGCCCAAACATGCAGACTAAAACAAATTCCTCCTCATACGCACTACACTTGCATCATGATGGTTATTATTACAGGCCTACACTATATTATACAATAAACAGTAGCATTCATCTTTTGGCACAGAAACACATTTTAATACTGTGGGTGTTTATGTGTGTGGATTATAGATTATAGTTCTGACAGGCTGGTAACAGGGCTGGGATGCTGGGGTTTACTAAAAATGAGTGCGGATTAAAGAACAGTTCTCTGATCATCTGCCCAAAGGTGTGTTCTGATTAGACTGGATTATCACACACACACACACACACACACCCTTTTACCTCAATGTTAAACAGTGTTCTTCAATTGTCTTTCTCTATCATCTTCTTCATAGTAATGTTACAAGCTAAGCACTCTTTATAGTCTACCTATAATGGCTGTAGAATCTGAAACTTAATATTCAATAAATATCTAAATACATTTACTATTATATTCTGACCACAACAATTTGAGTAAAAATGAACATGAATTTTAATAATTTATTTTATTGGTCTTTGCATTGCTTTAATGGACTTAGATAATCATCAGATAATCACAGATTTAATTAATGAGGGATCTAGTATAGGACACAATTGTTTACTACCAATTTATTTAATTTCCACTACTATTTTTTTCTCAATTTTGCATAATGTTTCTTTGTTTCATTTATTCTTAGTTTTACTTTAATCTTTACTTAAATTTATTTCAATCAATGTTATATTTTATTTTATTTATTACTATTTGAATCCCAGATTTTTAATCTGGTCTCTGACATCAAACCATTTATATATGTTTTACATTCAATGATTAAAGGGTGATTTAATGTTGAGCAATGCAGAGTAAATTAAATGTAGACTTCGTTTTCATCATATTCTCAAAGAGAAAGCATTTTGTCATTTGCAAATTAGCAAAATGGCTCAATATCACACTATTAATTGACCACTCTTTCTTATTTATTTCTCCTGGGAATCCCTTTGTGCTCTTTATTTCTCTCTTTCTGTACATCATCCCATGGCTCTCCGTCATTAATCTGAACTAGGCGGGATTAAAAAAGCTTCTCGTTTTCTCGTCTAATTCTCACCCTCCCCTTACCTCCCCCTCCTGCTCTGCATCTCTCTCTTTCAGCCTGCAAACCAAATCATTTGCATGGGACTGCAATCTGTGAGGAAAGTGGAAGAATAGGGAAGAAATGGAGTGATTGATTATATGATTTGTAAAGATGGCAAGAATAGTTAAAAGTATGCTTGTTTTATGAAACGTTAGTGTTATTTGTGGTTTGCTTTGTTGGATTATAAAAGATGAAAAAGAATGCAAAAGTTTATAGATACATTTGCTAAGTTGGTTTTAGTAACTAAACAACGTGGACTTTAAAGTAGTAAGTATGGAAGCTGGTGAGTGTTGTATTCTCAGTCCACTCGATAAATTAATTACATAAAAAGGGCAGAAGAAGGGAGGTGGGAAACGTCTTCACTGAGGACTAAAGCATGGGAAACTGCACAAAGCCATCTATGAAAAACAAAATTAAGAAGGTAAGAGAAACATATTTAAAGGTCAGGACCTATGTATCAGTGGACTGTGTGTTTGTGTTAATTGTAATACTGAAATGCGTGTGTCGAGAATCATACTTTGAGACTTGATAAGACTTATATATATTATATAGAATAAGTCTTAGATATATTGTAAAGAAAGCAAGCAGTTTTTCAATAGTATAATACTTCAGTAGTATAAGGACATGTCAAACAAATTGACTAAACTGTGCTTAATTAGATTATGTCTCAAGTAAAATGTGGCCCCACCCTAAGGGTGTGGCTGAGGGTAAAGGGGCTGGGCCAGAGTCGACAGGGCCCCGCCCACCTGGAGAAGCAGATGGAGAAAATGAAGTAACTACTGAGTTTAAGGGGCCTCTGAATGCACTAGTCCAAAACTGCACAATGCTACATAACATCGTTGGACCAGCATGCATCTTCCTAAGACAGGGCTTCGCAAAGTCACAGCTCGTATGTACTAAGAAAAACTAAAATCACAGTGTGTCAGCATCTACCTTTCTCCCATGCATTATTCCAAAAGATCACATCATCTCAGCCATTTTAGTAGTTGTCTCATCATCATTGTGAATCATCTACATTTCACTCCCTCCACTAGTGTCATGTAAAAGATCATGCGGACAATTTTTTATGCAACCTTAAACTGGTATAAAACAGTTTTTGTAGATTTGTTAGATTAAAACATATTTGTTTGGCAGCTATAAAAACTACACTAAGTTGATGAAGTAGTTGAGCAACATTTATTTGACTGAAAATACAGTAAATTATCAAATTAATTTAAACAATTTATTTTCATCAAATTTATTTGAAACACACACACAGACACACCACACACATAAATATAATTTTATCCATATATATATATATAAATATACAAATTTACTCTTGTTGAGATGGATGACACACTTTTACAGTGCATTTTGTTATAAAGTCATGTGAGGGTACTCGGTTAACTAAAGGATTCAGCACTGGATTCGTGGCATATGTAATCCACTGGTTTATGGCAATGTGCGTGTGTACTATATGGTATTGGGTATTAAACACAAAGCTGTAAATGGAAAAGAGAATCATCTGTGGGATTTTCTCATATGGCACTCCGTTTAACCTCATCCGCTCTCTGGACAATGTGTTACGTCTTTCTCTGGGTCCTCCTCAAGTTAAACCCCCCCAAATCTTCTTATCTTTTAGCTGTTGCCAAGCAACTTTCTCTGTGTAATCTAGTGACTGCCCGTGTCACAACATAATTACACGCTGGAACCGGTCCTCAAACTCACAACTTTCTCATTTCAACATACCCACCCATATGTTTAGTTTGAGTCTGCTTGCTCATTCAGAGAGATGTCTTCAAACGCATCAGTGTTTAACATCTTATGTGTCTTGATTTAACAGGACAGGGAGCTGCGGCCAGAGGAGATAGAAGGTATTCTTAGAAAGTACATGCCTCACATACTTCAGATTGGAAAACTCCCTTTAATGCATTTCATCACATCATTTCTTTGTGCTTATGCAGAACTAAGAGAAGCTTTTAAGGAGTTTGATAGGAACAAAGGCTACATCAACTGCAGGGACCTGGGCGAATGCATGCGGACAATGGGATACATGCCGACAGAGATGGAGCTCATCGAACTGAGTCAACAAATAAGTCAGTTACATCATCACTCAGAGAGCGTTTGTGATCTGTGTGCCTTCATGCAAACATTATTTTGCTGCAATAGTTAAAACGTCTGAGATCATATAAAAAATCTGGGATTTTGTAATATTTAAAAAAAAAAAATATATAACAATAAATATTAAACATTTGTATTACATGAAAGTAATATTATTTTATTTTTTAGGTGGGGGTAAAATTGACTTTGAGGACTTTGTGGAGCTCATGGGCCCCAAAATGCTGGCAGAGACAGCTGACATGATTGGAGTCAAGGAGCTCAGAGATGCCTTTAAAGAGGTAAACGCACTCACTTACACACTTGTGTGTTTCCGTCAGTGTCCTTACCGGCAGTTTCCCTCTGCACAGTTTGACTCCAATGGTGATGGGCAAATCAGCATCACAGAACTGAGAGAAGCCATGAAAAAGCTAATGGGGGAACAGCTGAATGCCAGGGATATTGACGATATACTTCGTGATGCTGACCTCAACGGGGACGGACTTGTTGATTTTGAAGGTAAAGGAATGAAGGACAAATAATGACAGCTGGGCAACCTTTTGAGTAATTTTCCTTGGCAACTTTCTTTGTTGCTTGGGCACTTTCCGATTGAGAATTGATGACAAATTTCTATGTGGATCATTTAAATCGGTCTCACCTTGTTGCCCATGATGGCAACATTGCCTAAATATATGCCCCAAGTATCATCTGCCGTATACCTGCTTTTCTTAACATTTTTATTTTACCTCACTGAATGTTCTTTTCTGTTTTCTTGTTGTGTTCTTCCTCACTTCCTCACAGAGTTTGTGAGGATGATGTCACGCTGACAGAAGACACACAGAAAGACTTTATTTTCATCTCGAGACTGTCAGAGGGACACGCGGTGCAGCTATCTGAATGTTTTTGATATGCCCCAAGAGATACCATTTGTAAAAATGATTTATTTATTAAGTAGTTTAAGCATTATTAAGAGCAGTTTCTCATTAAAGTAGAGTATTGTTGTAAATGTACTGTTTAAGTGGTATTTTCAAAGATATATTTGTCTTATTACGAGTGAATTGAATTTGTATAGTGTGCTTCATTTTTTAAATAAAATAATTTGATTACAGTGGTTTGTTATTAATTATCTGCCTATGTCTTTTCTATTGAGCATACAATTTAATTACACATGAAATAAATTACAACTTTTTTTTTTTGGTTTCCGAAGTTTTTCTTGTAGAAACAGAAAATGTGACGTGTCCACCTTACGTCATTGGCATTATCTGATATTAGGCTTGTTTCAGATGAGCAAATTCTGCGCAGAACCATTCTTCTTTGGTGTTTATTGGCGGTTGTGCTCTGATGCCATAATGTTTTTGCTCTAAAATGTTTTTTTTTTTTCTTTTTTTATCTGATTTCATGTGATTATGTTTTTAAATTAGGCATGTGTGAGAAATGTCATTGTTGTAATATTTCTATTAAAAGAAATTTTTTTTTTATATTAAAGTAGAAATGGACGATAAATACGCATTTTGTATGGAATTAAATGGCATGCACTTTGAGTGTCTTGTTGTCCCATATTTTAAGCTCAATTAAATTAATCTAAACTTAACCTAGCCTTAAAATAGCCTAGCAGAATTAACTGTTAGGCTGTTGTTTTTGTAGCATTTTACTTTTTAACAAAAGCATTACGGTTCTTTTTCTCACCTATATTTATGTAAACAAATGCTAACAGAGAACGTTTTATAGATTTTCTATTTACAAATGACGCAAACTCAATAAACGCATTATCGTGTGGAGCATTGATGGTCTTAAAAATAAACAGCAGCTCACATACTGTAGACTACTGTAGGCCTAAAATAATCTAACATAATTAAAATTCTTAAAATGATGACGTAAGCCTACATGTAAACTAACATTATTTTTCACAATCCTATGAAAATGCTTTGTTTTGCCTTTCTATTACTGCAAGTTTCTCTAGATTTTCATTGACAGCCGTGATGACGGATTCACAAAGACATAAGTCTGGTATCAAGCGTTTAGCATTTTATTCAAAATGGGACCAGGATTCTGTACAGCGGGCAAAGGGAGATTTCTAGGGCACAGGAGCTTTCCTCTCCTCATCCCTTAATTCTCCCTCTCTCTTTCCATCCTCCTGGGGAAAGGGGGATGCGAGCCGGGAAAAGAACAGATGACAAAATATCGAAATAAATTATGGAAGGAAAAAAGAAACCATGCAGGAGAGAAAGAGAGGAGTGAAAAATGGGAGGAAGAGGGAAGTGTTTTTATGAGTGCCTCCGTCCCAAACAAAGACACTCAGAGGCCTGGGAGAACCACAGCCCCGCTGGGCTTTAACAGCTCGACAGACACAGACTGCAATGTGAGCCAGGGAGTCTGCCATCCCAAAAACATCTGCCCCTTTGTAGCAGCAACACGGGGTAGATGCAGCCTCTCAGACGTCTCTCCTCCTCTCCTTCCTCTTGCGCCCCTCTCCCTCTACTCCACCTCTCCTCTTCCTCTCCTGGTCTGGCCCTCACTTGCTGGCCATGGTGTAGCAGCCATGTGGGTGCCACTGCATGTCACGGATACGCCTCACAGACTGGAATTGAGGGCAACGGGCGCCATACTCGTTAAAGTGTCTGTATTCACCCTTCTCCAGCAGGTACTGGCTGCCACGGTATCCGGGGAACTGATAGCCCACCCAGCTGAAGGGAAAAAAGAGGTTAATTGTACTAGCTGTAGTATTTAAACCAGGTTCAAACTAAAATAAAAACCATAAAAATAATTTTGTAATTTTTTTTTACAATGTATGTTTGTTATTATTAATATTTTATTTCAGTTAGTTTCTAGGTGACATATATATATATATATATATAATAAAGTGTCTCAATTATGCATGGAATATCTTAAGTAGCTATCTTGTGCAAGATATCTTAATGTTGTATCTATCTCTATTATTGCTATAGAGTATTTCTTCTTTTACAGTTGAAAAAGTTCTTGAAAGCCACGTTTGTCTATACTGTCAAGCTTTTGTGATTGCCACAAGATTTTATTTAAAAAATGTATCGCCAGAATACATTTTACGATACATTTTTAGATATTTTTATTCAAGTTTAATCTAACTTTTTGTCAATTTTATACCTTGTTTAATTTTTTTTTTCTGTGATGAAAATATCCTTGATCCATGAAAATAGCCTTGATGCAGACATGATTTTAAAAAGTCAATATATAAATGATCGCCATAAATGCACAGAGCTTTGAAAGATACTTTTCACTTACGTTCCACAGCTGACCATGATGCTGCCAACTCTGTCGGTGAATCCGTAGGAGAACAGGCTAGGAACGTCATCATCCATGATCTCCATCTTGCGCCCCTTGTAGTCTCCCACCTCATACAGGCAGATCTTGTGCTTCTCGGGGTCCTGCAGGAGAAAGCGCGATGAATGCATTGTGAAAGCATTCAAACAATGGGCCTACCGTTGTGAGAGCATTTACAAACCATTCTGACAGGTCTGAAGGAAAGCAGGTAGTCGTTCTTCTGGCAGTTGCTCCAAGAATCCCAACGAGGATACTCTCCCTTCTCCAGGATGTACATCTCACCGCAGAAGCTCATCTGCTCAAAGCCCACAAAACTACACAGAGGGCACATAAAGAGGTCAGTGGGATATTTCTAAATCATGAGTATTTAATACAGACGCAGAGCTGCTTACGGGCCACACTCCACACGTAGTGAGCGAACTCTGTCCATGCCCATTTCACAAACGTTCATGCACTCAGCGTTAATCTCGATCATGCGTCCCTGGAAGTTCTCCTGGTCGAACACATACATCTAATAGACAAAGAGAAACCTATTATTATCTTATTAAATCAATGACCAATAAGAAGTGCACATGTGTATGTTTATTTGAAAGCTTTACCCTGTAGGACATCATGCCCATCTCTGACTTCTTGCTCTGGGCTACCTTGCCGTCGGTCTGGGAGGCAGTCTTTTTTTCTCCACTGGAAGACATGGTGCCTGAGGTAAAATTAATAATGGAAAATTAAAAGAAAGGATATTCCTTCAACTGTATCATACCTTAAAACTGAGAGAAGTTAAGAAAGAAATAGCAGGGCCAACCACTATGATAGTATTTGATGCTGGAAGAAAGGGATGAAGGGTTTTAGGAGATAAAAAACAGAAAACATATATATTTGGAATGGATGTAAAGGGTCTTTGGGGGATAACTATTTTAAAGTGGTAGGGCAAAGGGAAGTGTGAGATGTTGTTGATGATGGTGATGCATATCAAAACTTGCCTCTTGTTCTCTCTATATTTAATAATGTGTATGTGTGAGTGTATATTTTGATGTCTTACCTGTGTGTTCAGTGAGTGTGTGTCCGTACCCAGGGTTCACTCTGAGAGTGTTTGTGTCTGACCATGCTCTCAGCTCTTATACCCTGGCGCTGAGTCCGTGAGGATTACACTGAAACAATGAAACATGCTGTGTTCAGCACACTCACAGAAAAGAAGCCCCTCATCATCAGCACAGAGTGAGAAAGAGAGTGTGTGTGAGAGCCAGTGAGGAAAATAAATCAGCAACCGACTTCCAACTTCAAACTTGTCACCACACAAACCTGGACGTTTGAGTGTAATACATAAACAACACGGGGGACAACAGGGACAACTATTTGTAGAGAGACTGATATAACTTAAGGTCACCATTTTTACCACTTTACTAAACATATAGTTAATTTATATGTATATATATATATATATCTATATATATATATATATATATATATTTGGGCTAAGAATTTGGGTTAAGAATATATCACATATGTAGAACTGGGAATGACAAATAAAATAAAAGAATAAAATTAATTAAAATTATAAAGTAGAAGTCCTTATCCTATATACATACACAAAATATGATTGTTCTAAAATCATTATAAAAATAATTAATAGTAAAAAATAATTATAATACCAAATAAATATATTTGGAAAACATCAATGAACAATCATCTGTTCATTTAACATGAATTATAGTGAACATGTTCCCCTAGGGTTTATTGAATTATGGAGAGGTTTATTAGGGTTTATTATGGGTTCACCCATGTTTTGGGCGTGTGTTTATAAAGTAAATTGTCCTTCTGGTATTTTACAGAGTTCAAGGCAAGAAGGGATGTAAAACATAATGTACAGGTGATTTGGCTTCAGCAGATGCATATATTTACATATGTTATTAATATATGTACTGTACATATTGATCCAATTACTGAACTACTAAAACAAGAGTTGTAAAACAATGAGGAGGCATATTCAGGCTAGTCGACATAGGTTTATTCAATGCCAAATTGTAAAAATCTCCCTAGTCTTAACTGTTTCATCCTTGCAGCTAAAAATGGTAACTGAACTTTCCTCACTGCGCCCACAGCTGCTCAAACCCACTCTGAGCTGGAGCAAGTTCACTCTGCTGAGCTAATCCTGGTGTTTCACGCTCATTGTGAGCAAGAGTGCTGACCTGCATGAACATACTGGGACCCAACCCTTTGTGTGCCCTGCTTTCACCCAAAACACTGCACCGCACTTGCCAGTGAATGGGCTCACAACAGCCATGTGGCCATTCTATAGTATGTGCTGAGCTGGCGACCCCGTGGTCTGTCCCGCGCGCCCATCAGAACGCACTTCACGCGCATGGCACGCGGTGGCCGGTATAAAACCGAAGCGCCAGGTTCTCTCAAAGCTCCACGCGAAACCGGCGTTAAGGCGCGTGCCACACTCGAGCTCAGTGATTAAAACGGTAAGACCCCAAATTACATCTCACGGAGCTCATGGCACAATTATACATTTAGTACGGTCTACTTTACAAACATCTCAGTGTGGCCACATTATGCGAACAGTTTTTATTTATCTAAATCTAACAGTTGAGTTAACATTTTATCACTTAAAATAGCTAGTTTATTAATCAAACAACGAATTGAATCTAATACATCGGTTGTCCTATGTTTTGGTTACTTTTTAAAGCTGTACTGTAGGTTTATGATAAAGAACAGTTTACTTATAATAGCCTATGTTGTTTTGTTCATCACTAACATATGAGTGTTATTTTTTACTTTATTTTACAGTTTGCATCTAATATTATTTATATTTGTTCTTTCTTTTTTCTACCTTTTATAGATACAAAAAGATGTATAGGTTTACTCGATCTGCTATGATGCAGCCCATGATCAACTATGGCATGGGAATGGCTCCTTTCTTCAAGGTAAACTGCCATTAACACACACACACACACACACACACACACACACACACACACACACACATACACACTTTTGAAATACCCAGGAATTTACCATAAATAACAGTTATTCTACTACTGCATCTAATAGATCAATAGAATATGGTATGTGAAAATACCATACCTCACACTTAACCTTTGTGATATTGTTCTGCTAGGTGACTGTGTTTGAGCAGGAACACTTCCAGGGAAAATGTCAGGAGTTCACCTCAGAGTGCTGCAACATCCAGGAGTGTGGCTTCGACAACATCCGTTCTATTCGCGTTGAGAGTGGCGCGTGAGTGACAGAGTTTGTCAACTACATACAAGGGAGTTTTCAACTAACCCCGCATGCTCATGTTTGACTGGATGTTCTCTCTTTTTATAGCTGGGTGGGTTATGAGCACCATGACTTCCAGGGACAGCAGTTCATCCTGGAGAGAGGAGAGTATCCTCACTGGGATGCCTACAGTGGAAACCTGTCATACCACATGGAGAGACTCATGTCTTTTAGACCTGTCTACTGCGCTGTAAGTTATTCACTCCGTTATACTATAAACTGGAAATCTTAAAGGCATATCGTATTTTGTGCTGGGTAATATGTTATATTTATTCAGCAGTTAAAACATCAGGATTCATATGAAAGAAAGCAAGTTGTTTTGGACTGGTCATGTGATCTCAACATACCAGCCTCAATAGCTCAACTAGTTGAGATTGACCATATAGTAAATATTGCTTTATGCAAGCATACTGTATATTGGTGTTGGGGTCTTTCTCTCATATAATTTTAACACATTCTTCAAAATATTATTTATGTATTCTTTATTTTTTTTAGTACTATTAATTAATCTCTTAAAAAAATGTTATGAGTGAAAAAATAATGACAACAACATTAAATACATTTATATAGTTTTTCTGTATTTTTTTTTACTATTTAGCCTTCATTTTATTTCTAGTTCTATTCTATTGTTGTATTCTAGTTTTAATAGAATGCTTAAATTGATTTTTGATCATATGCTTCATTTTTCTTTTAGTTCTGCTTTAATTTAATCAACAGAATCATTTTTAACAGTTTCAGTAAGTCAAATGTAATCAGAACAGGAAAGGTCTAAGGTCTTCTGACAGCTTTAACAACTTGGTTGACTAAACATCAATATTTTAACATCAACAGCACTGAACAAATGACTTGATTATGTGGATATGTGGGGTCAATCTCTCTCTCTCTCTTGTTCTCCCCTCAGTCTCACCAGAGCAGTCGCATGACCATTTATGAGAGGGAGAACTTCCTGGGCCGCTGTGTGGAGCTGTGTGACGACTACCCCTCTCTGCAGGCCATGGGATGGTGTAGTCCTGAAGTGGGCTCCATGCACGTGCAATGCGGCGGGTGAGTCTCTTCTCTCCATTTTCCCATGATTTCTTTCGTTTCAACACAGAAAAACCTGACCCTCATTTCCCCATCTGTGCGTGCAGCTGGGTGTGTTACGAGTTCCCAGGATACAGAGGAAGGCAGTACATCATGGAGTGCGAGAGGCATAGTGGAGACTATCAGCACTGGAGGAACTGGGGATCCCACAGCCAGACCCCTCAGATCCAGTCCATCCGCAGAATCCAGCACTAAGAGCTCAGGCCCACCGGGGGACACTACACCGATCACCCTGCCGCCCGACAAACACACTTCACACATACACACGCTCACACTGTTTTTCCTAACGAGTGTCTTTTTATTGCTATGTACACATGTACACAGCACACATACCACCATGTTTTACACGATGGTGGCAATCACATTTCTGACTATGACTAATGTCTGGTGCTAAACAACACCCTCTAGAGGTGCTCTACACAACCAATGCTAAGTTAGGCCATATCCCTGGAGGGTGACTGGCTGAGAGCAGCTCAGGTGTGACGTGTAGGAGGAACACAGACAAATAAATGCTTAATAAAAAAAACTTGTTCACTTCAATAACTCTTTCGTGCAATTTTTGTGTGTGAGGATGCAAGTAACACTGATTTCATTAAAACCAATCCATAATCCAGATTAGCTTGGCGATAATATAGTTTACATTTTCTATCAATACATGCCATTAGGCACTTCAGATTTGCTATACAGTATATTCACATTTATAAGCAATATAAAAAACCATGCAGCTGCATTGTGCTATATAGAATATATTCCTTTATTTGAGTGTACAGGATGTACAGCACTTGACATCACTGAATGTGAAGTCTAACAAAAATGAGTAAATTATTTGCTTATTGTTAGTATATGTTAGCTTATGCATTATCTTATTTTAGCAAATGAGATCTTGCTGTAAAATGTTACCAATGCCTATTTTGTATTAGGTTTTGCCAGCCCTGCTTTGAGCCCATATTTGAACACAAGAACAGCCAATGTTGGATCCATGTCTTTTATTTCTGAACATGACTACAAAATATGGCAAATGACAAAACTCTTCAGTCTCAATCATAAGGCATGGTTGTGACACAAAATAAACGTTAACGTTCAGAACTCAAATCTATAAAAATTTCTGATGCCTGAAACTGAAGCCACCAAAGTCGAAAGAGCAAATACTGCCAAGTGTCACATTGTGTGAACTACGTATTAAAACATACACAGGGGAAAAGGTACCATGCTCTAGGTCTCTAATCATTTGAAACAGTGTTTCAAATATCCCCCAACACTCATTTATTCAGAACTCTGAAGCTAAACAGTAGAAACAGTAACAATAATTGGTACAAGCTTAATTAGATCCCAAACTTATCACATCAATCTCATCCTCTTCATCACTGTTCTCTGTGCTGAGTACAAAATCTGCAGTGATTGGCAGCACAGAGGACTCGGACAGAGAGCTAGAGACCTCCACAACATTAACATCCTCATCCTCTTCTGAAATGGCTATTGACCTGTGTGGGTTTTCGAGTTTCTCAAGAGCTGTGGTGGCGTCTCGTGCATGGGAGACAAAAGACCTTTCTGTCATGTTTTTAAGTACGATGCTTTCTGTGCTGGATCTTTGCAAAGGCAAATCCTTGAGAGAGTCAGCAGTCTCAAATCTTGGCTTGCTGTTGCTGTCCTCCATCAGTCTGTCTCTTTCTGATATGCTGCAACCTATGAATACATAATTATTACAAGAGGTTAGTGGTACTAAAAACGAATTATTTGAATTTTATTACATATGATCAGTCTGTTCATGTATACTATCTTGCCTAAATAAATCGTGTTGCCCGGGTCGTTATAGTTAACAAAAATTAAAACAATTTGTGAAAAATGCTTTTATGTGAACACTAGATGGCAGCAAAAGCAACCTATAAGTAAAATAGAAGAAATTACCAATAAAATATAAAAAAAGACTGAATTATTTTGAGCTCTTACCAGTAGCTGAAACCAGATTCTGCTGATTGTCTCTTCTTTCCGTATCTATTTGGTTTGTTCTGCTTTTATTGCGCCCTTCAACCCTGACTCTAGCATCCTTCTCTTTTTTCTCAGGCATTTTCACCTCAGCTCCACGCACATGCGTATTTGTCCGCCTTTTCTTTCTTTTCTGTTTTTTCACAGTCCACTTTCTGTTGTCTTTTCCCTTGTGCCCTTCCTCTCTCTTCTTGTGGTTTTCCAAGATCTTTTTCATTAACTCAAAAGCAGAAAGAGTTGAACAGGACCCAGTGGATTTTTTCTTCGTGGCTGATAGCTTGGGTTGTGATCTCCTGGTACTGCACTGCACTTTCAACATATTTCCTTCTAGAAGAGTCTCGGTTGCGTCTCTTTTAGCATGTCCCACTTGTTTCTCTTCTGTAAGACTAGACACTGAGGATACTGACTGATCCAAAGTCTTTGTGACACACTTCACATTTTGTCCATTTGCTGTTTTTATGACTTTGCTTAATGCACTAGCAACACTGCAGCTCGAGTCATCTGTGTTGCGGGAGCACTTTTCTTCACTATGCAGCCTGCTAGTTGTTTTCTTTCTCTTTTTCTCCTTTGGTAGAGAAGCATCTATATTCGTCTTCTCCGTTTGTTCTTTAGTTCTTTTTCTCTTCCACTTGACCGGGAGCTCTTCTCTCCTAGGCAGTTGTTCAAAACTATCCAGCTTCCTCTTCCTACTCTGGCTCCTGGTCATCCTGCCAGAATTACTTTGCTGTCCTGCTGATTTCTCCATTTTCACACCTGACACCTGCCAAAAACATGATGGTTTCTGGGATCTACGAGCAGATGATACTTGTGGTCTGTTCTTAGATAATGATCCTGGTGTTGTTGTGTTCACAGAAGTGCTATGTGCATTCATGTGAACTGTGTTACTCTGTCCACAGCTCAGGGTTCCATCTGTTACGTTGGGCACCATACCATCTTGGACGTCTGAATCGCAAACACTAACGTGTTGCTCAAACGTTCTCAGAAAACTATCAAGTATCTCGGTCAGCTCACCTTCAGACTGCTGTTGGACTATACCCAGATCTGTGAGCTTAACTGAGGACTGTGTTTTTGTATGATCCATGTTGGAATCTACAGTTATTTCATTTTGATTGCTGGGCATAAATGGGAGCTGTGCAATGACGTCATCTATAAGCCAATCAATTGGCTGAGTGAGGCTGGTCTGGCTGGCTGCTGGAAGCGCTGTGGTATGCAGCATTGATGAAGCTGGAGGGTTCAAGGTTTTCGGATCAGGTGGTGAAATTACAC
The DNA here is from genome assembly GCA_032275025.1 of Enteromius treurensis. NCBI lineage: Eukaryota > Metazoa > Chordata > Actinopteri > Cypriniformes > Cyprinidae > Enteromius > Enteromius treurensis. The sequence goes on along the minus strand of JAUCMU010000026.1, from coordinate 10,696,190 downwards.
TGACATTTTGAGAAACATCTGGTTTGGGCAAGGGATGTTTGCGGGGGCGGCCTCTCCGCCTTCTTTGTGGTGGAGCTGTATTCTACAGAAAAAGAGACCGGTGATTTATTTCAGAGAACAGTGGAGTAGATGCATTTATAATCTGAAGGGGTCATATCATACATTCATATTTTAAATTTAAAATTATGTAAAAGTTTTGAAAATCTAAAAGTTCTGAAACCTTATGCTCATCAAGGCAGCAAAAAAATGGGCAGGTAAAAGATTTGTAACATTATTAAAATCATTTTTGTTCAAATTAACAAAAATTTGACACCCAACATACGAATGCTAGTGTATTTTTGATGTATTAAATATTTTAAATAGTGTCATGCATCATTACATTCATCCGTCTGACACAGTGCAGAAGTTCTGAATAAGACATTTTAGTTTCCTTGAACAGGCTTTTTTGGTTCTGAAAGACTGTTGAGTATAACTTACGATTGATTTTACGTCTGCACACAAATGCTTTTATCCAAAGCAACAATTCTTCCTCAAAAGGTCAAGGAAAATGTATTTATTATGATATGACCCATTTAAATCATTCATACAAACAGAAATGAACAAAAATTTAAGTCATACCTCCTCATCTGAAGATGTTATGAGACACCTACCTGACACACTGGTTCTACCAATCTGCCTCTGCTTCCTGTCTGTTTCTGCCTGGGTCGCCCCCTTGATCTGCCTCTCTCTCCTTCCTCTTTCATCGCTCCTCTGCCTTGTCGTCTCCGTTTAAGCTTCTCTTGATTCTTGAATATTTTTCTGGTGTCTAGCATCCTGCCAACCCTACCCCCACCCTGCCCCATCCAGGCCGACCTCGCCACTCGTCCGCATTTATTCATGTTTTGATCTCTTTTACAAATTCTCAATCCTTCTCCCTTCAAAGCAAATCCTCCACGTGCCCCCGCCCTCGTCGCCCTTCCCTTAGTTTTGACATCCCCTCTCATCCCTCTCTGACTCTCCTCCCTTTGCCCTGCTCCCTGCGTGATGTTGTTGTCAAGAAAGTAATTGATAAAACCTGGGATGTTGTTCTCAAAGCGTGCAAATGGTTCTAAAACACACTCCTCACCCTCTGAAACGCCCCCCAATGCTGGCTGGCCCTCTCTGGCCAACAGCTCAACATTTGTACTATGTGAAGGGTAAGGGTGAGGTGACAGTGGGGTTGAAGGCTGTTGGTGTGAAGCTGAAGGGGGACATACATAGACCTGGGGCAAGCAAGCCGCTGCACTCGATGTGGGACACTCTGCATTTTCAGGGACCACATCCATGACTTGAAAGGAAGGCATGTTCGCTAGATTACCCTGGATGTTTTGAAGTGTGGCCAGGGTGATGTCAGAACCATCGGTGTAAGTGCAGATCCCCTGATCAGTCCTCCATGACGACGTCCCAATCAGATTAACACTTTTAATGGTCTCCTTGAGGTTTTGACATTCAGCCTCCGTTTGACACTCTCTCTCTGCCACCTCTTTCATGCACTCCGTCTGTGTGTTTCGCTCAGTTGCCAGCCTCTTTGATACTTGCCGAGGTATGACGATGCCGAGTTTGCAGGCTGCTGACAGGACGTCCTCTTTGTCCTCGTTCAATTGACCCGAGTACAGCAGACTAACCAGACTGAGCAACGTACAGGACTCCACGGCTTGGACTTCAATCAGTCTCCTCTGTCCATTCCGGGGCGATGGCATGGCTGACAGAGCCCCACAGAGCCAAGGGCTGAAGGCAGATAACACACAGCTGTGCACTGGTACAGACAAACCTGGACAGGGTGGAGAAAGTACACTAAACATAATGAAAGCTGAAAAATAAAATTGAGAAGAAGATGTAATGTATGTCAAACCTCCAGTCTGCAGCACAATGTCACAGAACTCTGCCCTGCTCTGCTGTTTTTGCAGCTCCTTCACGAGAAGCGTCTCGAACGTCAACATCTGAAGACATTCACAGACACAAATGCAAAGTAGCGTAAAAAATGCAAGCTGTAAAATATTGAATGATGCGGTGTCTCCGTGCAGCTGTGCAGGACTACAGACACCTGTTTAGAGTCGCGAGATGTGCAAACATTTGTTAACATGATTTACTTTTCATGGACTCGGATGGTAATTGTAAACAGATAAATATCTAATTTTGTTTAAGCGACTACAAATGTTCCGTGCTTGATTTTTAAAACAGCCCAGCTGTCAACCCACCAAAAAGAGTCTTCGCGAAGTTAAAACTGACCTTTTGTCGTTATGACATTAGAAAATGCAACAACGACTGTCGCTTATCCAATTTTGTCTCTTCTTTTTGTGTCGCGATCACTGAGTTTAAAGAAAGGTCGCACGTGCATCACTTCAAGCTCGTGCGCAAACGAGGACGCCGAACTGTCTGGTTCTGACATCTCCAGAGCGGCTCTGACTTTCTTGCTCGCATTTGAATTTTTATTATTATTTTTAAATTAAAACTGCCCAAGTGTGTGTGTTTTTTGTTGTTGTTGTTGTTGTTGTTTTATTAAGTGATTAAGTAAAAACTAGATTTTCAAATTTCGTAAAGAAAATGTTAGTGTGTTCACAGCGGTTGGCTGCTTTGTGGGTGATTATAGCGTTTGTGGTAACGAAGAGAAATGTGATAATTATTATTATTTAATAGTTATCTACTTTACTATGGAGTTTATTAAAAATTTTGTTAAAGCAGATTTGTGTAATAATTACAAAAAAAATAGCGTGTACCTGAAACATCGCGAGATTTCGGTAATCCACAGAGGTCGCGAGGTCGACTCAGCTGACCAACCTCTCGCTTGCGTGATTCCGGAGTGAAACGTGTGCGCCCCGAGCGGTGAAAATAAAGCCACATTTTACGTTATAATCAACAACATATCGCAGGTATTGATACATTTCATTTTTCGTTAATGCGAGCATAAGTTGCAGGAATTTCAGGGCTGTCAGTAGTTGTAGTTAGTGTCAATGTGAAGACTTAGCTTGTCGGCTACATCGTTAGCTCCTCTGGGTAATGAAGTGTTCTAGATTTTTCCGACATATTTAAGATGAAATTAATAGGCTACGTTGTAACTACACGATTGGCCATTCTGGTGCTATTATTTACGTATTTTTGAAAAACCGTCAACGATTGACGTGTTCAATAATATTTACAAATCTCAAATGTTTGCCGGTTGATTTTTCAGTTGTCAGAGTCGATGCTGAATGACTAGTCATGACAAGTGTAGTTCTGCTTTGGTTGGACATCGTGAATGTATCCCCTGGCGATTTGTAATAGTGCTTTGGTGATAAACAATATAACAAATTCGTCAACAGACTGTAAGAAAGCTTCATGCTTTAATAAACATAATTAATAAGCATTGAGCTAGTTGGAGCTAATGTGCTTGTGTTTTGCCCACCCCCACACCTGGCAAACTACACAAAGACTAACTGCTTAAGAACTGTTTCAGGGTTTAGAAAGATTACTCAAGTCATTTTGTCCTTTTCTTCGTTCCAGGAGCTAATAAGTAACCTGCGTACATGAATGTGTGATGTTTTTTTTCCTGAAGTTCTGTGTGCAAGCTTATTATGTTTATTTCTCTCAAGAAATAGAGCCTTGTAATATTTGAAAGATGGCAGACACAGAGCAAAGGAGTCCACCTCCTCAGCAAGGCCCTGTGGTAAGTTACTATACAATGGCCCAACACACACACATATATTAGTGCATTTTACTGCTGAAAGTTCATATATTCATTATAACCTTGATCATATTCATCTATTGCAGCAATTCCTCTTGAGTAATAAGCTGGAAACAGCTATGTGGCTGTCACGTCTGTTCACTGTCTACTGCTCCATCATGTTTATTCTGCCGCTGCTTGGGTGAGTCATGTTTTATTTAAAAAATTTATCTTTTACAAGGCCCTTTCAAAAAAAAAAAAAAAAATTGTTCAGTTTATTTTTTGTTCAAAAGGTACTGATGGTGCTGATCTCTAATTTAGTTCAACCCAACTAGATTAAAAAATGATTTTTCATCTAAAACAAGTCTCAATTTCGAATATTTTGTAAGTTCTCCTGTATTTCATATTTCAACCTAAAATTTGTACAGCCTTTCCAAAACACATCTCTATTGAACCTTTGCATGTTGCAGTGTTACAACATTTCAAGAAGAAATAACCATATTTCAAGCAGTTTGAAAATTAAGTGATGGTCAGATTGACCCCAGCCCAATAGGCATTAACCAAATTGTACTTTGTGGCTCACATTAGTAAGATAAGGACTATGTAGTGTATTAAAGACACATCCACACTTGCATATGTCTTTTTAAGTCACTGATTGGATGAAGAAGAATTGCTTTTTCTCTGTCCAGGCCTCAAACAGCTAATAACTTCTATCAGAGGGCATTGCTGGCAAATGCCTTGACCAGCGCTCTGCGTTTGCACCAGAGACTTCCTCACTTTCAGCTGAGCAGAGCCTTCCTGGCCCAGGCCTTACAGGAGGACAGCTGCCACTACCTCCTCTACTCCCTCATCCTTGTCAACTCCTACCCAATCACAAGTATCCTATCTGAAAGACTCATTGCTTTGGAAATATCTTCAGGGAAATGTTTTTCTTGTGTTGCAGCATCATTTTGTCTTTAAGTATCCTTGACTTTTGTTCTCAGTGAGCATTTTTCCAGTGTTCCTCTTCTCACTTCTCCATGCCACCACCTACACTAAAAAAGTCCTTGATGTAAGTCTCTGTCCATTTGATTCATATTGCTGAGATGTGTGTTTGTTGTAATTCCTTTCTGAGGTTTGTGTCTGTTTCATCTGTTCTCAGGCCATGGGCCCAAATAGCCTCATGTTTGTAAGGAACTTTTTGAACAAGCTCACAGCCAATCAGCAGAACATCTTGAAGTTTATTGCTTGCAATGAGATCTTCTTGATGCCAGCCACAGTTTTTATGCTCTTCAGGTAAGGCCTCATGGTCAGCTGTTTGTCCCGTGTTTCATTTCATCCTGACATGAAATAACAGCCTGAAAATATGGATATGTAATCAAGAAAATGTCTGTTTATGTGTTATATTAGGCTTTTATGACTCCTATAGTACGATTAGAGAGAATTTAGAGCTCAAACACAAGGACGGAAAAATACCTCAGGTTTATTCAGAGCAGTCTTATTTCGTTGACAAATAATTTTCGTCATAATATTCGTCAACGACATTTTTGTTTCACCAGCGAAAATGAGACGATAACGAGCGAAAACTAATTTGAAATGACAAAAACTGTGGTGAAAATCTATTGACGTTTTCGTCAACTAATAAAAACGAGACGAAAATGTTATGGGGGGACGATTGGAAAGAGATAATTTCAGAACGAAAGCTGCGTGGTTCGGAGATTAGATGTGTACATGAACTGTATTTATACGCTATACGCTTGCTGCACGTCTCCTAAACCATTCAAAAATCTCAATATGTGGGATTAAGAGAAGAGCAGGAATATGGAGATGTTTGAAGATGGAAGAGAGAACACAATTCAGTCTGTTTTCTGAGCGCAGACACTGAAGCACACACACATAACGTTAGCACGTCTCACAAAGCGCGAGTAAGTTAATCTTGAATGGAGAATTACACACAAAATGATTTCAAATTGTCCGTTTTGACTAGCATTCAGGTAAACAGAATCGATTACATATTATGTGAATGTAAAGGGTAGGGAACATGCATGAGGACATTGCATTCGCGTGTATTTGCTTTTAAAGGGACCGCAGCCTAATTTAGTTGCTATAGTCAAAGTTATGGTAATCAAGTAACAAAAGTAAAATCACTCAATGCCCCTGACTGAATCACGTAGTACTTAGTAGTTCTAAAGATTAATATAAATTTATTTATATAAAAAATATTTAGCTTGAAAGAATAAATAATATGTTAAATAATAAATAACGCATAATTAGCCTACATAACCATTGGTATATAATTGAAAAGGAGACCATGTTCTTGACCTTAATGAGAAGTGGTTATATTTAATTTTAACATATTGGCATGATGTGTGTCACCACAGTTAAATCAGTGTCTCTTATGATAAAATCTTAATGTCAAACATACTGAATTTGTAAATTTTAGAGAAATGCGTAATAAATGAATTACACTGTAACTAAACCCGTTTGATTTTAGCCGACTATATTTAATGTAGATTTAGTGGAAAAATCATATGATATTTAGTCGACTAAAACTAGACTAAAACTAAAAACAATTCAGATGACTAAAATATGACTAGAACTAATGTCATTTTAGTCAAAAGACTAAGATTCAGACTAAATTAAAATTTACTGTCAAAATTAACACTGTTTGATAGTTACCTTTAAATCTTTACTCACAAACCATTCCTTGAATGAAATGCATTTAATATTTTTTATATAAATGTTTCTTCAGATTGTGATAAACAACCTTGTGTATATAGTAAGGTAGTGCTTTGGGTGATCCTTGAAAGTGTCCCAGCCCCAGACTTTCTGATGCCATCCCCTCCTTTCTCTCACATGTGTGTGCTTTCTGTACTGTTCTGCGTTATATATTGTCACTAGGGGGCAAAGGAGCACAGGACAGCTGGGTATTGAGTGACAGCAAACACCCCGGGAAGGGGGAAGTTTTATTTATAAATCAAACAAAGTCAAACAGGGCGTCCGATGCGTCCTTTACTGTCCTCTTCTCTGAGTCGGTGCGTGTCCACTCTTGGTCGCCGGCTTTCTAAGAGGAAAAAGGAAATTTAACTGTTAACTTAAATGTCTGGGCTCGTGGCTCCGCTTTGACGTCGGTGCGTGGGGCAGGGAAAGCACTGAGTGCTGGAGGTGTTACTCTGCTGTTTCCCCGGGCAACGCTGATCTCTCACCGGCCCGCACTTGACAATATATATATATACATATATTAAGGCTGGGACTTTAACGCGTTAATTTAGATTAATTAATTACACAAGATTAACGTGTTTTAATCGCACTTATTTTTGCACCATCGAACGTTTCTCACTGGCTGATAGGGGTGGGCGATAGGACCATCATCTCCGTCTAAGTCTCAGCCTCAGACGTCACGCCCAGGGAGCGGTGGCTAAACATCTGATGCATATGGTACACTTAACTGGAATCGCTTCAGCAGTGTCGAAGTCGTCAAATGATTGGTTGAATTTGAGCGGGAGATGCGAATGTCGCGTTTATTTTCGGTCCGGCGTGAGAACAAAGCGCAGACGTGTGATTGCAGGAAAAAAACTGTGGTGCTTGCATGAGTGACAATAAGGATTTATTAAGATCAGCTAAACGTTGGATTCTCAAAAGTATGCCATCCAATTTCACTTGCTGGCAAACATGAAACAACAGATGCTGACATCGCAGCTGGCCGATTCAGTATTGTGTTCGGTTCTCCAGATTTGCTTGTGGGTGTTAAAAACATGGAGAGATATGCTTCAAACAGATGTTTACCGTGAGTGTCTCAACGGGATTTTCCATGCTGATTGATGCCGTTCTGTTGTTGTGGAAACATTTCCATGTCCCGAAACGTGACACTGAACAAAACGAACTGTGATTGGTTGTTTGACATGTCGGTCAAATGGCCGTAAGGCGGGCCTTGACCAAAGAAAGTGGCTATAAATTCCAGATCTTCAGCCGTCAGTCTAAAGGTCTGGCTACGCGAGACT
>JAUCMU010000026.1:10665525-10677625 GCA_032275025.1 Enteromius treurensis | reverse complement strand
AAAATATATAATATAATATAATATATATAATATAATATAATATAATATATAAAAAAACTCTCCAAATATGTTTAAATGAAAGTTTATGTCCTGACTGAAAGACAAACAAAAAAGACACACACTTTCACGGAAATTTTTATTTTCTGTAAAAACTCAACTAGACAATGAATGAGACTTCTAAAAATATATATAAAACAACTGCAGTCACACATGGTTTAAATGTTTATTACATTGAACATTTTAATTTAAATATCTAACTGTACAACCAGCTCCTATAGAATACCAAATGTTTTGCAAAAAAACTAAATACATTCCTAAAAAGTGCTTTTATTTTACTTTCAGTTAAGCTTCACTGAAAAACTCCATCAATGAGTCAAGTTCGTAGTTATTCAAAATTGCAAGTAGCTGTGAAACTTTTGTTTTGACATTTTGTCCTTTAAATTTGAACTTGTCAATGAACAGGTCAGTGATCATACCTGTAAGAAAGCAAATGGATTGTTTACTCAATTCTTTTGCACGGACATCAAATATACAGGGGTTGTTTGTAAAAAAAAATAAAAAATCTCATATAAATCTTCAGTATATGCATAATTTAACATATTAAATATTAAAAATATATTGTAAAACACCATCTCCCTGGCTCATCTGAATTTACTCACCATACAATCTTTCTAAGTGAGCTGGTTGTTTCTTATATTCTTCTAATAGCTGGGCAGATTCATCAAGTATACTTCGATACTCTGGAATCAGAAAATCTGCATTCCCCTCATGTACCTGCAGCTCCTGCATGCAATACACAAACACACACTCTTGGATTGTTTTTTCGCAATGTTTTTTCGCAAAAGTCTTTTTTATATTTTACCTTTAAAGCATCAATAAGCTGAACTTTTTTGGCCAAAATCAACTGATACTCTAGCTTGGGATGAATCATTCGAAGGGTATGGCTTACAGAATCCTCATTCACCTCTGAGACGAATATTAAAACAAACACAACAAACACATATTAATCATACTTGATGCGTGAAGAACTGAGATCACTGTAATCTTGTTGTAACATCCGCCTCAGGTGAACCAGTCACAAGTGGTCAGCCAGCATACATAATCATTTACAGCTAGTATCATTACACAGCCCAACTGTCTCTCCACTGACCACTTGTGATTGGATTAACCAAGTGGAGAATCTCATTTTTTACATCAGTTAAAACAATCAGTTTGTGAACTTACCATAGGATGTATTCAGATTGATTTTTCGCTTAGTGGCCTCTTTGGACAAAACATCCTTCAGTATGGATATGGTAGAAATGTTGTCTGATTTGAAGTTTGCCTCACCTTTACTGGAACACATTAAAGATTATAATGCTTATAACGCAATCATCTAGTAATACTATATTTGGATACTGAACAGTTAGGCCTCACCAGTAGGTGGCTTCTAACTGGGTGCCCAAGAAAGTGTTCTGAAAGTTGAATGTGATGCTGTCTCCTGCTGGGGTTTTCTCTGGGACTTCAGGCAGACAGAACACAACCCAGGAATGGATCTCTGCAAAACTGAACTGCCCTGCCAGTCTTAACGTGTTCATGGGGCTAGTCATGAAGAGAGATTGTTTAGCTGGCAGAATAAATGCTTGATAAGAATTCCTAAGTATAGCATGTCTCTAAGCTCACCGCTCCTGATCGATTGCATGTGTCCTTTGGTGGAGGGAAAGCGGTTTGATCTGGTATTGTCGAACCTGGCAGGTCTTGGGCTGAAGCCTTGGCGTCACGTAAGCCTGAAGGGTGCCATACTGACCCTCTATAGACCTTACCTTAGAGAAAAATCAGAACAACTGCTTAAAGATTGCCCACCTTGCAATTTAAAGAAAATGCAAATGTTTGTTATTACACTGAAAATAGTCCAGATACAAAAAAAAGCAGACACCTTCAGTTCCAGCCTAGTGGTGTTTGCTTGGCACCTGTAGGTAGCAAGGAGGAAGTTTCCATTTGACTGTAGGGTGAGATGAACAAAGACAGATTTGCAAACACATGTGATGAAATAATTATGTAAGCTTAATAATGTGGCACACAGGTGCAATACCTCGGAATCACATTCACTGAAGCTGACCACTGCTGAGTTTTTATCGACATCCAACAAGTCGATGGGAACATCACTCTGTCAGAGACAAAAACATATGTGAGCAAATGAGAGAGAACGTCAGTCTTGCAATGCTGAAATTACAGCACATGTAAAAGATCAGAAGAACTTTACAAAACATCTTTTAATTAAAGAACAAAAGATTTTTTACAACTAAATGAACCCTTTAAGGATGCATTCTTCTAATCAAAAGTGTGTAAAAACTGTTTTTACATTGTTACATATAAAAAAAAGTTCCTTTGAACTTTCTAATCATCAAAGAATCCTTAAAAAATTATCACAGTTTCCATAAAACTGAAGATTAGGGTAATGGCTGATGAAAATTCAGTTTTGACACCACAGAAAGAAATAGTACAAAAAAACAGTTATTTTAAAATTGTAGTAAATGTTCACAATATAACTGCCTTTACTGTCATTTTGAACCAACAAATGCAGGCTTGGTGAGCGAAAGAGACTTATTTCAAAAACACTATAAAATATGACCAAACTCAAAGTTTTAAGCAGTAGTTTATATAAATATAAGCAGGATGAATTGGTGTATTTGTCTTACCTGTAGCAGCAAGTTGTCAATGGCGGTCTGCACCTCTAATGTGAGGCTGTAGCTGGCATCATCCTGGCACAATGTGAATTTGTCATTGATGCTAAAGACTGGCACAGCAGACACAGCCGTGCTGGACTGAGAGCTTTGCTGGTATTTTTCTCTCCCCTGCAACACTTTCACCTGCAACTGCTCTAACTCTGCCCTGTACAGACACGTGCACGTCCAGAAAGTGTTTCACAATCTAAGCCAGTTTAGTAAACGCATCTTTGCCGTTTTAAGATTCATCATTCAGCCAGATGTAATACCTGAGTGCAGCCACCTTCCCCTGGGTCTCCCGGCTCATTTTGATCTCATCTCCTGGCCCTGCTACCATCTGCTGAGGCTCAGTGGTGAGACCTGACACCCATCCTAGAAACCACAAACAAGACTCCTCAGTCAACACATGCACTTTTGTTTTAGAAAACACACAGTACAATTCTCGTATCTAACAGTTACAGCTTACCTGTGTAAGTTGTTGTAAGAACTTCATCATACATTTCCTTTCCAACACAGCCACCCTGGATCGATGTGACACTCTCAGACAAAACCTTGTAAACATTGAAAAAGAAAATTATCTCAAGTGTAGTGTAGCAGAATTTTATTTGAGTCAAGGTTCTATTTAATGGTTCCAAGACTAAATAACACTTATCATTTTATGTGACACTCACATTCTCAAAACGCAGTGTTGGCTCATTTGAACTGTCCAATCCGTAGACCTCCACAGTCCCATCATCCCTTCCCACCAGGATGTCCTTCACACCATCACCAACAATGTCAAAGGTATCAATACAAAGCACACCTTAAAAAGACCAATACAAATTAGCATAGCTTCAATTTTTTATATATGTTTATGTAATTGCCTCTCACTATCTAATACCTACCTCCTTTTTTCTTCTCATTATCCAGCTCCCAACTAGTAATGGGTCTGGATTTGGTAATTTGCACAAGACCTAGTTTCCCATCAGCTGTTCCATAAAGAACTTCCTCACCACCCTTTCCTGAATAACAAGACTTCACGTATTATCGTTTTCTCTGACTCAACCAGTACATGCTTTCACACAAAAATTAATTAGCAGATTTTTAGCACATACCACCATCTCTGTTGAGAAGTTCCAGAACAGTTGGAGGTCCGGGAACTTCTACATCATACTGAAGGTCGGAGCCCTGATGGAGCACAAAGTGTAGGATAATTGCGGACTTGAGCATCAAGTATTGGATAGGGCCACCAAGTAACAAATATTATGAGAAACAGTGATTGCTAAAGTAAATTAAGTAATAAAAGACTGGACATGACTGGAGGTTGCGTCACACTACCTGCAATACTCGAAGTACTCTATCCTGGCAGGCCAGGATGGGCACAATGTGGCCCACAGTCCCCACAGGTAAACACAGGACGTCATTGATCTTGTCTCCTGACAGGTAGTAGTCCTGATCCTTGCAGTCACAGTAATGGTTATAAATGTAACTGGCACACACAAACAGATCTGACCCTGAAACATGCCTGTGGGAAATAAGGCACAAACAAAAGTGAAGTATCCAAAAATGACAATCTATTACATGCATTAGTATAGAAATACATAGTAGAGTATAGAAATACAAGTCGAGAAAGAATAATAAACAAGACGAGGATCTCACATGGCATTTATGCTTTCTGTTAGGTTGGCTTCAAATGTAAGAAACTGTTTGCCCTTTTTTGTATATCCCCTCACTTCAGAGCCTGAGCTCACAAAGATCTTTTCCTGTGGGGTTCCCAAAGCCCCTCCAAGCTCAAGTCTGGAGATCTTCTGTCCTGGGAGCGATTTGAACACAGGCTGACAAAAAAAGACATACATTTATTCTTCAAATGAGAAAAACATTGTTTTGATGGTACTCAATAAATATTTCTGATAAATATCAATGTCAATATTTTTGTGGATAACAAGCTAAACATTTTTCTCAGAATATTTTGATTAATAGAATGTTTAAAGAACAGCCTTTATTATTTGAAACATATTTTATAACATCATAAATGTCTTTACTGTCCCTTTTGATCAATTTGATGAATCTTGCTGAATGAAAGTATTAATTTCTTTCTTTTTTAATCTCATTGACCCAAACTTTTGAATGCTAGCGTTTACTAAAAAGAGGAATACATACCACAGCCTCCCCTTTTTTCATTCCAAAACAAGTCACAACACCATCATGATCTGCAACAGCCACCTGTAATGAGAAAACGGCACACTAGAACGACCGGATACACCCACAACTTCATTTGTCAAGCCATTAGGCTGCTTATAGACAAATGCTTGTTCCCTGTTTGATTGAGTGGGGGAGAAATGTCAAGCACATGCTCAAATAAATGGGACATGTCGCATGCTCTTTCACGAGTAGGATCTTATTTTCAGCACCCTTGTTTTACAAAGTAAGCCCCTGAAATAGTCTACAACAGAAACATCATTAAACCCTTAAACTATGGAAAGATTATAAGACCTTACATTTCTGTAACAGATATTAATACCTGAATTCATGGACAGTAAGTTTTTTTTTCTTTGCAGTAGGTTTGACTTTCCTGTTAAAAGAATATTCCTTGTTCAATGCAATTACTCTAAATTTAATACAAGTTTTTGCATAACTGTCAGCACTGTGAGGAATGAGTAATATAATGTGTTATAGGTGTAGCACGCTAAACATGGAATATTCTTTTAAAAGGGATGAAGATATACCTTTTGAGTTGCTTTTCGCCCCACTGTTGGAAGAAGTTTCATGGTTTTTTGAGATGTGACTCCAACCTGTGAAAACAAAGATGATATGGCCATTAGTAAATTTTCTTTTTGATAATTAATAATAGATTCCAAAATGTCTCAGCCAGTTTGCATTTTGACAAGTGCTATCTTGCCGCTGTAAATCACAGCAGATGTACAAACACACACGGAGATGTCGTGATGAACTTAAGTTAACGTTACCTGGAGATAATCGACGTGGTTTAAATTCAATTCCATCTCGTTTGTTAGAGTACTCACTTTACAGATCCTTTTAAATTGTCACGGGTTAAGTTTTCTATTTAACGTTAGCGCAGATATTTTAAGACGCTCCAGTTCTGTCACGGATTCCCCAAGATAGTAACGTTACTCTAAAAAAGGAAATATAAATTTCGAGCTTTTCTGATGAACGTATAACACAGTGGTCCTGGCTAGTCGTCACAACTGACTGGATTATCCTGCGGATTAGTTAGTTAGTGGCGGATTCTGCTGCAGATGAAGTTGCTAACATTAGCTGTGTCTGTTGCTCCGCTTTACAAGATGATTTACGTCGTGTTAACATTTAGGAGAAACTATGCCGCCTTTTTATAGACATTTATCCAAATTATATGCTTCCGTTCGCGGACAAAAATAAAATTCCCGCTAGGTATAGCAGCAGCAAACGTATTTTTGTTTGCAGCTAACGTTAACACGTTCCCTCAGCAGCGCCATGTTTTTCAACCACCCAAACCATCTCTGGTTACCATAGTAACAGCAAACGTAATAAGATTCGTTCGTTCGTTCGTTCGTTCTTTCTTTCTTTCTTTCTTTCTTTCTTTCTTTCATTATCTTTAAGCTTTTAAAAAAGTCATAAAAGCCTGATAAAAAAAAAAATAGCTCAATAATTTCCTAAAAAATGTATACATTTAAATAAAACGTTTTAATCATGCTTTTAGTTATTTTAGTTAGCAATAGTGTAAACAATTATTGAAATAATTGAATATTTATTTGGTTTAGGTTTGGTTTAGGTTGTTTAGGACTAAATGGCCTATTTTTATTTTGTCCAACTTTGTATTCAAGGAAATAGAAGACCTCTGCTGAAAAGACTTTCATTTTTTTGTTTACAATACAGTTTATTTATTAAAAATGATCCCCTTTTAGGCAAAGTTGGTGTTCCAGACTAGTCAAGCTAGTTTAGTGGTCAGCTGTAATTGTCCAAAAACTCATTGAAAACAGGAAAACAGACCAAAGGCTGGCTTAAGAAAGCAATCATATTAATCTTTTGTTGATATGTTTATATATTAGCCTATATATAAACATTTAGTTTCAGTGTTATAATGTAAAGCACTTTTAATTGCCATTTTATGTTTTATTTTGTGACAGCGTTTTGGTCACACACGCACACAGGAGTGGATGAAGGGGTGTGGATGTGACTCAACAACAGTAGGAGGGGGCACAGCTGCAGAGAGTACATCAAGCATCATTTTTATTTTGCACAACACCAAAGAGACACGGCATGCTTCCTTTTGGATTATAAAGATTTAATTACTGAAGGACATGAAGAGCACCTGTCATGGATAAATCTTACACGGGAATGAACTACCACACTGCTTGATCTCAGGGATCCATCAAGAGCTGCAGTAGTTTTATGCAATTTGGTTGCAACTGATGCCCTCCCCGAGGAAGTTCCTGTTGGCGTCCACCTCCTTGCCTCTTACTGCGGGATGGGGCTGGAACATAAGTGTGTATTTGGGGCTTTTTACACTAATGTTGGTTCTGATGGGACTTCTTTTGTGGATGCTGCTGAAACAGCTCAGGAACTCTGTAGGCAATAGCACCCTTCAGCCACATCTGGGCTCCCGCAGACATCGTGGGTTCTGAGAGAGAAATATCACAAAGATGAAAAAAGAGACTTTTGGAGGACAGCTCTGGACAATGAAGGAAGTGACAGCAAAAGCTGTGCCTGAAAAGGATGGAAGAATGAAAAACTGTATTGAGGAATTTTTAAAGCTTTACAATGGAAATGTGAGATGTATTTACTAGCATTGCAGATGCTTTTTGTGTTTCAGCAGACACAATTCTGTGCACGTTTTGTTTTTATTGATTAAAATGTTATTCTGACATCAGTTTCTTTGTAAAAATAGATTATTGACTGGACAGATTTTCAATAACATTAATTCAACATATGTTAGTTTGTAAAGCCAATACTATTTACTCACACAAAATGACACACACACACACACACACACACAGATTAATCAAAAAGTCAGTCAATATGTCTGCTAGCTAGTTTCAGGGCAGGAACTAACTAGTTTTTTTTCTACTGTTTGCTATTGGAATGAAAATGGTTATTTCTGAATAAAAAAGTGCAATCAATTATGCTGCATATTGAGAAAATGTCTCCATTGAAAAATTATTTTTTTTAAATCAACCCTGAATTTCTTTTTTGGTGTTGCTAACTAACAATGGAGACCTGTCACACTCAATACTGTTTAATGTTCAGACATAATGTTTGTTTTGTAATGCTTACAACAAAAAAGGCTGTCTTTTATATTACTCACTCTGCTTTCTTGTAGTCCTTTATTCCCCTTTCTTTCACACATTAAAGTGTATAAAGATAAATAAGGCAAAAATAAACCTAAACCAAATGATATAGTTTGCGTGTATGTGTGCACGCACTCTTCAATCAGCATTACATCAATTACAAAACATCAATCACAAAACATCTTCAACCATGAATTCTAATGAAGTCAACTCTGTTGCTTTTATTAAACCATTCACACACTGTGTGTTTATGTTTGTGAGGCAAGTGAGAAAATTAAATTCACATGACACTGCATAAACAAACAGCAGGGATCTTCTACTTGATGAGGGATACTTCCATGTAGTATGAGTGAATTTTAGTGCACTTCAGCCACTGAGGCATTAGTAATTGATTGATCATTTTTAATCTTTTAATCTTGGCTCACTCTTGCCTGGCAAGCGATCGAAATCGTTTATTTATGCATCACCTTAAAACAAAGGAATATTTTGCTGTGTTGAGGTGGTGTATAAATCACATAAACAAAATTAGCATATCATTAAAAGGCTCTGACAAAAACATAATTCTTTAAGAAAGGCCAAAGAAATATATCTGCTATATTGCCCCTCAATCAGCATTCGGAGAGGGACTCTCCGTGTTCTGGTTATTACTTCTGTCAAAGCCTGATGCTTCTATAATGAATAATATTCAAAATATTGATTATGTTCAGCTGAGGAACATCATCTGAACATCATCCAACAAAAACATTTTTACAATATCTTTAGTCTGCACACAAACAACTTACAGATGCACCAAAGTACACTTTGTAAAAAATGTATTCGTTTTTAATTGCTATTTTATTAGCCTATAGAACTATTTGGATAGCTATGAAATTATCCAAAACAAAAAAAGTAATTTAATGGAAATTACATTGTGGTGAAAATGTAGCAAATGACACATGAATTGTTCGGGTGATGCCTATATTCTGCTGAAATTCAATAGTTGGGAAATAAAAACTATTTACTGCAGGCCTATATACAGTATAAAACAGATCAAATATGCCCAAACTTGGCCCTCTACTGGCCACTTTTGGACGTTTGGAGTTTTGCTGTTGCTCTACGATGCTTTTTTTTAAATAACAATAATTTAAACCCTTTTGTCTTCTAAATGATGAGAAATATAAATCCACCATCACAAGGACACAGAATATAACACCTATAGCTACTAACAACTATTGTCTTTATCGTTACTCTTTTCTCCACGTCAGTCAAAATGATTGACAACTGGTTTTGAGGGCGTGTCCTTCATCCGGCTACCACAACTTCGCTGCCTGTTGGCACGCGCCAGAAGTCCGACCTCTCGCGCACAGGTGACTGTATACAGCAACAGGTAGGTGTGTTCGCTGTCCTGAATAGATAACGTAGCCTTTTGTAAAAAGCGTTGCTTAAATGGTTAAGTGACAGGAATAATTTATGTACAGTCTTAAAGTTATTTAGCTGCTGTGGGTACTAGGCAATTTGACGTAATGAGCTTCAATTACTTCTGAACTGGTTTGATAATATTACTTTTTCTTTTTCTTTTCCAGAACTGCACATAGTGCTGCCTGTACCTGTACAAATGGTAAGAGTTGAACTGCATCTGTATAATTATTTTTTAATATAGTATTAAAGTATAGTATTAGCATTATTTTTTAATAATTTAGTTTATGATGAGTTTTATTAGGCTATTTGGGTCTTTGTCTTGTGTCATGTTTATCTGTCTTAACTCTAAGCTTAGAACAGTACTCTTTAATGGTTTAACTAGAAATGACAAATACAAGTGTTATTACTATCACAAATAGATCAATCAATAAATTAACAACGGGGGCAGTTTCCACATAAGTTCATTCTTATAAAGTAGAATTTAAGGGTTAAGTTATCAGATCTATGTTGGCATGGTGACGGTTAAGCCATCATGGTGGTGAAGGTGATGGATGATTGGATTACAGCAGATGAGACCTGTATCAGATCAGACTGAGGAAACCCCCCGAATGGATCACTATAGCTTTATCATCCCACACCTGCCCAGAACCAATACTGTAGTACTTCTACAATGATTAACCATGCTTGGGCTGGCATATCGTGTGTTGTTTCTTAAAAGTTTAATGCTATGACACAGGCTGTTTTTCAAGGTGTCATGATTCTAAGACGCGTTGTCATAGCACTGTATTTTAGGAATAAAAAAAAACAACAACAAGGAACGATTAAAGCTTCTGCTTTTGGTATCAAATCTACCAATCTACCCTAACTTTCAACCTGAACTTGAACCCTAAACCCAAACCGTATACCTTATATCATTCTTCACCAGAGCACTATTATTAACCTGAGCCACAATCTTTGTCTATCTTTAATCAGCCATGTATGGATTACAGATACTCTCTGTGTATATGTTGTTTACAGAGGTTTTAAAGGGTTACCAGAAAGATACAATCGCAATGTAAACAAGAACTGTGGAAATAGGTGCTTCCAGCCATTGAAAGGTCATAGAGAGATCTGAGAGCATGATTATTGCAAACAGTTTTCATTGTTATTGGTTCATATCTGTCTGCTAAATATATCTTCAATATTTACACATGGTAATGATGAAAGACATGAGCCATTGCATGCATGAGTTTAATAAATGAGATTGATGTTTCTCATATTCTCAAACACCTGCTCCACATGTTTTAGTGCCTTGAATTATTATGCATGTTAATTATTTTTATTTGACATTTCCCCAGTCAGTCTGCAAATACCAAAACCTGGTCTTGTGCATTTGGTTCAATATAAAAACATATTTTTCCCCTGCAAACTTTATATAGCTGCTGTCTTTTCTGATTTGAGAACATCATTTGGGTCTCACTAGTGAATCTTCAAAGGACATCTGACAAGTTTTAGAATGAAACCACACATAAGTCTACTTTATATTATATTATGGTAAGTATTTGCTATATATTCATTTTGGTTTTGTATTTCCTGCAGGCAACCCGAGGAAGTGTGAAACCCTTTGTGAACTTCAATGCAAAACATGATGCTGAAGTTTTGCGCAAGGCCATGAAAGGGATCGGTAAGTTTAACAAATTAGAGCTTTAAGAGAGTTTGCTTATTTGCTTGGTGTTTTTTCTTTCCTTAATGAACAGTCATAATTAGTCAGAACATAGTGGTAACTACATGTAACTTAGTGGACTAAAGTAAAACATCTTCAGCTCGTTTTTACACTATATCTTAATTTCACCCCCCTCTATAATGCTTTATTTCCAGGCACTGATGAAGATGCCATCCTCATGTTACTTGCAGCTCGCAGTAATGCTCAGAGACAGGAAATAAAAGCAGCCTATAAAAAGGCTTTTGGCAAGGTGAGCAAATTACATCATTATGTAGTGTACTTTGTTTGTTGAGTCCAAATTATGTAAAAATGTATTTGCCTTTGAGTGCTTCTTCTGAATATTGTACAAAAAAAGACAAAACACATAATTCAAAGAAAGAATGTTGTTCCATTCAATTATTTAGAAGCTCTGCGGTTCATCAAGATTATTTATTTTCTTTTTGAAGTTGATATAATTCAGAATGTCTAAAACGGAGATACATTTCACATGTTCAGTTTAACGGGCAATATATTGATTCTTGGCTCATGTTTTCAGGATCTAGTGAAAGACCTACGATCAGAGCTTGGTGGGAAGTTAGAGGATCTCATCGTGGCCCTCATGTATCCAATCATATTATATGATGCACATGAACTCCACAAAGCCATCAAGGTGAAATAAAACATTTCCATCGTGAGTGGGATATAATGAAAAACAATAAAAAGAAAGAACAAAAAAATAACAAAAAACATTTTTTATGAAAATGCTTTTCCGTTCTGATAAACATGAGCCTATCTAATCTCAGATTGGATATCTTTTTAATTGTTTATTTTCTTATAGGGAGTGGGAACAGAGGATCAAATTTTAATTGAGATCCTGGCATCCAGGACATGTGATGAGATTAAAGATATCTTAAAAGCTTATAAGAAAGGTAACATTCATCACTAAGGCATAGGGATGCAACGGTTTTCGGTTCGCCCTGTTCGGTTCGGGACATCCACGTGAACCGCGATATTTCGGTACTTAGCCTACTTTAGGCATTAAACTTTCCTTT
>JAUCMU010000026.1:10644691-10657300 GCA_032275025.1 Enteromius treurensis | reverse complement strand
AAATGTCAACAATTCTGTGTTTTTCTGTCAATATGGGGTGCTGTGTGTACATTAATGAGGAAAAAAAATGAACTTAATGATTTTAGCAAATGGTTGCAATATAACAAAGAGTGAGAAATTTAAGGGGGTCTGAAAACTTTCCATACCCACTCTGTATATATATATAAATATATATAGAGTGAAATACAATATGTTCTGTCCTGAATCTATGCAGACAGGTCGGGAGACATTTAAGAAAATCATACCTTTTGCACAATCTGCCTGAGATCCGTCTTTAGAACTTCATTCACTTTGTCTAACTGGTTGGTCACATCGGGCAACTAAAAAAGACATGTTTTTCTTTTCTTTAAAATTGTCAACCATGTTGGTTAGAATGTTGAAAGAGAAGCTGAGAAATCATTTCAGTACCGATGAGTAGTTTGCGGCAATTTCTAGCTTGGGAAGGGTGCTACGTATGTTGCGACAAATCTCAGATGATCGGGTGTCTGTGCAGACAGGATCGTTGAGGGCGTTGCTAAGGGTGCCGCGCACCAGGCTGAGGTTCCCCTGTAGTTTGATCGTTCCTTCCTGCAAAGTCTCCAAGGTCAAACTCACATTCTCTAGAGCATCCTTAGTGTCTCGCATTGCTAAGAGAGGAAACAAATGAGCAAACACATATAAATGAACATTAAAAAACAGACTGTAGTAGACAATAACCAAGGCATACATAATTCTGAAGGACCTAAAATCCACACATGCATCCTTTTAAGACACATGATGGTCAGATTTCACCAAGGAAGGATACAAGAAAACACACGGGGAAATAACTGGGCAAGGTTTCGTGGGAGTAAAAAACGGAGTCAATCACAACGTTGTTACAAATAGATATGGGGAGGACCAGTAAGAGTCTATTACAGTTTACCTTTAGTGGCTTTCTCCACTTTAACTAACAAATCAAAGACAAAACAGTGAAATAAGACACCACCAAAAGCAATGGATTGAATATCCACATAATATTGTCACGTGATATATAATATATTATGATACATAGGTTTCCCAGCAAAGGTGAAAAGAAGAAAAGTAAGAAAAACCCCCACAAAGGGAGGTGACATACTTCCAGTCATGCTGAGAGCCTCATTGAGGGCAGGCTGCACGTCTTTTCCCAACTCCTCATGTATCCTTCCACCCAAGATCACACCTACATCTGAAGAAAGACCACAACATGAGTCATCACATCAGAAACACCTTCCATGCCCCTCCAGATGACTGATGGCATACTTACTCTCCAGGTCTTGCAGCACAGAGTGGTTCACGGTGTCATACTTGGAGATCAGGTAATCAATTTGCTGAAGAGGAAACAACACAGCAATATATTTAGCAAACAGAACCTATCTATCTATCCATCCATCCATATATCGCAGTGTAATAATGCTGGTGGTATTACTCACTGCTGGAGTCTGATTGGCGAAGGTTTGCAGGTCTTTCAGGTTACTCTTCACCAGCCTCCTCATGCTCTTCAGCTGAGAACTCAGGTTCTGATTGGCTGCATATGCACAAAGGACCCCTGCCCTGATGATAAAAAACAGAATCATTCAAACAGCACAAAGTAAACCAGATTCAAGCCAGAAAAACAAGAATAGGAACAAATGTGAAAGAACATATGTGTGATTGTTACAGTAGAATACTCTCTGTAGTGTCAGTAGGGGGCAGCACCAGAACACAATCCCTGATGCACGTTCCTCACAACTGTTCTCCCTTCTCAGGATACTTTAATTGTATCGCTTTGGGAATGTTCTCATACTCTGGCATACTTTTCTTGAGAATTAAGAGGCAACATCATACTGCTGCAGGTCTATACAGGAAGACGGCGCTTTTGTTATGCAACTCAGTGAATACATCCAAAGGAAGTTGGAAAAGAACTTCAAACAACTAGGGTGACACTGAGCTCTCCTTAATTAGACTGAGAGACACTTCAAGGAAAATCCAGCCTTATATTAGTGCCTATTCACGCATTCCTAATTGGGTTGCGCTCTTGGCTATAATGTGGGAGCCACTGAAAGATGCAGCACCATCATGCTAGGCCTTCACTGCAGTCTGGGACAAAAGCCATGATTGACTTATGCAACAAAAGTGCAATCAGGAAGGTATTTTTTTACATTATATTAAGATGTGTGAATCATGCTTTGTTGGGTTTTTTGCATAAATATGATTGCACCATGCACAGATAAATATGTGGGTGCTGGTGTGAAATGCATTAATGCTTTCACAATCGTCTGTGGGATTTATCACAGCTAGAAACACTAAAGATAGATGAACATGGGGGGCGTTGCAACTTCCTGTTCCAGAAGAGAATGCAAAAGACTTCCGCTATAGACACAACTTTAAACAGTTCCAAAATGTCCGTACATCTAAAAGTGCTCTAGAAGATGAGGCTGTGTATGCAACAATTTTCCTTGACAACACTAGCTGTACAGTTTATTATTCTCTCTGTAGGCAACACAGCTTTTTTTGTCAGATATGTAATATGTAGGAACACGGATAAGCAGCACGCAGAATATAAGTGAAGTGTCTCCCTTTCAATTCATGAGGGGCTCTTTAAATGAATTGGCCACATGCCCCACAGGATGCTGAGCTGACAGAGGAATTTACTGAATTGCAGTTTTAAGAAATTCAGCAGAAAAACTAGAGAAGAATTTAAATCATTCAACACAAGTGTTGTGTGACAGAACATTAATAATTTCATAAACACTGACCACAATTTAGGCCTGAAAGAGCAAAAAGCAAACTGGTTTTATAATCGCACACATGTGATGAAATGCTGTGCTTTGTGCATTGAAGAATGGTATCAGGGTAAGAAACAGACCACAGACTGATGGAGAATCAAAATGGGTGGCTGGCTACAAAGCCCTATTGTTTTCCCTCCTTCTCACCCCCTTATTCTCCATGTCCTCCTCTCTCTGTCTGGTAAGCTGCTATCTGCTCTGCACTGTAAGGTCAGGGAAAACATAGCAGCAGTGAACAAAGAGGCTTTGAAGATGGCAAAGTGCATTCCACACAGAGGGCATTGAGAGGGTCTAAAACTCTACAGGGCACCTCATATGATCCAGCAATAGATGATTAAAATTAAATGTAAGAATTTGCATTTCTTCATTAAGTCTTGCTTTTAAAAATGGCTTTGAGCTTAGTTTGGCATCATCTTGAGAATAGGCTTTGTTGCTGGGGTTGGTTGAGTGCACTGAAGAATGTCTCTATAGACTAATGGATGCAGGAATCGCGTTACTCCCACAATAATTGCTGTATTTAGCCAGACTGGACCCTGGGGCTGCTCCCATAGCGTCCCTGTCTATAAATGCCTCAGTGGGGGTTTGAGGAGCAGGGTGGGGGTGAGGACCTCCTTGACTGCTTCTTTATACAGAAGATGACCCACCGGGTTTGATTTCGCCATGAAGGCGTTCCAGGTCTACCTGTTGATTCCTCTGTTCTCAACAGACCTGTAATGTGATCAGCTCACCATCACGACACTGCCAAGCTACTGACCCAGACAAAGACAGCCACTGTCGACTGGAAAATGAGGGTCAGTCTTTTATTTAAGGAGGCAAGATGGAAAGGATACATTTAATTAAATAGTTGAACTACTATGAATACAAAAAAAAAACCAGATACTGTGATTTAAAAATGTGATAAACATGATACATTTATATTGCGTAGTTATGTGGTAATTTAATGTCACTATTAATAAGGATTGTACGATCTTTGAATGATATCAGTGTTTAATGCATGGTATGCTGCTATGTTATGATACGTTGCATACAACTGTCCATGACGGCATCGAATTTGTACCAAAAAAAAATCTGGCAACATGTAGGATTCTGATAACTGTGACTCGGAGGTGGAGTTTAGCCCTTCCCACTTATGTACTGTACGCCTAGTTATATATCTAATGTGGTTATCTGCAGGTCGTGTTGTTGGTCCAGATAAATAGCTATATTCTGTATATTTACCATATATGTACAATAATTTTCTTTCAAATACAATAATTTTGCAGTTTTGGTACGATACTTGGGGATTTACAATCTGACAAGAACCTAAAGACTTTTAAGGAGCTATTTCTGGAGTTTGAAAAAAAAACAAAACAAAAAACAGATTGAACCAGTAATATAAAAAGAATAAAAATGAGTAGTGTCCAAACTTTCGACAGGAAGATTTATAAAGCAGTACATTTTTAAATTAGGCTCCAGACTGTTCCATTATTCCGAAGGAAATCAAAATGTTCATTTTAAAGTTCCCACAAGTTTCAAGTTGAATATGTTTGTGGAAATGGAAGCGGCAAGCCCCATGTGTGTGCAGTGAAAGTAGGCCAGATCGGGCGGGTAATTGAAGTGTGAGAGAATCATTTCTCTTTTCCATTCATGTGTAGGACAGAAGGAGGACACATGATTAACCACACAAACAAAAGCATTCTCTCTCTCCATTCTGTACACCAAAATATTGTGGGCGTCTTTCTTTGAGCTGAATATTACATTTAAATACTCATTATGCATCATAGTAACCGACAGAAGAACTCTCGACAGTGACTGATTTACATTTTTATACAGTGGACCGGTGACGTTTATATCTGATGATGGATCTGTTGCTGATAATGTTGCTCTACAATATACAGAAGAATACAACAAATACACAGATGAAATGTTCCAAAAAGAACTGTTCTACCACATGACAACTAAAACGCACACACACACAAAAGCACCAGAGAGAGTGTGACGCAGAGTCACATCAGGACATATTGTCACTGTTACCATGGTTTCTCGCTCTCACGCAAACACATTCATACATTTTAGACAATCCTCACTAGATAACCTAAATCAGGGTTTATAAAACATATTAGCACAAAGACCCCTAGGACCCTATAATTCAGTCTGATTCCAATTTCCCAATATCCAAATTCTAAATAAAGTACTACACTGTGTACTACAAAATTCTAAAGAGAGAGCCACCAATCAGAGCAGCCACTGTTACTATAGAAACTACTAATGATTTCATCAACTTCGCAGTCATATTTTTCCAGTATATATATATATATATATATATTAATATTTGGCAAAGGCTTTTGTTTTTATACTAATAGAAGTGTTATACAGGACTGAGGTGGGATCTATGGAAAATACAGCAATCTCTAGTCTAGAGAATAAGACGTAAGCATTGACCCATGTGTGCCTGTAATGATTAATTACCAAGACTGAATCCCAATCTATCCATGCATTATAATATTTCAAGGCTGAATAGACCGAAAACAGGACCAAAGACATTTAACAGCACTGTACAAATGTAGCTTTTTTATGACTAAATGGAGTGATTTAATGAATGAAATGTGTGAGCACAGCACAGCCCAGCTGCACTATAGATGTCATGTGGGTTCACAGGCTCTACTGTATTAGATTTGACAGGCCGTCTCTGCAAGCTGAGCCCTGGGGTTGGCAGAGGAGCAGCCGCCCCGGTGACCTTCAGTGCCCTGAGCGTAACACTCCTTCTGAGCAGCAGCCTGGTTTCTGCTCTGCATCCAATCCCAGCTAAGCAACACTCAGTCGTGCGAGTCCTCCACCCCACGGTAACAACATATTACAAATTAGACCGCTTTAATATCTTAACTGTTTCTTTCAGACATCGATGAGATTAGAAAGCAAATAGAGACTTCTGCTTCTGATATTTCTCCTAAGAAACCTGGAAAGAGCTCAGTAAGCTTATGTCTTCTCTAGAGTTCAGGAAAGATCTCAACAATTCCTCCAACTGTGTGCCATCAAAAACAAGAGATTTCAATGTAAACTATATTCCCAAAGAACCATGATCCGTATAGAAACGGTTCTCATCTAATTCTACTAAGACATTTATGAGAATTTTTTTACGTTTTATTAATTAAAGCATGAATTAAAAAACAACCTGTTTGCAATGACATGTTATATGTAAGACCACAGTTGAATGATGAATTTAATGAATGAGATCTGCTCATTTTAAATATATGTAAACCCTGATGTCTTATCCAAGTCGATGTAAAATTCATGGACCATTTTAAAGATGAATGAATAATGAATTTCACATCGACATGAGTAAGACAAATGTGTTGACATACATTAAAGAAGCAGATTCATTAATTAAACTCATTATCTTCAGCTGTGGACTGATTAAATATAAGTGCACATTCAAATTTAAATCAATCTTTAATAAACAACAAGCAAAATGTGACAGTGTCATGCATTTTTAAAGGGCAGCCTTCTCCAGAATGAGGACAAATACATTTTACGTGTGCGGTCATTTGTAAATAACGGCAATAGCATCTATTTTTAGTACAATGGCACATGGCAACTTAACACCATTTACAATGTAAAACAGAGAACATTTAACACGCCATATATGTTTTATATACACACTACCATTCAAGACACACATTACCACTGAAGACTAGAGAAATGGCTGTTGAAAATGTAGTTTATCACATGAAAAAAACGTAACTTAAACAATTATTAAGTTATATAAGTTATATTATTAAATATTAAAATATTACTCTTTTTACTGTATTATTGATCAAACAAATATAGCCTTGGTGATTCAGAAACATGAAAAATATATAAGCATATAATAGTATACATAATAGTATGTATAGTAATATTTAGGACAGACGATCCTTTACATAGTAAAGCCTACCAAACAGATGCAGATGCCAGCGATCTAAAGTCTGGTAGACCATCTTACAAGAATTGAACTAAAAATACGAGAAATACAAGCCTCAAGCTGTTATGTTGGCTGACCATCACACCATTATGTTCACGGCTGGGTTGACAGTGTCCCTAAGAAATGCTGTTTTTTTTCTTTTCTTAAATAGTGAGATGGCACTAATGAGGAATGTTCTTGTCATAATTGGGTCACTTCTTTAATTATTCATCAAGCCTAAATTATGCCCAATGTTTAATGTGAAAACAGCAGGGCCCTGAGAAAAGCGGTTTAGAGTTTATCAAGCAATTATAATAAAAGTTTTGAAAAGACAAGTCAACGACACTCAAGAGCAAGTGCCCTGGTTTCACCTCGCCATGAAAAAACCTCTCAGAAGGTGTCCAACTCATAACCTCCCCTGGAGATGCTTCAAACTCAAAACTCTTTGAGAGTCCTCTCAGGACAATCACGTAACATTTGAATGATTTTCAGTTAAACCTCTCACTAAGAGACTGGGTGGCGCCTGCCTCACATTGAACAAGATTGACCCACTTTAATATAGCGCTGAACAAAGGAATGTGCAGAGTAGCCCCTGTTACAGCTTCATCAGAATCATGAAGGATGAAATCCCAGGAGGTTTGTACATGAGAAGACATGCCCATCTCCAGGCAGCCAGGCATGTGCTGTGGAATCTTTAATAAAGAGCAGGCCAGCTGAACGCATAAAGCAGAGGAACATCAAACATTCTATTCAGTTTGCCGTCACTATCCTGGAGCTCCTGCTTTTGTACTATTCTGCTGTATTTCTTCCTGGAGTGTAGGCTTGTCTACAATATGTCTTTGGGAACACGGCAACTTTAGGACAGGGAGATTAACTACAAGCTCAGAAGTGTCCGTGTCGGTCTTTTGAAGTGACCATCAGCTTAGGCTCTGTTCCAGAACCGAATAAGCTGCCTTTGCTGTCTGCTAACTGCATAATAAGTAGCACCTAGTAAGTGACCAATTTGGAAGGCTTCCACAAATAGAGATTCGATTTTAATAGAGATCGATGATGCTGTTTCGCTGTACTTTGTTTGTGCTTCCAAAAAGGACACAACTAGAAATCAGTGGTTAATTTCTATTTACAACACTGTTCCAGAACAGTTTAATACAAATATTAGAGTGTGTTCAATGCAATACAGAGAACTTATTTTTGAAGTTGCAAAGTATTCTATGCTGGCTGTGCACAGAGACTATAAAGTGGGGCAATTCCAACTCTGCAAGGACAGTCAGGTGCTTCTGACTCAAGTTACATTTTATTATTAAAAGAACCTGGTACTTTCAAGTTTTGAACAATGAAGGTTGGTGCTTGTTGTCTGACGTTTCTCTGATCACAAATGCAGACATGGTGTTATGTTTATGATGCACGATGCAACACGATGCATAAAAAGACAGCATATATTACGATAATCAGTCATTATGTCCCCAATGGATGCAACAAATGCCTCATTTGTAATGGCTTTTATTGTTTTTCTGTCATAGCGCTGGGACACGGCATCAAGTTGTAGTAAGGGACGTAACATTTGTCGTCACACGGTTGAAGTATTCGGCCAATCACAACACACTGGATAGCTGGCCAATCAGAGCACACTTCGTGTTTTTTTTTTAAGAACAATGAAATTACCAACGATTTCTAGTTGTGTTCTCTTTTGGAAGCACAAACAAATTAGATTCACTTTCAAAACGAAACACAGCGTCTCCAGAACATGGCGCCAACAACAACACTACAGCGAGAATAATAGCTCCACTTTCTTTACATAAACATTGGGGCGGTGTTTGAAAATAAACCCACTCTGTGAAGTTAAAAAGTGGGGGTGTGTTTAAACGAGCCGTTTAAGGGGGCGTGGACAAGTCATACATTTTATAAAGATTATCTCTTTGGTTTTAAAACTTTAGTCTCTGCAATTTTAATTATATCTATGCACTAACAGCTTGTTACACTCCAAAGAGAAGGAAAACAATAATGTACCGTATGTGGAAACAATGTGTTTTTTTTTTTTTACCTCAAACCACATAAACACATTGTAGTACAACAAATACACAACAATAATGTTCTCTTTAGCAGTGTCATATGACCCCTTTAATGCAAGCACACATGGACATTCAGACAAAGACAAAAACTTACGTGATAATGAAGGTGGTGGTGAGTAACAGTGTGGTCAGCAGTCCTCTAAGGCAGTCTGCATTCTTCCGCTGTCTCTGGTGCATCTCTCCACCGCAGTTATCACAGCAGCGGCACAAACAAAAGAGAAGCCCCACCAGCGGTAGCAGCACGGTGAACAGCAGGCCCAGTGCCGCACACACCACAAAACCAAGCTCATAATAAATCACCTGCACACAACACACCATTCTAAAATGAACAATAAATGCAAACAAACCAAGTTATTATTTGAGATTGTTCCTTCTGGTAAATAAATCTCAGTTATGGCTTAATTTGCATCCAGGGAACCATCCAAGTCATACAGGTTTAAAGTTTAGGTTTAGTCTGTGGGTAAAAGGAAGGAAGGAGAGCCATGTGTGATTATTTTAGAACTACAATTACAGTGTGAGCACTACAAGTTAAAGGAATAGTTCATAGTTTTATCATATTTTTATTTCGGGTGAACAGTTCCTTTAAAGTATTATAAAGGAACATTAAGAAATATTTAAATGAGCTACAGAATATTTTCATGCTTCATATTTTTACAAAATGCAAAAAGACATGGAAGCTTTTGCACTCTTTTTCAAGTAAAGCAAATAGCCTCGTCTCCAAAGCCTTCCACTAAAAAGGCTTTCCATGTGAGGGAAATTAAACCGTGCTCTGCAAAATTTCCATGCTGTATGTAACATGATGGAATAATGTTAAACACTTTTTCCATATGTTGTCACTGAATCCAATTGCACACGTCCCGTGGCATTACGGACACTTCTGAATGAGCAGGGCTGTCCTCCGGCTAGCCTGTGGATAAGCTTAATCCGCTGAATAAACCAAAGGCTTTGTCTGTCACCGAATACCCTCGCTTCTCCTCAAGGGTAGAGCCTTTCCGTATTTAAGATTCTCTAAAAGTGGTTTTAAAAGCTCATTTCCCCTGTATGCAAGTAAGAAATCTGAAGGTTTTGTTTGAAATGACACAAAAGCTTAGCAGCTAAGACTTTTATGAAGGATTCACACATATAGCACTTAGTAGGGCATGAGGTTATTGACCATTTCACTTTGAATAGTCATTCCCTCTCACTGACTGTCTGATGTGGTTCTCTCCTATCAGTGTTTTTAAACTTTAGATGGGTTCATCTAGGGAGAACATCATCCCTGTTAGCGCAGTTACACTCCTCTTACTAAGTCATGGCTGAGCTAAAAATTGCAGATAGCTTAAAATGAGTAAATTTGTGTTGTTTTACCAATTACAGAGATGAAAGAGAAACGTAATACCTTTTAAAACAGGATGAATATATTGAACATAGTTTTAAAACTGTACTTAAAGTAAAATGTTAATCTAAATCAATGTTATGTAGTGTGTTGACATACAGTAACCACAGTCAAGATTAGACTGGAGAGTAACACTAAAACATACATGAATGACTGGACTTTGAACAGGTTAGGTGCAACTAAGAAATGAGTGCGGTCAGATTTGGGTCTGGTTTGGCCCTTGACACTTCTAACAGGATACACACATTACCTGTAGCGTCAGAACAATGTTTTCTGGCTGGGAGGTGCCAGATGATGATAGGCATGCAGAGCAGCAAAAACAGATAAAAAATACAGAACAGATGATAAGCAAAATCAAATCAACAGTCAAACAAATGGCAAATAAAATCACTTAAGAACTAGGAAGAACACTTGTCATCTGTCATGGGAACCAGAGCCATTTTAACAGTCTCAGATATTGAATGAATTGAAAAAATAAATGAAATGAAATATCTAGTTCTCCATATTCTTAAGTGTTTCAGGGGCAAAACAGAATAAAACTGAAAGGAATGAGTGAAAATGATAATAGAATGATTTGACCATTTTGAAATCATTGTTCTTCATGCTTATAAATTATTTCTTAAGCTTAAATTACTAAATGAAGTGATGATCCTTTGTTATAAAAATACACAAAATTAAATTATACCTGTAAATACTGCATATATAGTTTGAGGTACATTTTTTAAGTGTCATTTATCTACCAATACTGTCTTTTTTTTTAGCAGTAAAAATTAAAATAAATGTTTCATTCATGTAATGGCAAAGCTGAATTTCATTGGTGCATTTTTTTTTAAATGGAGCTTTAATATCACTTTTGATCATGTGTCCTTGGTCAATAAAAAGTATTAATTTCATAAAAAAATGTTAACTTACCACAAAACTGTAATATAATATAATATAAGGGCCTTTGAAGTGGTTGTGTATCTCTTACATTTCCTCTAACCATCACAAGAAATATCTGTGAAACTGATTCATTAAGTTTTACCCCATATGTTTGTTTGTTCCCAGGAGTAAGATGCTGAAACTTCAAAGGAAGAGCTGTAGTTTAATTAAACTCTATAATTAAAAGGCAACAAATAGTTTCTTCCTCTGTTTACTACAGGCTATATTGCCAAAGCAATTAACAGCTCTTTCAGAATAAGCACATACTGTAATAGGGCAAAGCTCTCAGACTTGGCTTTCAGACGCAATTAAAATATTGTTTCATAATAGATGCAGTGAGACAATGTCCCTGCAACTTAACTGCGGTGGCGGAGCACGTAATCGTATGGAGGTTCAGGTAGGCACGGTCACATGCACTTACCTTCTGGTACTCGGATTGTATGGCTCCGAATTTATCCTTTGCCACTCTAATGACGAGATCTGCAATGACAGGAGAAAACATAGTCAGCATGCTGTGGCCTCTTTCAGTGCCGCCACGTCAGAACAGGTTACATAATGTTATTCAACATCCAGCTGAAAAAAACCCCACCAACAACGAGCCCACTGTAGATGAGCGTAACCCTTCAGTACGGGTTCAGTGTTTAGCCCCCAGCTGCCTCCGCGATCATAATTACCACAATCTTCAGAGAAAATATTAGCTGTCTTCATACAAACAGACATCACAAGGTTTCCTCAGGGAGCGTCTGAGCAGCGTTTGGTTGGGTATGAGAGCTTCTGTGTGACTGTGTTGATAAAACTTGCATTGTAATGCATTAAATATAACATTTCGATTACAAGCAATGACAAATCAAATTCATATTGTTAGAACTGAATAGAATTATCTGGTGCATAAAAATCTGTGCATTGTAATCAAAAAGAGAGATAAAGTTCAGTCAGGGATAGCACAAAGGAGTGGTGACAGACCAAAATGTTAAATTATACCGATCAACATCTTTGTGGCCAAAAGGGATCTCAATTTTAAATAATGTAGTGCCTAAATTTCATTAGAGTCACTAAATTGTCACCGGTTTGTGCGTGAATATGTGTGTGACACAGGACCTGAATGTCAAGGATGGGTGGCTAATAATAACTTTAAGTCGCCACAGATAAAACAATGCGTGGGAAACGGCTTTGGCGTGTTGGTTGCAGTGAACTATGCAACAAGCTATTGAAAACAAAACGTTACTTATCTAGTTAACGTTAGCTTAATTGCTAACATAGCAGATTCATGGAAAACCAAACGGCAAGAAGAGGTGGGGTTTAATGCGCGCCAACAAACTTCGGCCAAACAAACGGCAAGAAGAGGTGGGGTTTAACGCGCACAAGCAAACTCCGGCCAACCAAACGGCAAGAAGAGGTGGGGTTTCACGCCCGCAAACAATCTTCGGCCAACCTATCGGCAAGAAGAGGTGGGGTTTAACGCGCGCAAGCAAACTTCGGCCAACTTATCGGCAAGAAGAGGTGGGGTTTAACGCGCGCAAACAAACTTCGGCCAACCAATCGGCAAGAAGAGGTGGGGTTTAA
>JAUCMU010000026.1:10596165-10609044 GCA_032275025.1 Enteromius treurensis | reverse complement strand
GTCAACTACCTATATATAAAATATATATATATATATATATATATATATATATATATATATATATATACCTATTTATGTTTAATTAAAATAAGATATATTTAAGGCAGAAAAACATAATGTGATTTCAGTTTGATTTAATGTATTTTTTACCAGCACAATTTAAGTAAATACTTACATTTATACAAAATATTTATAAGAAATATGTTTTTTTAATTGATTTAAATGCTTTTAGTTCATTCTGTGGCCCCCTATCTTCTGATACCATCAACTCACCATGGTATCTCCGCTACCCTTTTGGTATAGGAAATTGAATATATAAACTATTTTCGTTTTGCCTACCCTGAGGTAGTTAAGGGTAAAGTTGGTCAGTCCCATGCGGGTGATGTTTTTTGAGAGCTGCTCCAGGACTTGAGGGTCTTGTGCCTGCAGGAGGACAAAAAAAGAAGCGTATCACTTTATACAAATCCCCAAAAATCCAGAGCATGTTATTCACCAAAAGCAACACATAATGCTTGTTCTACATGCTTTTTTTATGACACCCTGAATGTGACCACATAGTCAGGTTTTCGAATATCTGAGGCGCTCTCAGTATCAGGTGGTTGTGGCACTGAATGAGACGCTATTTGTGTGCTGGAGAGATTCAAGTGATGCAATTTATCTGAATCACTGTGATTACGCTGAATACATTTCTGATTCAGATTTGGGGCATTGAATCTGGAGTGTGCTGCAGCTGCTAATTAATATTTATTGACTAAATGTAAATGTAAATTGTATAGTGCATTTTACTATGAATTACAAACTAAAGCTGTTTGTGTACTTACTAGCAAGTCATTGACCAGATTCATTAAAGTAAATTGTGTTAAGCAGCGTGACACAGTTTAATGACACAGCAATGACATCAGCCAATCATGAGGTTCCTGTCAATTTATTGGGGAGGGCAGAGTAAAATAGCAAAGTATAGAGAATCTGAAATGCGGTTCCTCCAGTTTGCTCATATCCTCATTAGCCTCGATCAGATGAGTTTGACTCAATTTCTGTGCAACTTTACCCTTGTGTACGAGAATGAGACGATCAAACATGCTGCAGTAACTTTTGCACTATCCCTGTCAAAAATCTTTCAAAGCCCTTTCTCTCTCATTCACTCTCTCTCCCTCTCCACCGCAACACCGGGCCCCAAAGGGCCCAATTTAAGAGCATGTGAATTTCACAAGTTGCTGTAAACAAACTTTCTAAAACTACACTATCTCTGAATCTACAAGGGGGAGAAATTAGTTAAAAACTCAAAAGTGTTTTAAAGCTCAATATATTTGGCTTAAAAAAAGCAATAAGTCATTAAAAGTTAAGTTTTATAAGCGGAAAATGATACGGCCCCCAGATTTTCAGTTGCTTTTATTTCCTTCATCGCAGTATGTCAGCTGTGTTCATTACTCACTACAAATTATTCATTTGACCTTTAGATTGTGCTTTTCTTTTCTTTTTTTATTCAAGGCAGCTTTGATATCTCTGAAAAAACTGGTTGTAAAAATAATTTCTTCATTCATTTTATAATTATTCTCTCTTGTCAGTTCCATTTACACCCGATGCAAGTGACACAACAAATGCAAACAGAGCCCAGTATAATGATAATGTCTAAACTGGATGCATCATTCTATTTCTGACCTACTTCAGCAAAACATACAAATCAATTCTGCACTTTTGCTTTGAAACATCCAGTGCAAACAGTGACGTGATTGTGACAGTGCCAGGTGTTAGGGTGCACTCATGATGCAAACCAAAAATCTTAACAATATATATTTTTTAATTTAAAAACTGATGGCTGGATGCAAGCCAAAATATACAATAATTCATAATAAGTCAGTCATTAACACTTTAGGATAAGGGAACATATTGGCTGTTTATTAGTATTTATAAAACACATATTCCGCATGACCATAAAGTACACCCTTAATAACTATTAAAGGAATAGTTCACCCAAAAATTAAAATTCTGTCATCATTTACCCACCCTTTTTTGTTACTAACTTTTTTCAAAATATATTCCTTGGTGTTTGGACCTACTTCATTTTTGGGTGAATTATTCCTTTTAATAAGCAGCAAATTAGGAGTTATTAAGAAAAAATGTATAGTTAATGGTTTGTTAATATCAAG
Organism: Enteromius treurensis; assembly: GCA_032275025.1. Taxonomy (NCBI): domain Eukaryota; kingdom Metazoa; phylum Chordata; class Actinopteri; order Cypriniformes; family Cyprinidae; genus Enteromius; species Enteromius treurensis. The sequence goes on along the minus strand of JAUCMU010000026.1, from coordinate 10,606,897 downwards.
AATTGGACATTAAAATAAAGTGTGAATCAGCATATTAGAATGATTTCTGAAGGATCAAGTGACACTAACGACTGGAGAAATCGTTGATGAAAATTCAATAACCATATTACCTCTATTATATATTTAATTCATATTACTGTTTTTACAGGACTTTTAGGCAAATAAACACAGCCTGACACATTTCTGATGTTTGTTTTTCTTAATTTTATTTTTTATTATGACTACTTATGACAGCTGCAAAGTGGGGAAGCATCATGTAGCCCTATTTCTAAAGATCCAGACAGCTTCTCCAGAAGCAAAAAGCCACACTATTAAAAATACAACAGTCATAATGTCAAATGGAAATGACCTTTATTGGCACTAGTGACATATTTAAAGTCTGATATTTAAACTGTCCTGTGTTCTAACCTTTTTAACTTTAGCTCATCATGAGAAATTATTAATATCATTATTACAATTCATACATGATTGTGAGAAGCAGTGACAAAAAGGCAGACAGCCTGTATTGTTTCCTGTCCTTCTCTGCGCACTGATGTCTGTAGTTCAATCCATGATATTTCAACGGTCAACCTTGATAAGCATAAAAGACTTCCTTCAAAAATGCTCAAAAACCACACTGACCCAAACATTTGAATGGTAGTGCAACATTTGACGATATTTTACAAAATAAGCATCAGCCTAGATGTACTGCACACACACCTGCAACCAAACCATGTGACAGAAGAGCCCTAGGATAGAGTGATGATATCAAACTCACATGCATGGCGAGAATGCTCCGTGGGATAAGTTCCCGATACTGTCTGATGTTGAAGTGCCACGTCTTGATCCTCATCAGATCATCGAAGGCGAACTCAAGAATCAACCGGCCCTCTGTACACACCTGAGAACACAAACATTCAGCAACCTTTGATGTATTAAAGACTATCAGTCTCTTTCTCATAAAGAACAAATATATTTAACTCAGAGTGCGACAGAATGCATCACCTTAACGCAGTTTATATTTTTCAGATTTTATGTCAGTAGGGCTTTCCAAAAGAGACGTTTGAAGACATTTCCTTATGAAAGGTGTTTCTGTTGTAAACCTGAACCGAAGGCCAACCAAATGGACATTCTTGAGACGAGCTTACACAAACACAAAACAACAAAATTGCTGAATACATGCCGAGGTCATAAACCATTAGCAATTACCGAAATCAAAAAAAGCAGGATGAGAAAAACATTTTTTTTTTGCTGAATTTAGAGCTGCGCTACTCGTAGCCCCAATGTTCTGTTGCTGGGGCAACCGGAGGATGAGGAGGAGGAAGAAAGGGAGGGAGAGGAAGGGGGATTGGGGGGGTGGGAGCATCAGCTGATTAGTTGGCATGGCAACGGCAAAGATGTAATCCCGCCAGAGCCACTCTAATCAATGCCCTCAGCACAGATGGTCTCTGGAGGATCAACAAGAAAAGAGGCTGGCGGGAGAGCACAGCGCCATCACATGACCACACTCTTTCACATTCTCTCACTCACTCTCCCCACTTTTTTCATCTTCTGTATGCTTCTCCTGCTCTCTGAATCTGTTTTTGTTTCTCTCATTCTTCCTCCAGCTCTCCTTCTTTCCATCCTTCACTCTCAACAACACCATAAAATGCTGAGGAAAAGGTAAAGTGAAAATGAAAAAATCTGTCTTTCCCTCTCGCTGTATACTGTACTGCTCCACAGCTCTGATTCAGGAAGTGTTTTAAAATTAAACTGGTCCAGCCAATCATTTGAGTACTGAAATATGGGCGATTCTTCATATGTCCAGTAGTGGATAAACTATTCTGTTGTTGCTTTTTTCACACTACGACCATGCCACCTCTATTTTTCAATAACATTTCACATTTATTAATTTGACAGATGATTTTATCCAAAGCGACTTACAATGGATGAATATAAAAAGGCATGCTTTTGCAATCTCCTTCATAGCTAGCATTTTATGTCTCCTAAATGAGCAAAAATGAAAATGGAAAAATGGAAAACAAGTTGGTTTAAACCTGCACTACTTTTGAATGAAACGTTATTGGGTGACAAAATAGTTTTTTAATTGTTACACAGTTAATACTAAAAAGGCGTATATCTATGTCAAGTTTTCATAGTTTTAAACTTTGATAATTTTATAACAGGCTTTCATAAATTATGACTTTATCTGGCACTGGGATGAGGTAAAAATAGCTCTCCAGAATAAAACCATTAGAAAAGTGGCAAAAATAAATACAGAATGCATGGTAAAATAATAATAGTAAATAAATAAAATACTCAAAATAAACACAAATGTACACAATTGTGTACAAGTGTGCAGATGACTACAAAATACATGCTGTTATGTTTTTAACAATTTCTCTGAATACAGTATTTGATTAATAAACTAGAGCTGTGATTTTGTAATCAGTTGCTCAACGACCAGTGGGTCTCCATTCCTCTGTAATGATAAGTACTCGGGCTCTTGAATGGATTAGAGTGGATTAGTCCATATCAGTGTGTGAAAATAATCCAAAGTGCTTGATGGACAAGGTGGAAACATAAAATCTGTTGATAAGTGGTTTAACCCTCTGATGCATGATGTCCACTACAGCCGAAGATCTTTTAAAGCTATTTGTAACCACTGAGGGTGTGATGTTACATCCAAACCACCATGGCCCAATGACCTTTGACCCTTTCTTATAACTCGACAACACAACCGTCCCAAAGAATTGAAGTTGCACAAGTGGTGAAGCATCAAGTAGCTCTATTTTACATTTCAGAAGATCCAGACTGCCTCTCCTGAGGCATAAGAGAAATACACACTTATAATGACCTTTATGGCATACAAGTGATACCATACTCTCTTTTGGTCTGGTTTAGATCAATTGTAAAACGCTTGACTGACACAGAAAAAAAAATGGCGTATAATTTGCTCTCCACCTTTCAAATACAGTAAAATATTTTCATGCTTGCTTTGTGTACTTGTTTAGATCATTCAGACGGTGATCTTACCAATGTGCTCCTATTATTAATATTTTTTTTTACTATGACAAAGAAACTAATCAAAAACTAAAGTGTATGACAACACACAGAGTGAGTTCTGGGTAATAGATTCACAAAAAGCTTTCTCAGCAGAGTCCAAAGCTGCCAGAAATATTTCACAAGGATTTCTAACGACCTCCATCAGTAAACACACAGAATAATGGCTGTGATTAAAGTAGTAAATTATCACGCCTGCCATGTTTGTTTGTTCTATTAGACAGTTTACTGGGTTTATCACAGGGAATGTAAGAACTGAAGGAAACAGATAACTGTGTCATTTCTCCTTCCAATCTGAGGTTATGATAATGAGCAAAACTGCACAAGGAGAACAAAGAGTGCATGTTTTGTTGACAAACATAGAAACAAAGCGTATCTGCACATTATCATTTATTCATTTATTTTAAAACATTGTGCTGTTTTAGGACATGGTGTCACACACACACATTGGATTTTGTGGTTTACAGGGACTCTCTATAGGTGTAAGGCTTTTAATACTAATACTGTACAAACAGTATGTGCCATTGCCCTACACCAACCCTACAGTACACCTAACCCTACCCCCTTACAGAAAACTTTTTCAGAATTTTTAGATTTTCAAAAACACCATTTAGTATGTTTTTAAGCCTTTTGAATTACCTCTGTCATACCCATGTCATTAATAAAATGCTTTGTTCCTGTAAACCACAAAAACCAGTACACCCACACACACACTCTTTCTTTACCTTGGTGAACATGGGTTTGCCGTGTTGCGTAACCATGGTGCATTGATCGCAGTCTACAGTGATGCAGGAGTTGTGAAAGGACTCTTTGGAGTGTTTCAGGATGTAGTAGAGGTCTGAAACACCACCCTCAAATACCGTGCTGAAGTATCGAGGGATGAGAGTCCGTCCGATTGCTGAGGAGGGAAACAAGATGTCATTTATTGCATTGCATTTCGTTTAATGTATTCCTTAATTGACTTGAAATGTCTTTGCACCTCTTAATTCTCACAGTTTGTTACACTACATTATTAACAAGTGAGATGTACAACTTCAGAGATGTATAACTTGCAACTTCACAGAGACAGTTGGTATAAATTAAAAATGAACAAAAACGGGTCCTGCATTCCCTTAAATGGTGTGACCAAGCATCAGCATCAGCACTGACATAGTACAACTGGGAAAGTTTTTCTAGATTAGCCCAACTGATGTAAGTATCATAATGTGTTTTTGACCTGCCTGAGGTCTTGCAAAAAGTTGAGTTGGAATACTTATTCTTCCTTGCAGCTGGATATAATCATACAACTTTTTTGTTGGCCCCGTCTGAATGTGTGGCCTCAGGAATATCTGCTTTGTATTCTTACTTCATTACAAATTAAACTAATGAATCCATATGTACTACAACAAATAATTTCAATCAGATAAAAAAAGAAAAAGAAAACAGGCTATACTTGTATATATATATCACTATATTTATATGGAATTAAGTGAAGTAAATAGTGAGGTAAATGAAGGAATTTGATTACTATTTTTATGAAGTCTGTGTTCACCAAAGCTTTGATCAAAAACACAGTACAACAGTAATATTGTGAATTATCATATATTTTAACATTGAATTCCTGTGAATTTTCAGCAGCCACATGATATAAAATCATTCCAAGATGCCAATTTGCTGCTCCTTTCTATTATTATCAATTTTGATAATGACAGTTGTGTTGCTTAATATTTTTGTGGAATCGTTTGATGCAATGTAAAAGTCTAAAACATGCTGACCTCAAACTTACAGTACCTACAGTATATGTGACCCTGTCTGTGAAATATGAAATGTGAAACCCTGTCTAAAGTCATAAACAAATTAACATTGAGATAACAAGCTTCAAAGGTTGATTTCAACTATTAATTTCACTATAATTTTCATGGACATGGCCATATTTGCAATATTACACTTCCACAGAATGTTCTTTACCTTATGAAGGATGGTTTTATGCAGAAAACAGTAAATGACAAAAATAATTTTGGCTTGGTTTTCACAGACTGGGTCACATATACACATATATATACATTAAATATATATTACAAATGTAAATATAAACATATATCCGAGTCACCCATTGAAAAGCTTTACATAACCTTTTAATTCACATTTAGCCGGACTTCTCTGGCCAAGAAAGTAGCAGACACTCCCGCAGAAACAACTTGCACTTTTTGCGAGTGGCTTTGCAGTGCTAACTTATCATTTTAATATTGAAACTGAACGGACGAGCAGCCTTATCCAGCTTAGCGTCTGATTTCAGGCAGAAATAATCCATCTTACAGTCAAACTCCCCTTTGAGAGAAATTATGTTTGTGCCACCAGCCCTGAGGGAGCGGAACGGGGGTGGTGGAGAGAAAGAGAGAGAGAGAGAACTTCATTTACCCAGCTTCCCTTAAGACAGCCGCCACTGCCGCCACCGGTTAAAACTGCACGGGCAGAAGGAGAAAATGAAACAGCTGCAAACGCGGCCTGTTTCTTAAATTGGCTAAAGTCTGGCATGACTAAATCAACACATAAATACTTGGCAGGGGGAGCGAAAAAAACGGGAGAAGGGGAGAGAGCGGAGGGAGGGAGAGCCCTAGCTTGAGCGTATAAATGAAGGTCTCCCTAGTGGTTAAGACACAGAGTGAGCTGACGACGGGAGCTGACTGTTAATGAGCGAGTGTGAGAGAGAGAATGGTGGAGCGCTTCGAAAGAACGCTGAAAATAAATATGAAACACCCATAAATGAAAGAACAGCGCAGAATGCAGGCAAATAAAGTGCTACAGGAAAGGATGGAGAGGAAGAAAGTGAGAGAGATATATAATGAAAGGCTGACAGGCAGGGTGACAGCGAGGGGTGTCATGCTGAAGGGAGATATTGTTACTGAGGGCACACCTGACTGCCCGCTAAAGTTCTAGAGCACTGTGGCATAGCGGCCCCTATGCCTAACCATGGGGCATAAAATCACAGACACACTCATACACACCAAAATAAGAGACCAACGTGTGTGTGTGTAGTACCAGGGCAGCTTGAACACACAAGTAGCTCTATGATACCTAGAAAAAGCTATCTGTTAGCATTCACATTCCTCTAAATAGCTGTGCTCCAGAAATATGAGTCCTAAGTACTGGGAACAGAACTAGATTTTTGAGCCGATCTCCTAAGCCATAAATGCCATGTGACTAATTAATAGTAATAAAATAACAATGCTAAATCCTAAAAACAGACAGACACTGGCAAAACATCTTTATAATAATTAAATATTACATATAAAATGCAAATATTTAAAAATATAGCTATTTTTATATGTATTTAATATTTATGTTTTCTAATAAATACCTAGCATATCTAAATATTTAAACATACTGTTTAGAGGTATATATATATATAATCTATAAGATATATACAATCTATTTCTCACAGATTCCTTGAAAAAACAAACAAACACACAAAAAACGTATCTTGGTTTCTTTGTATTCTTTGTATGATGTATTCGTAGTCATCTATACCAAACGAGAGAGAAATGGCGTACAAAGTCTTGCTGGGTCGTAGATTTCTATTTGCTGCCTGTAGAGGGAGCACTTCAAACAACCTCTCTTTAAAATAAAAGTTAGCCTCAGCATGATTCTGACAATAACCCACATGCTTTTGTGAATCCTATTTTGTCTGAGCATGTGCGCCTCTTTTTGCATGTTGTGAGGGGACTCCAGACTGATTGGCCCATCTACAGAAGCGAGCACTCCAGAGATTGGATTAAGCAGTCACTTGTTTCGGCTAACACGTCGTGCGACATATGCCTCTCAAGTAATGTGTACCCAAACACGCAATTTACAAATAATTAACGTCGTGTTAATTAGGCACATTAATTCACGCTGAGCGTAGGCTCCAGGACGGATGCCAACACTCGCAGCCAAAAAGACAAGAGAGGAGTTCAGTTTCAAGTGGCACGGCAGACGGAGAGGAGAGTGTGAGGGGGACAGAGAGAAAGAGAGAGACAGTCAAAGACACAGAGGGGTGGACAGAAAGGTTACGCAGCGAGACTGGCAAATAAAGACCAACAAATGTGATTTTGCATGAAAACCAAAGGTCAACCTTTTCTTGTTTTTCAAATAAAAAATGTCTGATTATTTACTCACCATATGACTTTTTTTTTTCTTGTAAAACTAATTCTTGTACCAGTCACTCTTATTCTTACACTAAATTTTTCAAGCTTCATAAAAGACCCATAAATGCCATAAAAGTGGTCCATGTCTTTGTGTGATGCACACACCAAAGTTTAAGTTCATACGCTCTTGTTCCATTCACTCAGAACCTATTGAATCAGATTTTTAAAACGAGTCACTCTTCACAAAAAATCTCAAAATGAATCAGACTGATCTAGGTATTGAATTCCCTTTGACTCGTAGTGGTTAACAGTCCACTGGAGGGAGGATAAATGCAACACACAAACCATATTCAAAGCCTTTGTTTCCCTGTCCACTGATTTCATGGAAAGGTCCGAGCAGTATAATTCTTAGTATTACACAGAAGACATGAGAACCACACAGGTTTGGCCTGCTCTGATATGATTACACAGTCAATGGAGTGCTCTGCAGTGCAAAGCATGCTGGGAAATGTGTGTTTTGTGCAAAGAAGAGTTCTCTCCAAAAAAAAACCTGAGCCTGAACTGTACTTTAACACTTTTCATTTTATAAACCCGGAACCACAGAACTGTGTTATAAAACACTTGGAAAGTTTCTGAAATAAAAAGGAAACGTGCAGAGCTACTCAGACATTCAATTCTGAAACTTGGACAGCTGCCTTTTTAGGCATCATATACTGCTAATTTGAAGCCAGGTTTAAAATGTAGGCAGCTTAATTATGTGAAGACAATCCCAGGTCCTGTGATTAAATACACTATTGTTAAAATATTTGAGGTTGGCAAGATTTTTTCTATGTTTTTCATAAAATAACTTATTGATGCTGCATTTATTTAAAATATGGTAAAAACAATAACCGTGGAATTAAATAATAGTTTTCTATTTTTAATAGTCTTCAGTGTGACCTTAATATGCCAATATGTGGAAACCGTGTTTTGTTTTGTCACTGTGACTTTTGATCAGTTCAAATTTAAATAAATATTAATAACAATATTACTGTCACGCGGGTGCGTGCTGAGGTGTTGTTGCGGCCGTGCTTCTCAGCGTGGACAGAGTGGCTTGGACACGAGGAACTTCAGAGTTGAACATTTATTAAACAAAACATGAATAAAAACATAAAGCTGATGAGGCAGCGACCAACGCAGACGAAACACTTGGTACACACATGGGACATCAACGACGGACAGCGAAGACAGAACTGAACATAACTCAAATCATCAAACTGATTACAAGTCAGATACGGGACACCTGGATACACAGCTGGGGCAGGATGAACACACTAAAGACATGGGCGTGGTTACAAACAAGCAAAAACATGAGGAAGCAGGTAAAACACAAGACATGTAGCACATGGCAAAATAAACAAAAGAACACATGACATAAGACACGGACAGGGCGTGGCAAAACATAAGGGAGTGGCTAATATATAAACATAGAACCTAGGATACAGGACACAAAAGTAATATCATAATCAACACAAGTACAAGGACTAGAAAAACAGACACTGAACATGCCTCAGGCATGACAATTATTATAAAACAATTATTTCCCCCAAAATGTATCTTGCTTCTTAGAGTATTACACACCTAGGTGCATTGCTTATATGATGCACAGAGCTGCTGCTAATATAAAGCATTTGATTTCATTTAGGATGCTGCCTCAAAAAGTAAACAGGCAAGTTGTGTTTTGGAGCAGAGCTCCAGTGGCTGGCTTTCCCCAGGTGAGATCCCATTAAAAAACAGGTGAATATTTTTAGAACTGAGAAAATGCTGAAAAGAACTGCAACAGCAGCATCATTAATTGCTCTTCAGCATTATGGGAAAGGAATATTGCACCCACTTTTTTAGGTCACACTGTGACTTTCCAAACAGTGGGCCAAAAAGTGCACAATCCCGCATGCTGCGAGTGAGCTAAACTTTATTTCCACCATTACAAATAACTCGTTATTTATAAAGTGTGCCATAAGAGACTTATGAGGTCGTAGCCACAAATGAGTAAGCGAGTAAAAATGAAGAAAGGGTGTCAAAGCACAGCGCAACAGTGAACTTATCAAACAGCACAAGTGCGGTTTTAGTTATGTGACTTCAATATTGACTGACTGGAAGATGCATGCGAGATTTTCATTTGGCGCGAGACGCTCACAGTCAGGGTTCCAAAAAGAATGCGGTGTATAAAAAAGGATAAAAAACAGAAGAACAGCTCTTACCCTGCCCTTCCTTGTCAGTAATTATCTCTCTGGGGACAAACGCTCCATTCCAAAACACAACCCACACTTACATTGTCTCTCTCTTTCTTTCTCTCTTTCGCACACATAAATTCCAAACCTAAAATACAAAAGCAGCTCCCATGACTCTGTGTTTTACCCTCTCTGATGGGACAACATTCGATTGTAAGCGTGAATTATGAATAGATAATGATAAGGTATTGGTTCAAAAAGAGATGTGAGAATACACAGAACCCTCTCAGAGGATAACTTGGCGAGGTGAAACTGGAATAATATATACCAGAGAGATGCTTTGTCAAACGATTGTGTAGTGCCTTTGCTATCTAGCTGAATAGTTCAAGCAACTGTTAACCTCTGTTTGAAATAATTCTGTTGTTTGCAATATGCAGTTCAAAATGTTCTGTCAAAATGGCAAATCAATACGAAAAAAAACAAAAAAACAAAATGTATACCAGTCTTTCAGCGTGACCACGTATAACATGATATGGACTAGAATTAAGGGATCTAGAAAATGTTCAAGCATAAAAAGGCATTAATAAGCATTCTATAAGTACTAAACAGCCAATACGCTATTAATACACATGCTAATACTCTTTCCCCTTGCATCAACTTAATTCAGCACCCAAACCCAAATTCCACATACCACTGTTTTATTTTACCTTTCCAATTTTTGAAAAACTTTAGAATAGGGAACAAATATTCACTATTACAGTACCTATGACTTTTCTCGCAATAAATTCCTAATTTGCTGCTTATTAATAGTTAGTAAGCTAGCTGTTAAGTTTATGTATTGGGCAAGATTAGGGATGTAGAATAAGGCCATGTCGAATAAGGCATTAATATGTAGGGTTGGGTATCGTTAAGTTTTTTTTTTTTCGATACAGGAGCAAAAATAAAAATGGTAACACTTTATAATAACTGCACACTATGAATCATTAGTTAAGCATTAGTAAACAGGTTCATCCTTTATAAAGCATTGTTCCAACATTAATAGTCATTAGTAAGCAGTTTATAAATACAGTTGTGAATGCCTTGTTCTTGATTAATAATCATATCTATTACAAAGGAGATTTGAAGGCCCAGTTATCTTCCAAACAGAACAAATAAAAACAACACGGAGGGATACAGAACGATTCATTTTAAGATGCAAAAATGAAACTGTACAACTGTTCACTTGAATGATTTGTCATGAAATTGCATGAAAGGTTTAAAAAGTCTATTCAAAAAGTATCTGAAAAAGATTTACTCTATGAACAATACATTAAATAACATAAAATAAAGACAAAATCATTAATGAATAAATAAAATAAGCTTATGAAACAATAACTAGCATATGATTCAATGCCATGT
>JAUCMU010000026.1:10570419-10596065 GCA_032275025.1 Enteromius treurensis | reverse complement strand
ACGAACCGCACCAAGTAGGAAAACGAACTCTAGTGCGATTCAACCGAACTAAATGAGGCAGGTGTGAAAGCACCCTTGGGTACCAGCGCCATAATGGTACCGTTTTTCGGTACCCAACCCTATTAATATGTGCTTAATTACTACAATTGTAGTAATATGCATACTAATAAGTAATTAGTTAAGATACCCTAAAATAAAGTGTTACCACAATATAAAGACGCTATATTTCACACATTCAGGCTCAGGTATAATACAACTAGGAACGGCAACTTGGAGACAAGTTAGTCAAGTTAACATTGTGAATCCCACATAAATTAAAGTTAACATATATATATATATATATATATATATATATGCTAATATACAAATACAAAATTTGGTATCATCACCTTATATAATAGAAAACAAGAAAATAAGTCAGGAAATGGTAAAAAATGCACATAAATGAACACACAACCACAGTACTAGTATGGAATTCAGTGCCCAGAATATGAAATATTCATCTGTCATAAAACTTTAATTCAATCCCTCTTTCTCTCTTCCTTCCTTTCTCACTTTCCTTCAAACTTTCGTCAAAGAGCATTGATCTCAGAGAATAAGATATTGTTGGTGAAAAAAAGAGAGATAACATGGAATGATGACATCTACATGGTCGATAGGGTGAACAAGCATATGCACAATATGTCTGTCTGGAGTACCTGGACACCCAAACCCTTGGGCTGGTGTTTGTGCCGGTGAGTCTGAATGCTTTCTTCGAGTCATATCGACAACTTCTATGGTGCTTTTTTGGGGTTTTGATTGTTTTTGTCTTTTTGGTAGCTTGGCAGACTCAATGTAACAAGATCTTGGTAACGATTCTTTTTGTGTTCCACTGAAAACCATCACAGCGTATGGGTTTGAAGCGACATGGGAGGGAGTAACCGTTGACCCACTTTAAATTTGGGGGTAAACTGCTCCTGAGAATACTCTAGGTCACAGCTCAATGTGAGTTTTTGTTATTTTCGAGGTCACAGTGTCTCAAATGATCTGTGCTAGGGTGACTGATTAGAAAACAGATCCAGCAGATAAAAAGACAGAATTGCGCTGTGATTATGATACACCACAGAGAATATTCTGACTCATCACATCTCGGTCTCATTGATGCGGAGGATGGGAGAGAGTGAGAGAGGGAGGTTGTCTGATAGATTCCGAGTTCTCCCCTCTTCGGCAGTAATCCCCAAAGACATCCGCGCCAAAACGAGACACAGGCGAACAGCTCCACTCACCCACAACCGCCCTCACAACACGCTTGGCCTCACACCACTGCCTCTGTGTGTGTGTGTCTGAATGTGTGCTGCGCTTTTCCCATGAGTCCTGATTCACACCTCCCCCCTTTCCCCTCCATCCATAATTCAGGAGAAACTGGCTTGGCCCACTCTCCCTCCCAGCTCCTCTGCATGCTCATGGGGCACATACTTCCTCAAGGGCTCCCGGACGGATGCCACCACAACCGAATCAACCAGTACCACTTCCCATCATCTTCCGGATTTGATTTATTGAAATATCTGTCCTAACGACATGAAAACAGAGTCTCGAAAAGATGTAGCTGGAGTTTCACTTTCATTATTTTTATTTGCAATATGCATGGATGTAATACTAAGCTACAGTACTTCAGTCCAGTAAATGTTAGTTAAAAAAACCCCAAATAATATTATTCCTAAAAATGTCGTCGTATAAAAAATCTTATTGTTATAAAAATCATTAAAGATTTTACTTTAAAGGACATGAGTACCATCACCCGGTAGTATTTATTTATTTTTTTTAGAAATTATATTAAAAGGCCTTTTACTTTTAAAAAAGGTAAATACATTTCAGTCAAATGACAAAATGACAATATGTTTTTTCAGCAAAGTTTTGATCATGTTGATTATTAAGAGGCCTTAGAAATGTGTGTATAAAATACTTTATAGGGTTTACAGTTGATGCCCTTCATTACTGATAGAAATATAACATTTGTAAACAATACACATGTAATTTAAAGACCCTTTCGCCGCAAATTTCCTGTGGGAAAAGCAAAACAAGTCCTTTTTCACTACTTAACTATATGCAAACTACTTAAAAAACATATTTATCAAAAAAGTGAAAAATGTTGGAGGTCGCAGCCTGAAACATTAAAATATTTCCACCCTTTTCTGATTTACAAGTCATTTCAAGTCTGTATAAGGTTATTTCTTTGTGGAACACAAAACATACTTTTCACCCCACCCCATACAATTAGTTAATGTGGTCCAAAATAGAAAAAGAAAAGAGAAAAACTGTACCTCACTGACTTTTATAGTACAACCAAAAACAGTTTAAAGAAATGAGAGGAAATTCGTTTCTGGGTCACTTAAAGCATTAATACAGTAGATAGAGAATTAAAATCTCTTTCTGGAATTTAAAAAATGGCTCTTATAGCATAATGCTGTAAAACTCCAGCCAACTGGAGCCCTAACTTGGAAGATATAGGCACAATGTGATCTTAAGCAATCTCTACATCAAGTATTCCCAGTGTCAGAAACATCTCCAAAGTTTCTATCACACCACAGGACTCTTGAAGCCTGTATCATTGTCACTGTCAGGATTCAGTGCAGCATTTAAGCCTCTCTTAGCTCTCTGCTGGGCTCAAGATGATGCTTGTAGATATGGCCTTGTCTCTGCTTCTGATAAAGAGGAGGTGGGAAGTCTTGTTCCAAGAGGTAATTCCTCCCTTTGTGCCACGATCAATCCAACACCTCCCTCCCATTCCTCTTGAGTGAATTATGGAGCGGGAGGGGAGGTTTCCTGCCGGGTTTGTTTAAATAACCTCCAGCTTTACTGCTGCGTGCACCTGACGCCAGGCCTAGGAACAGAGCTTCACATCAGGTAGAAAAGAAGCTAAAATTGTTAGATGAACATGGGATGTGCAGAAGAAGAGAGTAGGATGGAAGAAGAGAAAAGGGCAAAAAAGGAACAACTATTTCTAAACTATTCCATTAATGTGTATTCTAGTGCTTTTGAAGAAGCAAAAGATAATTGATTACATTGATTTTTTTTTAAAGAAATTAAGACTTTATTCAGCAAAGATACATTATATTCATCAAAAGTGCTAGTAAATACATTTATAATGTTACAAATTATTTTTTATTTCAAATAATTGCATTGACCTATCGGTAAGCCCCACCCCCTTAGTTACTATTGCTAACTCAAAGCCAGGGTTTACATTCTTAATATGCTGTTTATTAGTAGTGGTTGTTCAGTTTACGTATTGGATTAAGTATGTAGACAATTAATCAATGGCTAATATTCGAATAATATGCATGCTATTAAGTGCTATTTAAAATAAAGTGACTTTCAAAAACATCAATCCTACTGACCTCAAAACTAACATATTAAAAAGTCTATATCATACCATGTTTCAGCCAACAGGTACAACAGGACTTTGGGGGTATCAGCAGAAAACACAAAAAGAGGGAGGTCGGGAGTGAATGAAAAGGAAAACGAGACACTAGAGGTTAATAGTCCAAATTCAGCACATAACAGCAGTGTGGAAGGGAAACAGAGCTACATAAACATTTAATATCCTGATGACACAGACACACATATATTCTCTGTCCATTAGTTCTACATTAGTCCATTATAAAAGAGCCCAGCCAAATGCATGCATTATCAATATAGCTAGCTATGTGTCTCTGTAAGAGTTTGTGTACGTCTACAAACTACGTGCCAAAGCTTCCTTTCCATACGGTGTCTGGGCATATAAGAGGAGAGCGCCTCTCGTTCATTATGCATGGGCCACGTTGACTTTCTGGAAGCTTCTGGGCTCAAAGTGCACCAGGGTCCTCATAACTCCTCATTTTTTCATGACTCCGTATTTACCAAATCTACCGTGCAGCGTGACTGCAATTCTGCCCCCATTCCTGGGTAAAACACACACCCACCCACACACACACACACACACACACACACACACGTACACACAAACAACAATAACAGCACCCTGCTCATTTCACTGAGCTTTAATGGACATGATAAACACTCAACCTGTTACCTGATGACACGATCATCAGGGACACACGCTTTGTGTCTTTATTATACGTGTATAAGTGTGTGCATATCTTGCATGGCTCTGCATGCACCAGGGCACACTCTGAAACACGCACAAGTCTGACGCTGATCCGGAGGTGAATTAAGACAGACAGTACAGTCGATATTGTTTTGTTATTGAATAAGGAGTTGGAGAGAGAGAGAGACATCAGGAAGAGCAGAGAAAGACTCATCCTATCGCACAGATGTTCTCTTTTCCTGCTGCCCACACATATGCACACATGCTCGGAAACAGTGCCATTAGACAAACACAAACACACACATCTTTATCCAGTGCACAGATGCATTTAACATCTCCCAGTAATCCTAACGGTATCAATCCAGACCTGCAGATGCAGCATATGAGATCTCTCATAGAAACACGCAGAGACCATCTCGAGGTTGTTTTGAAACTTGGGCTGTCAGTCAACAGGACCTGTGTCTTCGCCAGCACCGGACTGCAGCTGAGCCTTTTCAACCCCCCACACTGTCAATCACAGCTCGCTCTGTCTCTCTTTGCAGTGTTTTCCCTCACAAGTCATCTTGAACAATAGACTCTCCGCCAAAGGAAAGTGTGCAATCTTGGACTGCCAATTGATTAAAATGTTTCATTAACTTAACTGTATGCTAATAAATCGAATTAATAGCATATTCAACGTGCAATATAATTAACTGAAAGAAACATTATTTGCTGATGAAATCCCCCAAGTGAGGATAATTCAAAGGCATTATTCTGTGAGTGAAGGACATTATAAGTTGCTTTAAAAATCAATATGTTGTTTGTTATTTTCACAATACTGCTATAAGCCTTTCACTGGCCTACAGTCCATATTAATCCACTGTGAAATCAAGTTTGTTTGAGAAAGTCGTGTCTATGTACACATGCATACTGTGGTCTTTTGTGGTTGCAATCAGCTGTCTGTCGGTCAGCAATGAAAATGTGCAAAACCAAAATCTTATTTGAGTGAACTCCTAATGATTGAAATGTGCATGTGAATTCACAGATCTCTTCCAAATACCACCTTGGTGGAAATATATTATTAAAAAAATCAAATAAAATGTAAAACTGAATTCAGAACAACAAGTGTAAACACAGAAAGCTGCCCTGGTTGTTACTTGTCAAATCTACATTAACACATTAACAGCAATGCTGGGAAATTATGCAAAGTGCAGGCTATTTAGAAATAGGGGGGATAAAAACAAGTCACTGATTTGCATTTGTACCATAAATATCATGTAAACCCAAATACAAAGATTTTTTTAATAGAAAATTAAATGCATTTCATTTCAGTACTGGACACAGTCCACCCATCACATGTCTTCCTCCTCCTGAAACTACTATTGTGTAGCATTAATGTTCTTGAAACACCCAATAACTGCAGCCTACTTTGGCAGTACAGGAGCACCATGGTATTCATGTACGACATGATTATTACTATATGCAGGTACCATAGAATGTCTAAAAATATCCTAGTGTCATAGCGCTAGTTTTTTCAAGCTCTGCTAGTGTATTGGTATTGTTTGTTTTTACCTGTAACAGAATCGTTCACAAGCTTCACTTTCAGTGGTTTATTGTAATAAAAACCCTTTACTTCGCTTACATTCGATTAACGTTTTTGCTTGCTTGTTTCAAGTGGCATATCCACTTATTATAGGACTCTAGATTTTGCATCCGTCACTGTTTCACAAAGTGAGAAATTGTTCCAAATGGTCTGTAAATGGTGAAAGTCTGTAAATGAGCTGTTTAGACTCATTTGCTAAACCTAGGCTGACCAATTCGCTCATTCTGGACTATGTTTCTCTAAAGAATTGCTCTATTTAGCGCAATAGCAGTGCTTTTCTAGAAATGGAGAATGCAGACATATGATCACTGGAAGATTGGTTAAGTTTCTTCGATCAGTAAAGGTAATCTCTGTGAAATTTTAGCAGGACTTGTAGGTTGTTTAAATCGAAACTGATTTACATGCTTAAAATCCTCAGCTTTTCTTGACTTTAACCAACAAAAACAAAACAGATTCCAACTGCCTTCATCCAAATCTGCTAATAAATTTGACTTTGGTTTGTTTGTTATTGTCTGATGAAGTGTTGCGGTTCAGTGGTGGAAGTTTTCTAGGGTGCCACAGTTGCAGGGGCATTGCATCACACTTTGAAACTCTCCTCGCCTCAACCCAAAACAAGAACAGTATTTCAGTTCAGATATTAATTATTCCCCCGCTAATAATGTCCACGAGGAAAGATGTGAAGAAAATACTGAACTAAAGCACTTCACAGCATTTCAGGAATCAGCTACAAAAACGGGTTATATGATCCTGCGTTCAGGTTTGGGTGCAGATCAATGAGCTAAAATGTTGATTTGAAAGGTTCCCGTCTTCAGGAGGCTAGAGTGTTACATGCCAAACCACACTGTACGTCCTATTCGAAAGTGAGCAGGCGGCTGTCTGTAGCCTACATACATACTATGCAGTTGCCTTCTAAGGCTGGACTGGAAATGCATAAGTGATTGATTCGGAGCGGTCTACATCGGCACAGCTCTGTGCTCCTCACACCCATGCATGGCTCATGGGGGACTTGACCCACTATTGATTTCAAAGGAGTTTGATGGTAACTAATGTTATTAACCTATACATAAAAAAGCATATTGTGTAAAGTATTTTCTTAATTTTATTATTTATCGAATATTTTATTTGAATTAGATATGCAGAGAACCATACAATGGAGAAACTAATCTTTTATCACTTCAGGAGACAAGAAATGAGAACAGACATAGAAGAACAAGACAGACTAAGCCTCAAGTCCTGGAGAGTAAACATACAGAGAATGTGAGGCCATTTAAAATAATGCATTTCAATAAACCATCCATTATCCATCCATCCACAATGCTGCGGTGAAATAACGCCCACATCTTATCATATATGTTTGTGAAGATAAGTGTAAAGTCCTTGTCTTTGAAACTTCAATGCTTCTTGTTTTTATGCTTGAAAGGGATGTTTTACACATGTTTGGAGACAGTCTGAAGAGATTTCTTAGTACTTAAGAATCTGCTGAATCTGTTTTCTTAACTATGAAGAGAGGTTGTTTTTTTTCATATTAAGCATTCAATTCCATTTATTCAGCTATACCCACATTTAATAGGTTAGTCAATAAGTGGAACTATGGATGCAAAAAATAACGAGTAAACCTTCGGCTTGGTGATAAAGGCTTTGAAGTTGGCAGAAATGTCATGTTTCTGAATAAATAAAGTCAAATATGTTTGTAGAATGGATGTTTTTTTATCTGAATCACCTCTATAGAAGCATTAGCCTTTTATTTTTGCAGCATCAGTTATCAGTTAGCAATGCACTTACTGATAACTGACCTATAGTCAAATAATGTAGTAATCTTTTTATTATAACAATCATTCATTAGACCTAATAATTATATAATCAGATGTAGATAATGTGCAATGATCACTTGTTTTTAGTTTATTTACAATAACGACTGGCTGTTGACTGTACATTATCTCATTCATTACTTGACTACATACCAAATAAATAGATAAATGTACATATTGATTTAAGATTAAATAATTTTATTAGTTTACTTGTAGATTATCTTAAAGCTTCCGCTAAGGTTACCTTGGACGACAAATCAATTGTACAGGTTAATGGACACAGAATCAAGTATTCCAGAGGGTGCATTAAAAACGCGACATTGGATGTGTGCGATATGACCTTTTTTCAAATAAATAATTCATAAACAGGTAAATACATTAAATCAGGACATGGTGAATCAAAAGTGGATTAGATTATCTTTGATCTGATGTCTTGAAATGTAAAGCAGGGGAATGAGTTACTCAATGGAACCTGAACAGTGATTACTGTTAACATGTCATACAAAGACAAGCGAGAATAAAACAAGCATACTGATGCGAGGCTACACCGATGCAGAAAATCCCTAATGATGCTTGGTGGAGTGAGGACTGAGAAATTTGTAAAGGGCCTGAGCAAATGTGGTATGCAGCGCTTGTGTTTGTGTGTGAGTGACAGTGATGGAGTGAGGGTGTATGTTTGTGGCTGAAACTAAGAGGAGTCATTTCTGAAGACTAAAGATGAGCTGTCACAAGAGTAGGGCTGAACTCCCTCCTCAATCGATATGGGGGATTGCTTCCCTATGGGCCTTTGGAGCCAATGCAAGCTTTAGTCTTTCCACTTTTAAACGGCGTATGTGAGAATTGCAAAACATTACAAGCTGCAGTGCAGAATGAACATACAAAGAATCCTTTGAAACTTGTTATTTGCTGTGGAAAAGACATCTTTAAATGACATTTTAGAATTTTTCGTCTTTCTTTAATTAAAACTATTCAAACTTCACCAAAAGCCTTAAAAAAAAGGCTAAAGCTGAGACTATTGTAATGCTGCCCACAGTCCAATGGCATATTCACTTTGCATAATAAAAGTATATATTTCTGAATCTATCCGCACTACAAAGACCCCCGGGAAGGGAGGGGGGCTTTGGTGGATGTTTGACTCGCACGTTCTTTGCAACAGGCAGAGGGTTCTGCATGACTAACCAAAAGCAGAGAACTCAATAAGGACAGACAACACAGCTCAAATCATCAGAGAGAAAGATATGGAAAGTGTGCAGAAAAAGAAAAATGGACAGGCTAACAGAGCTATGGTAAATGCAGCCAAAACTACATTAGGGAGCTCACTGCAAACAATTACTCACTCACGCTTTTCAAGGTGTTTAGACAAATTCTGCCAGGTAAAATAATGCACAAATATGACACCTACAAGCCAGTTTACCAATTACAAGACTTTCTTAGTCTCCATAGTGAGATGCAAGGCCATTAACAGCAGTGTTGTTTTTTATGGGAAGTTTAGGGAACTTGTTTCCTGGAAGACCAATAAAAGTCAATAAGATCTGGTGGATTTAGTTGATTCAAAGTCCTCTGCAGATTTTTATGGATCATTACCTTCTACTGCACATTTCCAGACTCCATAGACACAGTCATGTACCATCAAGCCTGGCACCAGCACAAGCAAATTTGCAGACAAGACGATACTTGCACAAGATAAAAGCTTAAATCTTACTGTATCTTTTTGGTCCATCCTCCAGGCAGAAGGCAACGGTCAATGTAGCGTCCTCCTCAAAGAACTCTGTAGCAAACGCATCCCACCACAGACTATCACTCTCCTGGGGAAAAATGAGAGTCACGGTTAATTAATGGGAGTTAATTATACTGTGTGATATGCTTTGTCGTTCTTACAAGTCTATTTAATAAGAGCAAAGATTTTAGAAAGGGAATATTTTGTTTATAGCCTTACTCATTCTTCATTTCAACTTAATACTTTAATTCAGTTGCATTAAATTAATCATAAGTGACAGTAAAGACATTCATAAGGATACAAAAGATTATCATTTCATAGCTGTTGGTTGAGAATTTAAACAAACGTGACACAGTTGGGCTGGGAGTTTTTAATATTGTATAAGAGGAACTAACCATCTTAAAAAAAAAGCTAAGATGTTTTCCTTTCACCTATTGTCTACTTTGCATATTATTGAAGTAATGTTAATAAGCGCAGCTGCTTTGTTTGCAGCACTAAACAAGGAAAGGCTGAATTGCTGCTGTTCCATAAGCGCTACCTGCTGGTAGAGAGTGAATTTACGTTTGAATTGAAGCCGTTTGCTGTTTCTGTTTCATTCAGTTGTTATATAGTTTCATACATTCTGTTTCAATTGTGCACAAATGTGCAGCATTTTGTCTGAGAAATAATAAAAGGACACCTTTCATTCATAACTTGACTTAAATCTCATTTTTAATAAATGCTGATCTTTTGCACATAGAAATCCTGAAAAAACAGTTTTTTTTTTTTTAAATATTAAATATACTTCTCAACATTGCTAAATAAAGAAAATTACAGTTTAAGTTTATGTCATTTCTTGGGTTTGTTTTCAAAGGCATTCATGTAATTGCCCACTGACATGTACCTCTGTGTGCTTTTGAATGATCATTTATAATTAATAAACACAGAATCCCCTAACACTTGCTTTCATGTGACCACGAGAGCATCAGTTTAGCATCATTCTAGGTTTATACCTTCCCTGATGTCTTGCTCTTTTCTCCTAAAAGCTCATTTTGAGACCATTCTGTGATCCAGCATTAAAATTACATGAGTTCAGTGCTTATAAATGCAAGTTTTCCTTAATTAAAGATTAATGGTAATGTAGAGAGCACTGGCGGACACTGTTATTAAAAGTTGACAATAACAACAAAATTCATTATAAATAATGTACATTCAGAGCACCTAGATCCTCCAAATCCGCTGCTAATGGAAATATTTGCTAATTGACGTGAATTAAATTAAAACCACTCCATCAGATGGCACGCTAGCTGCGAACATACTCAGCGTATGTCAAATTAGAATCCGCGGCATCCGGTGATTGACAAAGCTCTGATTCTTACAGACGTGGTTTAGGCCAATGTTGCCATCTAGCCGATGTTGCCTGGTGACAGATCACAAGCCCTCTCAGATGTTTACAATTAGGGCTGTCGACTTCAGGCAGCGTCACATTGTATAGTGGCCGACCCTGGAGACCTCTAGTCCCGCGTCTCGTATTCGAGAAGCGCTGGTTTCCAGCGTGGAGGAAGCGCTTTCGTCTGCTTTGTGTTTTGGGAGTGAGTCAGGGCCCTATTACAACCTGCCGTCTTAGTCACTGTAAGTGAGTGATCAGTTTTGACAATGGTGATCGTTTTTCCATTCAATACGTCAGGAGGCTGATGTTGTCCAACGCAGCTGGTTATTTGCACCACACTATCACCCACGACACACAGTTTTGGCTAACACTATTTCCATTGCTTGTGTATGCGTGTTGCGAGTAAGTGAATGTGTGTTTGCGTGTGTGATTAAACCTTGCAGTCACACTCAGCAGGATGCATGACTTCATCAGATAATCCTACTTTCTTCGTTTTTACCTTTTTCCCATCTTGGCCTCTTGCGGGTTGGCAAAGCTTTGAGTTAAAAAAACCTTAAAGTCAAGTGCGTATATATTAAGGATAACTGATGTAGACTATTATACATTACTATGGAACATTACTAAAAAAATCAAACGTTACAATTAACAAAAGAGTCCAAATTTTGTTGCTTTCTATTTTAGGATATAGCCTAGTAATCAACATTCAATTGAAAAAATCACTTGTGTACAAACATTTAAATCGCACATAAATTTTAAATGAACATTTTAAGGTTTCTACTCAAACTCTAGAATTTAAATAACTAAATTGTGACACGCTTATTCAAACATTCAATAAATCAAACATCACCGCTGTAGCAGGTTAATGAATATGTATATGTGTCTACTGCATATACTGATCAAAATGCACTAGAGTTGTTTTTTTTAACTATGGACATTTATGAATTTTCTCTTTTAGATAAATGTAATGTTAAATGACATTATTTACAAGCTGTTTTATTTTTTAATTGTTTTAATTTCTCAGCTTGAACACTGGTGAGAGATTATACATTTCAGTAGGCTGTACAGTATCTTTCAGCATACCTTCTGATGTTCATTTATGCTTATTTTGTGCTAAAATTTGTAGAAATGGGAAAGAGATGATTGTTTGAAATGCATTTTATGCTGCTGATTGAACTGAGGTGGCTACAGTGACATTAAAGAGTGCCAAATCGCATTCATTGTTTACATTTTATGATAAATTTGACAGAATTAGAAAGCTTAAAGTATGTTTCATATAAAAAACCCACACAAAAATTATGTTTAGTAAAGATTTGTTCATTTTTCTGAACTAAAAACAGCACAGACAAAAAAAAAAGAAGAAATATCTAGGGATTTAAGTAATGTTATTCGTTAATCAAAATAAAGACTAATTCAATCCATTTTATCAACCCAGTCCTAAAACCGACAGCGTTTTTCCACTCTTATCCCTTTTAAGGCCTTTATCTGACTGACTTGGATAAGTAGTATTGTCTCCTTTTCAGCAACATCACATCACTATGTACTGCGTCAAGGTAGTGGTGATTGAAATCCCTCGACTCTTTGAGCTCCTTTTCAGTTCAATATCTCTTTGCAGCTCATTGATGGGCGCTCTTGAGCTGAGCTTATCAAACAGTGTTTGTATCAGCAGGTGTTGACTGCTCTCTTTGAGTGTTCATTGATCTTCTCCACTCTAACATCTTCCTGATGATGGGTCAATGACCCGTGGGGGGATCTATCACACTGTACAGTCATTACCAATGACCTTTGACCTCAAATATGATCCTGATGAATAACTATAATAGAAATTTAATGTTAATTAACATTAATTTTGTTTATTATAGCGCAGTCTAAAAAGACTGGTCTACACCATATACTGTTTAAGGTCTAGAGTCAATAAGACTACTATAAATGCTGTTCTTTTAAACTTTCTATTCATCAAAGAATCTCTTTGGTTTCTACAAGAATATTAATCAGCACAACTGTTTATTTTAAATTCACAATATTACTTTTTTATGCTGTTTACACACACACACACACATATGTTTGGTTTACATGTTTCATTCCATAGGTGTAATGGTTTGTATACTGTACAGACTGTATGTGGTATTGCCCTACACTGACCCTACACCTAAACCTTCCCATCACAGGAAACGGTGTGCATTTTTAGATTTTTAAAAAACTTAATTCTGTGTGATTTATAAGCTTGTTTCATCATGGGGACCTAACAAATGTACCCAAAATTTACTGGTATTCCTATCTTTGTGGGGACAATTGGTCCTCATAAGGTGATAAATACCAGGAGCACAAAACCTTAAAATTTTTAATGTCCAAAAAAATTAAATGGCATTAATAATTCATAATTAATAATACATTTTACTTAAATTTACTTTTTATTATTATTTATATTTTATTATTTTATATTTATATTTTTTATTATTTATTTAAGTTTTATTTAAGTTTTTAACAGATCGTAATATCAGCACAACATCTAATGTTTATGTCAATATATAGTTTTACGAAACATAACTCATGATTATATAATCTATTATCTTTTTAGCCCTATTTTAGCCTTGTCTTGTAAATCCCAATCAACAGAGACATTCCGTGAAATGTGCTTCGGGACATAATGAATACAATGACCCACATGTTCAAAAATGGTGAAAGGGCCCTCCATTATGCTCTGAAAACAAGATATCAAGCATATAGGTTGAGATAACACAGACAAAATATTGAGTTAGCATGTAACATAATTACTTTACACTGTCATTGTTTTAATTACTTTGATATAAGCTAATTACGGAAGAGCATTAATGGCCGCTAACAGCTTTATCAGTATCTGCAGCAGGACTCAGAGTTATAGGATTTCATTTATCTGGAAGGCAATCTGCACTGTCACAATCAATAGGAAATCTGATTGCCCATTTGCACTAATTAACCCCATTTAATGCCTCAGCAGCCCTCACAAACAGTATCAGTAAACCTGCGTGCAGGTATGTGACGTGCCAAACTCGGAAAGGACTGCATTTTTTAAATGTTAAATAGGATCATTTCTTATACTGTACCGTAGTTCTGATTTGCATTTGAAGTGATATATCTGTGCATCCCTGTTGCTGTGTTCTTATGGATTTTTTTGGCTCTTGACTGACTGATGGAATAAACCAGAGCTGCTGCATTTCAGAGACATAGATCATGTTTGATAAAGATGACATATAACACTGCAGCCAAGGGAGAGTCGTCTATAGATCAGTAATCTGTAGCTGACATAGAAAATGAGAGGTTCCTGCCTTCAGTGCTGATTGTAGCTGTCTAGCGTGCTATAGCTGATAGTGAGCTTTGATGTACAGCGCACCGATCAGTCCTTTAGGACCTCAGGTGAACTAACATGGGCGTCTGCACGGGTTGCCTGAAGATAAAGCCGTATTGATTGGAACGTCTAAAGGGATTCATCAATGTGCCAATGGTGGCTCTCGACCCAGTCACCGCTCCGCAGGGGCCAAGCAGCTCGGATTTATGGCAGATCCAAGAGCTTAGAGAGACAACAACGTCCCATATCCTTGGTAAATAACAATAGCAGCTGCTTTTTCCAACACATATTGTGTGCAGACCAACTTAAATGCATACTTTTCATATAGTGATAGGCAGTGTTTTTTCAACAATTTCATTAATTGTTATTTTTAAAGTTTTTTTAAATGTCCTCAGCTGCTGTTTAATTTTTATGGTGAGCAAATATTTTCCAAAAAAAATCAGCTAAATTTGCCAGATTTATTGTTTTGGATCTTTGCTACTTTTAATTGAGATTTGTTTGGTTTTATTTTGTTTCATGCAGATAGTTGCACTGTTACATGTGAATTTGTCCATGCTGGTTTATTATTGTGCTGTCTGTGTCAGATTTAACTGCAATATAATAAAATGTAGAATAGGGAACACATATTCACTATTAACTAAGAGTTGTCCATAAAGAAACTAATTTCGCTAATTTACTGCTTATTAATAGTTAGTTAGGTAGTTTTTAGGTTTCGGTACATGGTAGGATTAATGGATCTAAAATATGGTCATGCAGAATAAGGCATTAATATGTGCTTTGTATTACTAAAAAAAAACAATATGCAAGTAATATACAGGTAGTTAGTTATTAGTGAGAATTAGTGAGAATGAGAGTTATTAGGTCCTTAAAATAAAGTGGTACCAAATAAACAATAAGGTAAATAATAAGACTGAATCTTCAACAGTTTGTCTTATTTAACTAGACATTAGGGTTGGGTTATGTAGTTCAAGCTAAGTAAAATAATTTAATCAAATCATCCGTAATTAACTAAACATTCATAAACCACAGCAATTTTCCTGCAATCTTGTATAGTTTTTGTTATAAGTGTAGCATTCTCACGTAGACAGTCCTTCAGACTGATGGCTGTAGGTCTGGAACACATGTCAGGTTTCATTGGCCAAGGCCCGCCCATTAGGCTGTTTGACTGACATGTCAAACAACCAATCACAGTTTGTTTCGTTCAGCGTCACATTTCATGGCGTGGAAATGGCGCCACAATAATAGAGAGTGTGTAACTCTTGGACGTATTTTAAAGATTTTATGCTGCCAAATTTTAATCTTCAAGTACTTTTGAAAACCCCACCTTTAGTTGATCCTAATAAGCACTTGTCACACCAGCCATAAACACAAAAATCTTTCTTCTTTCATGAGGGATTCGCCTTCACAATATATTTTTTTTTCCAGGTGGAACACATACACGTCTCCCAGAAATCCTGTATAATTTAACCAATCTGACAACTACTTAGAAAGTTGTAATATTGTAATAACAATATTAATAAAATAACTTTTTTTTGCTATGTCTTTCCTCAGTTTTCATTTAATAATTTAAATGCAAGTTTAGAGCCTACGGCCGCTGCCGCACTGGATCAGTGTGAACTTCCTGTTGGTGTTTGTTTGTCTGTTTACTAACCACCTAAATCCAACACTCAGTTTCAGAATGGTTGGAATATTGATTTAAAGGCAGTGTTATCCAGCCTTAATAGTACTACGAAGAGTATCAACATTTCTGTTTTCCGAATGGTACTGCGCTGAAGGCAACCTAATCGTTCATGCGACATGGGAATTGGTGTAAATTGTCCTTATATATCCACATCTGCGAACTGACATTTAAAAAGTCCTCAGCCAGGCAGACTCCATTTAGACTCACCTTTCAGGACTCATGAAATGTACACAAGGTCTTTGATGAGCTGAACAGAGCTGTGTGTGGGCAATCACGCGCAGGGTTTGTACAACTGCTGTTGAACTTCTTCCACCTACATATCAGTGACAGCCGCCGACAGATCTCAGGGAATACTAACGACATAAACAAGCCAAAACCGTGGTAGAAATGCCAGTAAGCCGGTAAACAATTCATGCATCGATTCACGATACCTCATTTTAGTAAACAATGACAGTATAAACAACATCTATGGGTATTTTTTAGCAAGCTATTCTCGCCTGCTTGTCCTTGTTTTGCTGTTGTTTTAAGAACAACTGAATGTCGACAATATTTGGCTCTGTTATAAGGTTAAGTGCACATGATCTGAATTATGCAAACGAAATAAGACACAGGGAAGTAAACTAATGACCTTCAGAAAGTCCTCACTGTTAATGACAAAAGAGACTTCTTTAAAATATTACACCAAGACGGACCTGTAACTTTTAAACGATAGTGTACACATTTCAAAATGCATAGTTGTGATAGTTACTGTAACACAACATTCACAAGTATTTTAAGTCTAGAAAAAAAAAAACATTTGTAAAAAGCAGCATATATTGCCATATTAGATGGTCCTGAGCTGGTTTTAAACTAGTCCTGAGCAACTAATCTGCTTAAACAAGGCTCCATGCTTCAAAATGTACCTAACCATGCACATGCCTTTTTTTTTAACAGGTCCTATCCAAATACTGATGAAGCTATGCAGTGAGAAACCAATCCATGCAGAACACCTACAGCTGAGAACCTGACATTTTATCAATGATAACACTCCTGAGGCTCCTCAAAATCATCATTACTCAGGGCTGGACAAAAGGAATCAAAAATATGATCTGTACAGAAAGAGTCTGAAAACAGGAAGTAGGGCAAAAATGGGCGATCCCTCTTTATTTGTTATCAGTGCAACAGTGTAGCCTGGAAGGAACTTTGGGAAAGCCGCAGGAAAAAGGTGGGACTATTGTCCTAGTATCCTGCCAGTCCGAACGCCACCTTATTGTTCCAGAGAATCAATTTTTTTCTTCCGTTTTGTTTTCAATGCAATATTTCACATATCAGCAGGACCCCATAACTTGTTTTTGCATAATGCATCCAATTGATAAGAGGTTTGTACGTTATATTTGTCCCAGAGAAAGTGCAAAATAAAGTTTAAAGAGTTGTAATTCCACTGTTACCATCCAAATTTTCACTAATACATTATTGATAGTGGAATAATAAGATATTTCTCAATCCTATTCGGCTGACTGCTTAACAAAACTCGTCAATTTGGACACATCAATTTATGCTAGACTTATCATGTGCTCTTAAAACAATCCATTGTCCATCACCTGCTTTCTACAAAATCAATTAGGCAGCATGTAATATAAATGATGATGGACATGGTTAGACTGATTTGCCATTTGGTGCCATTTTAAGCTCTTATGGGACTGTGGAGGAGCTGCGATGATTGGTTTACCTTGAGGACTTTGAGGCTGAGTTTCTCCACAGTGAAATGCATTATCGATCGCACTCAGATCAAAACGACATGCTGCCGTGAACTCGACTGCTCCTTTGCATAAATGCATCCCATTCCAAAACCATTAGACAGATTAATAAAGCTAGCCTTTCATTTGTTGTCTTCTTAGTGACCTCTCCTTTTTTCTCACTCTTTTCGATCCTGTGAATTTTAAGAAGTGTTATGCTAATGAGCTTATACCAGCTGAGGTAGACGAAACTCCTCCTCTGAATCTTAACCAGCATGATTATTTGCATATGCTTATGCAGCAGGTTATCCAGCAAACCTTTTAAATGGCAGCAAACATGTTTCATGCTCTTTAAGCATGCTGGCCTAAAAGAAAACACGTCCATATGCATGTTTAAAAGAGTACAAAACTCAATATGGCTTCTGTTAAAGGTGCATTCTATTTATTTGTTTACGTTGATACAACAGACTTAATGGCATGGATGCAGAATAATGCAAAAGCATGCTATTGTATAATACATTTTTTTTATCACAGTCAGCCATTTCCAAAAAACAATAGGATAATGATAATGAAGATAGAGTAAATGGTATCAAAGTCCATTTCAAGGAAAGTCAATTTACTCAGATGCCATTTTTGCAATGCCTCTGGGCATGCAGTTGCCAACTACTCAAAAAAAAAAAAAAAAACAAGAACAACAACAACAAAAAAATTGTAATAACATTTTAAATTAGCAACTCAATTTGACATGCACTTCTAAAACTGAATTTACCAATTGGAAATAGGCTTTTATATTCATAAGGTGTTACTTTTTCCATCATATTGTGCTGTGTACTGTCTTTTATTCGTAGTAATTTGAGTGAACCATACACAGTAGTACATACAGTTTTGGTACACTCCTAAAAAGTGTCTAAATAGTTGTCACTAGGGATTGCATGTGTAAAGTACGATTTCAAAAGGTACACTTTTGTATCCTTAAAGGTACATATTAGTTGGGTACTGCCCTAGTAACTGCTTTTTTAACTTTTCTTTGTTAGAGTATTTAGCTGGGCAAGTGGTGACCCACACCATTTAAAAAAAGCTTTTATTTGACAACTGATATGAGTCTTCATGTCATTTAAGTGTACATGATTTTAAACTGTTATAGAAACTGCATAACCGTTTTCACAAAAAACATATTCAAAATGTTGTCTTTATATGAAAGTGCACCAAAGTTCTCAAACAAGAGAATCTGTTATTTATACATGCAAAGTTGGAAATTATATTTCCATTCAAGATATGTAACTAATGCTAACTACTTTCGTGTGAATCGAATGGCTTCACTATTAGTATCATCAAATTCAGTATTAGACTCCTAAACAGCCTTTACCCAACTGTTAACCGGTTAAATATTTCACATACTGTAATACAAACCCACTACCATCAAACTGAAGTGCCTTGAAATGCACAGTTATTTTGTCAACACAGAAACTTATAGATAACCTCAAGGCTAACATATTCATACTGACAGCCAAAAAAAACGAACTTTTGACTTAACAGATCAATCAGATAGTAAGAAATCTACTGTTTTGATAGCACCATAGATTCACATTTTTTAACAACCAATGAATTGTTTGTTGTTTCTACATTTCAAGCTGGGATTGGAGAAAGTATTTAAAGGAAATATTAAAAATTTCCATTTCACGACAAACTCTGGTGCTCTTTAAAACGCAACCACGCCGCTCTGAAGTTAGTTTGCTGCCAGCAAATGGGCTGAACAGTTTTAGCCTGTGGACAATAAAATACATCAATCACCAGCTTCTGTACTGAGAACTCTCCAGTCAAGAGTCGGGACTCTTGAGCCCTCTTGTCTAGCTTTCCTTAGCTCCTTCCTGCTTTTGTCCAAATCTACTTTCACTCCAGTCATGAGATGTGCACCATGAAGCGTAATTCCCATGTTTTTAAGTGCCAATACATCGATTAGCTAGCATTATGTACAGTCATTAAATGACTGATGCAGAGAAATATAGAGGCAAGTGGTTATTAAACACCTTTGTTTGACAGTGGCTACTATAGCGCTGCGCTTCCCCTGTTGTTTCAGTGTTTGCCTTGAGCTCCTAAACTAAGAAAGTCTGCATGTCTACATGATGGATGGCTGTGGGGGGAACTCTCCCTTGTAAAATCTGTGCTAAATTACCACTGGCTTCAAATGCACATCAGCGTGCTTGGCTGATAAATACTGCGCTCACTGTTTGCAAAGATATCAGCAATAGAGTTGCGTTATTATGCCGCCGTGGCAAGGCGCTAGACCTATACGTGCTACAATTTGCAAAAAGGATACAAGATATCAGACCTTTTATAAACATTTTCTACCATCTGCCAGATGGATTTGTGTGCACAGAGCAGAGATGTTTGTTTTGTATACAAAATTCAAAAAGGTTCATGAAAACGTTTGAGATAGCAAATGTTGCAGGTATACAACGAGACTTTACCACAACGATGCAACTTTTGAATGGTGTGTAATATTTGAGGGAGTTGATTATTCTGCTTCTAACTGTTTTAGAAAGCTTGATAAATTCAATTAGCACTATTTTAAAATATAGTTTTTTTTTGTTTTTTTAAATGTCTTATTTCTTTATGCTTTCTCTTGTTTGCTACTTTTGGGTTAAAGATTGCAACAGTTTCCAGATGCAAATCACATTCGTCAACTAAACTCTTTGTTGCACTCGCAATGAAATATCTTATCAAGATCAATCACTCATGTAGATTTAATCTTAGCAAATGCCCTTTTATGCCAAAGTGAGGTTGCGAAGATTAAAATGATATATTGGCACATGTTTATTATTATGGGCTGTTTGGTAAGTGGCGTTTCAGAGTGGAAGTCTTCAGGGTTTGGGCCGCTGCTTATGCATTATTCATGATGTTGTTCCATTGCATCTCTGCAATACAGCCCAGGTCTCCTTAAAGTTACAACACCTCCATCAGACACATGAGCAGAAGCTCAAATGCCAGAACTGCGACAGTGCACTTCATTACCTTATTCAATGGAAAATTTTTCTAATTTTCAAAGTTCATAAACGAGTATGACAGATTGTGATAAGGATAAATACTGCATTTATTTATCTTTTTGACAGGTGAGTGGAATTCGGAGATGGTTTGCGGAAGGTAGAGGCTGCAAGAGAAGACCCAAGGGGAATTTGTGGGCAGACTTGCATCGCAACCAGCACATCTTTGAAGAAAACTATTTTCCATTTGGATCAGGATTACAGACACATCTGTGTATCACAGCACAAATATTTACAGCTATTATTACAGCTGTTTTACTGT
Source organism: Enteromius treurensis (assembly GCA_032275025.1). Lineage (NCBI taxonomy): Eukaryota > Metazoa > Chordata > Actinopteri > Cypriniformes > Cyprinidae > Enteromius > Enteromius treurensis. The sequence goes on along the minus strand of JAUCMU010000026.1, from coordinate 10,575,505 downwards.
ATTATTTTAAAAGTACAATAAAAGGGGTGTTTTAAGTACATAAAATCCATGTTTTGTTATTATTAAACTGATTTTGCTGTTAAAAAAAGCAAGCAGGCAATTATATTCCATCCAGCTAATAGTTACAGGTTTTTTTTGAGTCACAGATACTAGAAAAACTAGAATGTCTTTGAATCTACACATGTTAGACCCGCAATATTCCCTCAACTACAGAGTTGTTTTGAATAAACATAATACACAAAAGTACTGCTGATTTGCAAATCGTATATATACAGTATAAGTCCCAAGCATGCACTACAGAATAAATAAATGATGTGTTTACTATTATAGCATTATTGCTTTAATGTTTTTCAGAATTCATTTTAAAATAAAATTTATGTGTGGAGATGCTAAAATCGTATTATGCTGTGTTCACACCATTGCTAAGGTCTGTGTTCCCTTGAGTTTTCAGCTTTTATATACATTTTATATCATCAGTAGCCTGATTAGTAAATGACAAGCAGACTTTAAAGTTTGGAATACATCTAAAATACAGTCCAATGCTGACATCACTTTTGTGCGAAAGTTTGTGGGACTATCAAATTTCTCTTTCATAGAAAATCAAACGCTTCTGGCACATTTCACACATTTAACTCGTTTCTTTTATGTTTTAAATGATCAGTCATGTTGTTAGCAAAACCGCTTGTATAGTTTATTGTTGAAGTTAATTTTGAAATCTTTATTTAAAACAGTTGTGCTGCTCTGGGAGAAGAGCATCATTGCTCTGCGCTCGTGCGCTGTTCATTAACTCGCTGCCTCCACGTGGATTTTAATTAGTGATCAAAGTGGATTCTTATGTTGCTTCTGTATACAGTGTCTAAATGATAGAAATCCATAAAAACGCTTTGTCTCTAAATGTCAATTATTTTTTGTAAATAGCCTATATATATAAAAACGCACGTCTGTTAGTTGGAAATCATTCCATGAAGTGCACTGGAATTTTTAGGAATCACTGTCCCAAATAGATACTTAAGTAATCCGAGCAATATGAAGCACTCAGCATTATATCAATGCGCAGTATAGCCTACACTTGAGCATCTATGTAACTTACAGCGCAAACAAAGTCACACAGACATAGTTTGATCACTTAGTTCACGCTCTCAGTTTTGTCCATTTAGGAAAGAACGAGAATCATTTAGCAAATGCACCGGCCAACTTAACTTTTTTCAAACTACAGCTGTCACCGTCTCGTGTGGAGCAATGCCAAACTCACCTCTGTCCGGGACTGGAGTCGTTTGTTCATCTCATAGATTCTATACTCAGGCTGCACCATGTACGGTGAATGTCTCCGGTAGAACGGTCCGAAAGGGGACGAGTAGAACGGGTCGTGCGGAGGGTTGGACATGTTGATTCCGTGTCGCGTTTACAGCAGCGCCAAAGCTTCAGCATCCATACAGCGCGCCGGCAAGATCTCCAAACGCCGCGAGACAGCAGCAGTCACTGGCTGCACGCGGAGCTGAGAGATGAGAGCTCGCGGAGGAGGAGGGAGAGGAGAGGAGAGCAGAGGAGAGGAGAGCAGGGGGAGGAGGGCTGGGCTCTCATTGGATAGCCGCAGGCTGCACTGGAACATTGTTGAGGGTGAGCCAAGCAAGTCTTACCATCCCACCAAAACCGACTGGCCTTTATGTTACTGTTTGTTTTCGGTAACTTTCACATTAGCGTGGCAGCGTTGTACATAACCGGGGCTAGTTGTCAAATTGGGAGTGACTAAAATGTTTTTTTTGAGCATCCTGTTCAAAGCTAAGCTATATTAAATTAGAACATAATTTATGAATTATATGCGCCAAATTAAATTTCCAGATATATTTTACTAGGTAAATGTCCTGTTGCTAAAACAGTAGCGCGCGCCGATGACGGCAAGGTTGTGGGCTCGATTCCTAGGGAAAGCAAAAACTGCTCAAATATATTTATAAGCGGAAAAGCCTACTGTATCTTTACTGAAATGCAAGTTGCTCTAGGTAAAAGTGTTCGTCAAATGCGTAGCCTAAATGTAAAATACAATAAAAAAGTAAGTACAGTAAAACCACAAATTAAGTATTATCAGGTTTGGGACAAGGTTTTATTCAACAAAATTCTATAACAACATGCCACATGAACGTAAGTAACATAGGCCTATATGAACAGTATTTGTCTTTCCTGGGTAATAATGGTGGACATATTCAGTAGCTTTAGACTTGTGTCAGAAAGCAATGCAGGCTCTGAGCAAAAATGCAACTGTAATTCAAAACGTGGGGGCAAAATATAACCACGCTGATTTTTTTAAATTGATTTGAAACATAATACAGTGGGTGCATATTTAAAATTTCTAGGCCTAGTTGAATTTACTCTTTTTAAGATAAAAATAAAAATCTTTATTTTAATTGATTCAAATACATTTTATGTGGTCAAATCTAATAAAAAAGTGCACCTACAGAGACAGAAGGTGAAATAAAACAAAGTCCACTAAAAGGTTATAATGTGTGCAGAAATAAAGGACAGATAATGTAATGCTTGGGTGCAGTTGTCCCACCAGACAGACAAATGCACAGCATATACCACAAAAACACATAATCCGACATTGTAAGGCTTTGGCTTCTGTATGGTTTATCTGTACATGTGATTGTGCTCTTCTGTTAATACGGCACAGCATCCTAATACATTATAGTTCCAAAAATAACCTGTATAATTTAAAACTAAAATAATATAGCAATGTTATAGCACCACACTGCCAAATATCAGAATAATGGTCACACCTGAGGCTTCTCTGGTTTAGCTGCATCAGTTGCAAATAGATACAGTGCTGTACAAATGTGCTTCAAAACGGAAAAGAAGGTTGCTGGAGTTTTTCAGGATTAAACAATGATTCTGATGAAGGCTTTTTCTTTTTATGCTAATTTTTAATCTAATGCTGATGTCGATACATACCTTTGCATACTGAGCAGCGCAAGCCTTTTCAAAGCCAAAATGCTCTCGGAAATCTGTTTCTTAAATTTATGCTAATCAACCATAATTAGATATATATTTTTTAATTCCAACATCGAATGTTCTGCTGAAGTATTTGAGGCCCAACCATCTTAAACAAATGAAAGTCCAACTCCAAACACTCCAGGCACAGAGATAGGTAATTATGAAAGTTGGGGCGAAAATCTATTAATAAAACTCTTAATTAAAAATTACATTATTTAATATCTCCAAAAGTTTCCATTCAACATAATAGAAGGAATGGACTTGTTTGCCAGAAGCACTTTCTTGCAAAAGCTATGCAGCTTTAAAAAAAAACCTAAAACTTGTGTCTTTTCTTTGGTTGCCATCTACTTTTAATTTGGGATGTAAGAAGAGAGCGGCAGGAATTGGAGTGTTTTTTTTTAATTAGAAGTAGAGCCCGAGCGTGGAGTTAGTGGTGCTGAGGGAGATATATGTGGTAAGGTGAAAGAGGAAGAGCACTTCTGGGGGAAATCGAAATGGGTCAGGACACATATAGACAATCCTTCGCCAGGCTCCCCACTGTTACTATGGTAACGTACCATGGTGCGTGGCGGATGCCGCCTTCTCGGCAGGTTTGAACCCAAACACACACACACATACATAAACACAGCTTTTACCTGCAGAAATCTCCTTGTTGGGTTTATTGTTTTGAAAACGTCTGTTTAGCTACCCTTACAGGCTTAATTTATTTTCTGGGGCACAGGCATCCTAAAATTGTGGAATTAGGGACCTAAAAATTAATTTGATATATATTTGTTTGTTTGTTTGTCATTGTGGTTAATGACCATTGTCTTGAGATCAATGATTGTACCAGTTTTAACTTTGCTGAACGTTAAAATACACATAATTAGCAATCAAACATTCATTAACCCCCGCAATGCTCCAAAACACATAACAGTAGTTTATGACAAACGTCAGCATCATCAAGCCTGAAAGATCAATTTACTGTATGAAAAAGCATCTCCTATACAAACAAACTTAGCGCAATTAATAATGAATAATGGTGTGATCGTGTTGATGAGTAATACTTTACTCAATACACAAATCTTCACTGCAGGACACAGGAATAAATGCAAGAACAGAGGCACCGAACATTGTGATTTTGACCTAGGACACGCACACACACACACACAAACATGCACACACACACACTCTAATGTTTTCTGAATATGGATGAAATGTACCCCTGTGCTCGAGGAGGAACTGCTAGTTTTGCTGGAGAATCTCATTAGCATCGTAATAGCTTGCAGCCTTATTTGCATATTGCCAAGAGTGATTTTTTTTTCTTTTGGATAAAGGAGAGAGAGAGAGTTGGTAAAAAAAAAAAGCTAAAACTTTGAAGCTTCATATTTTATTTCATTATTTAAGTTAAATCAAATCTAATTGAAAGACGCCTTTCAATTATGTTTCCCTACTTGTATTAGATACAAATAGTTTACTTGTTGAGCATTCGCAGAGAAAACATCCATTACTGCTGAGATAAACAATATTTAGTTTTTTCTCATTATGAAAAAAAAAAAATCACAATTAAAATAAACAAAAATATCATACTGTAATTTGTGCTTCAGTTCATTTGAAAATACAGAAAAACAACAAATGTGTCACTTGAGGGACATTTTAGGAATAAGGTACACAAACACATTTTTTAAGGACTGCTGACAATATTATCTCAATATGAACCTAATTAAAGACTAACATTTCGTGTCATGTCCATTTGAACTCTTTTCATGCACATTAGGCAATTTCTTCTGATGCCTTCACTGTAAGCAAGTGAACGCTCCTCTGCATACTTCATTACAGTTGACCTTTCCGTGCGGTAATTGTGTGTCTCCATTTGTTTGACTTCGATATCTGACTTCATTTCAGTGGCGTATGACATATTTGTGATGTGAAAGCAGTATTTACTTGGCCTTGCTGGTGGTCACCAAATGCCAGTATCTTGGTCTCACACATATTCGCCTTCCTGGATGGTGACATTCTAAAACCAAACCCGAAGATCCGGAAACGGTTTATATTTTTTATTGTAATCAAAAACAGAAAAGAAGGAAAAAAAAAAAAAAAAAATAATTTAACAGTTTAACAT
>JAUCMU010000026.1:10548114-10563874 GCA_032275025.1 Enteromius treurensis | reverse complement strand
AGTACAAAGCTAAGGAGCTACAAACACAGCACACTCTCAACAGATCAACAGGCAGGCAGGAGCAATCGAGCAGGAGGAGGTTTCTTTTTCTTTTAACTTTGAAATATATATGTCTAGTAAGGCAGATGTTTTCTGTTTTTGTAAGTTTGGCGAGCGGGTACGAAGGGTGCACAACAAATTTACAGCTATCCAGTGTGATTACGACCGCCATACGTTTATGACATTGAATTGAACTCACTACAGTTCAGGGAAAGATTTTTATTTTATTTGCTTCAACCCCTAAGTTGATGCAGCAAAATGTGGCATATTACTGACTGAACTAGGAATTGGAGAATTGTAAAGAAAAGAAATATGTCACTGGGCTTTAAGCAAATCTCATTATTTATGGGAAAGAACACCAGCATTCCCAATATGAAACTGACACTGTCTCTTCATTCACATTTTATGTCAACCTTTGTCTCAAAACAAACTGAATATTCTTTCAGAAAGGTCTAATATTCATAAAATAAATAATGGAAAAATATACAGAGCGAAGGCATTGAACGGTTTTGGGTATGACAGTGCTGAGAAAGCAGAGTAGGTTAAAGTTAACACCCGAAAAAAGAAGTTTTTGCATTTTTGAATAATTGATAACTATTCTGCAGTTCTCACGCACTGTCAAGGGAGACTCTACAATATTATCTGAGGACTTCAGTCGTTTTATAGTGCGTCACGCTCGTAGAGGATCTGTCACTTGGTTTGATTGACACTTGAGCATTAAAAGATGTAACGCTTCTACGAAAACCTTTTATGCATAACCAGCTCTTATGTAGAGTATAGACAATCATTCCCTAACAAGGCACTAGGCACATAACACACAACTGCTTGTGAAATTATTGATTTGTTGAAAACGGCTCAGCATGTTGACATTTATGTGGATATTGACTCTGTTTGAAGCAGGTCATGGTAGAATTTACAATGTAATATGCCTTTTCACCAAGCCGTTTTATATTTAACATTAATTGAAGAGGCTTCATCGTCTTTTAACTGAAATATATGACATAGCTTTGGGCTTGAGGTGATTTCTAAGCTCATGCACTTATTTCAGTTTGGTTCAAATAAGCGCCGGGTAACGTAACAGTTGAATCCAAATGCAGAACTCAGGGGAGACATTCGAAACGTAAAAGCAAAACAAAAAGTAAAAGAGAGTAAGATCTAAAGTGAAAGAATCCAGTAAATCTGGAAGAAAAAAACACTTATTTTACAGACTTGTTTCCAGTTAACTAAAAATAAAATATGTGTGCTTTTGGAAATACACTAGGCCTATATAATACTAAAATAAATGGTAGCTAGCAAGAAAACATGTCAATTAAAACTACTTTACACCGCATTACTACCAATATATTATTCATATAGGCTTATACATTTACCTTAATTTCTAGGTTAAAGAACATATAGGCCTATCGCATTGCATTTTGAGTGAAAAGTCTAATATTAGTGTATTAATAACTGACTGGGATATAAGCTGAGAGAGAGAAAGACCGAGAGATACAGAAAGAGTTCAACGTGTTGCATGCTGTGTGCAGGGCAGCGCGGTTGCTTACTAGCGCCATCTAGAGGTGGAGTCGTGGTAAACACTGCACAGGAGGTGAACGTTTTCTTGTGATTATTGCAAATTGGGAAAAAGCAAACAATCCAGTTTATATTTGAGAGCAGGAAACATATGACCTGTGCCAGCCAAAATGTGCATGCTAAAGGTCTGGAAGAAACAATGTTTGTCCTTTATCATTTACTCTGTCCTTTCTCTCACACTCACCTTCCAGTGTCCTCACACTCAAGTTACCACGGCTGAACTAACCACTTCCATCTGTAAGCTCTTCATTTATACAGTCACCACGCTTGCCAGACAAAATGGCTTCCACATGGCAATCAGACAGAACAACAACAACTGCAGGGAGAGAAAGAGATTTAGCCAACAAAACCCAGTACTGCAGAGAGAAACCATCAGCCAGACGAAACAAGACAAGCTACAAGACAAACCCTGTCCTCAGCACATCCTGAGTGAATACAAACCATCAGCAACTATATAAAAAAATAACCAAAACAGCAGAAAATAAATGAACGAGAGAAGACAAGCTTTTTCTTGTATTACTGTGGGCTTAGTTTTATGTACTACACTATTTTATCTGGTAGAACTCTTAAAGGAACGGTTGACCTAATAATAATATTATTTAATTATTAGCACAACCGTGTCCGGAAATCTATATGCTGTTAATTTTTGCTCATGGAACACAAAGGAGTTTATTTCTTTTCCAATTCCATCCATGTATACATAAGCTACAAATATATTTATCAAATAGTATGGCAAATAGCATGTCAGCTAAACGTAACAACGTTCAAATAAGGACATACGCCGTCAATCAGTATTGTTTTCATTTGTCTTTATTATGCAAGTATGGTACTCACACAGCAGCAGCAACACACTGGGAGGAAAATACTTTGAAGATACAGCATCCGTCCATGACATTTGAACCAGAAATCAAACGCACACTCACACTTACACAAACTAAGGCCACTTCTCTGAATAGAAGACTGTACGTTTCACATACGACAGCGGCACACCTTTTGTTGTCGAGAGGAAAGTCACAAACATACACTCAATGTCTAGGCTGTATTCACATGCATAGACAGACTTAACATTAAACATGTAAGTTAATCCTTTGGCCAATTCGGAGATACGGTACTGTCCATTTCCAATGAAGCTGGATGATTAGAAATGCCACATCTCTCATTTTCCATCCTCGTTTTGTGTGACCTCGCTGTCCTCTGCTGCTCAGTACATTGGTAAACATTGCTCTCCTCCACTTTTTATCTTTTAGTATTTCTATGTTTTCTCTGTTCCCCCTTTACTGGGCCGCAGAGGCCTCGGTTTTCCCCCCGGTAGTCACCAACTGTATGAGGCTGCCTGAGGCTGGCCGGCCTGACCCAGTGGCCCAGCTGTAGAAGTTTCTGGAGAGACAGAGAGGGGGGGGGATTGAGAGACAGGTGTAAAATGATGGTTGTGCACATTGGATTGAGAGAGAGCTAGATAATGAGAACAGAGATGGGAGGAGGGAGACAGAGAGAGAGGGGAATGAGAACCGAACGACAAGCCTTGTCTGCTCTGAAACATTCGGGAGAAACTCTAGATGTTTTAGCCCATTGTAGCAACTGAAGTGAGACTACACATTAATTACCTCTAACACAAAGACTATTTATACTCCTCTATCACTCATCATGGGCTTCTCTATTCCAGCAGGGTTTGCTGCGGCTCCTCTGGGATTATGGAGTTGCATCAAATCCTCATCCTAATCTGTGCTGACTGGCATGAGAGATTTGGCCACATCTGAGAACAGAGATGCACTCAAAAAGTACAGTCGCTCACAATGCTAAACCTCAAAACAGGCAGATTCGTTTTTAAAAAGGAATTTGTGTTAATATCCATTCCACTAAATATAAATGCATGCGCTTCCCCAAGAGGTCTGTTCTTGGGTTGATGCTTGACATTATTCACTTAAATTCGGATCTAATTCAATCATTCATGTTTGTTTCTAAGAGGCTTTTACAATTGCCTGTGGCTTTTTTGGTTAATATTACTGAATCAAATCGAATTTAACATTTAAGGAAGGGTTTTAAGACCTGATTTAAAACATTTCTATTATCCCAAAGCAAAATTTTCTGTTAAACGCAAATCTAGGATAGCGATCATTTTAACATGAGACAACAATTGATTTTGGATTAATGTGTATTCCATAATATTCAGATCATGCCTCAGCAGCATCCTGGAGATATCAGTTCTCTTTTGGAAGAACATTACTGCCCTCTTCTGGTATATCACCACTTTCTGATTTATCCAAGTGTTGAGGCTTCTATTTTCCAAACAGTTCAAATCAGCAATTTATGACATTATCAGCACGGATAATGAAATATGATGCTCAGCGGACATGAGAAATGTGCACTCACTCTGCGATGTATTCCAGCGGTGTCCAGCTTCCAAAATCTGCGTCAGGCATGAATTTCCTGTTCATTGGTGTATCCAAGGTAACCCTGGAGGATGATGTCATAATGTTGTTATCTCAGCGGAAGATGAGACTGTGTGGAACAGAGCCTGCGGCGATAGCATAGACTAGCATGGCCATTTGAAAAAACTCACACCCCGCATGTTCAGTTAATGCAAACAGACAGCAGTCAAATGTGTACCACGCAGGTCACTAACAGTCCAAATGACTGCAGATGCTCACACACCAAAAAGGCAGTTCTTTTATAAATTACATATGTACAACACAGATTAACTAATATAAAAAACAGAGGCCTGACCCTATTTCCTTTCTTCCTGCACATTTTTGGTTTGAGAAAGTTGATACATTTTCATACAAGATCTGATCTGATCTGATCTGTTTCTTTGTGAAATGTCACGTTAGGGAAGTGAAATAAGTTGCAAATGCCTTTTTGTGTCGACTTTCATTTCAGTAATATTGGTTAATGATTACAATACTATACAAAAGTGTAGGGCAGGATTTATCTTTTTAAGAAATTAATACTTTTACTGTGCAATGATGCACATGTGATGGATCATGTGACACTGAAGACTAGAGTAATGGCTGCTGAAAGTTCAGATTTTACATCAAAGGAATAAATAAAAATATATTAAAATAAAAAGCATTATGACATTGGTGGGCATAAGAGACTTTCTTCAAACATATATAAACATCGTACTGACCCCAAACTTTCAAATGTTAGAGTAACATTTGAGTTAAAAGTACTCAATATTGTCAATTTTCTTTTGGATGGATGCATAACTACAGTAAAACAGACAGATCAGTGAAAAAAAAAGACAGCTACAGTATGATAGACTGACAGATGCACTTACGGAAGAATGGCCACAGCTACAGCTCCAGTTGGAAGACCGCTGTTCTCGCCAGCCAGACTCTTGCAGAGCTGATGGACTGCAGCCTTGGCCATGCCGTACCCAACCATACCTGCATCCAGAAAGAAACATACAGAAGGGAAGGGGAGCACAGGGAACCTCTTCACATGATGAATGCTGCAGCTCTTGCTTCATAAAGCAGACTATGAAGCACAATGCATGCGCACACAACACTTGAGAGCATGCCAACTTCACAATTTGCCTAACAATGTCTCACAGGCAACAGCTGTTGCTTTGAGGTTTGGTCAATAATCATTTGGTCGGATGCCTCAAGCAGAGAATAAAATGGATTTTGCAATACAAAATAAGCTAATTGAATTTGATTCCTCCTAAGCCGCCAGGCTATTTTTTTCTCACCAGTGAAGCTCTTTATGCAAAAATACTAGTGTATTTAAAGGGCTCACGCCATTTTCCAATGTACTTTAACACTTAAACCTTACAAAGGGCGCCTACACCGTAATCTTTGAAAAACAGCAAGAAAATCTTTAACTGTAAAGAGGGTGAAGAGAGGTAAAAAAAAAAAAAAAACTATTGGTAACTTATTTCCTTACTTTCTATACCAGTGGCATTTAAAGTTTTGATATAAAATAATTTATTTTATTTAACTTATCATTATAATTATTTTCGTAGCATTCTATAGGGAGGATGAGGGAAAGAAAAATGGAAATTGAAGAGAGAAATACTCTTTACAAAGACATTTTGTATAATGTACATTGTTTGTGTAACAAAAGAAAAACAATTACAAATATAACAAATATTATTATTTTTTTGTATTTCGAGTTTAACTTCATGATGGGTTGTTATTATGAATACCATTTTAACTATATATTAACAGTAATATTTGTTTTAAAAAATGTGCTTGTCTTTCCAGCTCCCCCTGTCTAGATGTTTGTTGGCTTGGCATCTGGAATTAATAACCAGCATGCTTGATGTAATAAGGGAGCAAATGCTACTTATTTTTTTTAGCCTCAAACCCAAAATGCCTGATAGCCGTTTCAAAAAACACCCATTAAACCCACAGAGCCAATAAGAGAGAGGGGTGGAGAACCTCTTTTTTCAGTGTTCTTTAAAACATGAGAATCCAGTGTTTTAGGAGAGTTTCAGCCATGCTCCATGACCCCTATAAATGAATGAACTTTGCGGGTCACAGTTTTAATCACATGCTCTATCCCTCAGGATTTGGCTTAAACTCTCTTTGGTATGCCTGATTTCCAGCTTTGAGGTCAGTCAAATCCAGCATACCCAGCATACCAGGACTTCTCAGTTTAGCACAGATTTATCCTTTATGATATATATTGAAATAATTAAATGCATATTTCAAAACTTACAATAAAAATAAACTCACCTAAAAGCATTTAAAATGCAACGTAACATTCTAAGAGGCTGGGTGCGATGAGTTCTATTTTCTGAGTTTAACTACTAGGATGTTGTTTATTTTCTTTCTTTATTGTATATAATTGCAGTTTAGTAAACTAAATTCCAAATTAAAACAAATAAACACGAAATGCAACATATGCAATACTACATCTGACATTACTATCATAACAGCTGTCTTACTTCACTGTCATCAGAGTACCAGTTCTGAGCTTGTGGTGTCACTAGCACATGATACTGATCATGTACGGTTGTCTCTTTGAACAGAATACATCAAACGCTCCAACTAGAGGTTCCCTTCATTTCATATCAAAGCAGTGTTCCTCGCTGCAGGGCATTTCCTGTCTGAATCAGTTCTGTGTGGGTAAGGAATACAAACTCCTAAACACAGTCCACATGTGTTCCCATCTCCAAAAAAACCTGCTGACTCATCCCCCCTCCCTGGTCCCTCAGCCAATGAGAGCAGTCTGCTGATGCTGGAAGTTTTGAATAGGCTGGAGGCGACCTCTGTTTTGTGCTTTATTGGGTTTTGTCACTAAAGGCATACAGTAATGACATGAGTTGAACATTTCACATCTGGGGCTATGAAAAGATTTGGGATGTGAGGCAGTATGTGGAACTAATCAAGTGCAATGGAAGTGACAGCCAATTCAAAACTATATACACTTTCAATGGTAGTGAAAAGAGCCCTGTGGTTATAAATGAACACTATTACTGACTTTACCCACCTAAGGGAAAAACTTGGGAAGACTGAAGCGTTTTCCTACATAAACAATATTAGTTAGCCACTCTGGGGGTATAAATGCACCTTTACACAATAAACATCAAATCTGAAAGAGTCCTCAGGTAAACCTGTGCTGAAAATACATTTACAGCGTGTTTTCTAGTAGACAACACATCTCAGCAGTATAGAGATGGATGCTGCTGTACCTGGAGTGCCTTCTAGTGAGGCCTTTGCTCCAGAGAGGGTCAGCAGGCCTCCTGGCTTCAGATGGAGCGATGCAAGATGACTGGAAATGGTGGAGGTCCAGACGCTCTGCTTCCACATCATATCAGAGTTCTTATATAAGTCTAAAATGAGTAAGAGAGAGAAAATGTCCAGCAAAACAGATAATATTATGAACTAAGTGAAATCTATTATAAAAAATAACCTAGGGGGAAAAAAAAAATTCCCAAATAATGTAAAGTTTGTTGTAAACATGAAGGACTCATACATGAACGTATCTTTATTAGCTTCCTGTGAGTTGCAAAATGTCAAATAAACAGGCACACAGAGAATTTGTAATCTATTTCTTTTTCAAATATCAATTTTTATTTTTTTAGATTATTTGTGTTTAAATTTAACATGATTTCATTTTCAAAAATAATAAAAAAATTACAAAAAGAAAGTCTGCAAATTCTGTCTGGGGTAAAAAATAAGGTGCACGGACCTTTTGAGTTACAGTTTCCTCCAGCCCATCCTCCTGCCACACAAACAATGGCGTCGACCTTGTGTTCCCCCAGTACTGTGGCCACATCCGATGTCACCTGCATCAAAAAAATCACTATACTGAAAAGACAATACTCTACAATTCTGTTAAATAAGTAATTAGTTACAGTTTACTGAAAACAACAGTGAACATGTAATAATGCAAAATGACTCTTCACATGTTTGAGCAACATTTTTATCCTCAGGTTATGATCCAGGGTTAAATAATGATGTATCAAAATGTTGCAGTGAATTGTTTTGAAACTGACAACCAATCATAATCTGTCTCAGTAAATACCTCCATATTTATGTGTTTTGTAGAGTAGGCCTAACAGACACATTCATGCCATGACCAAGGACTACAAAAGAAGAACATCGACAGCAAGTGTGTTAACTGGAGTGATGAGAAAGGTTTATAATGACCCAGGGTTAACAATTTCAAGTGTGAAAGAGTAATAGTGCTACAAGAGCACAAAACGAGAGACACAATGCTGTGGCATAAAGAGGACAGCGCCAATGTGTACCATATTACTGAGACTATTATTAACAGCATTTGAAGTCAATGGCAGACACAATAAGGCCAATAATGAGAAAAGATTGCTTGTCCAGAACACTGGAGATGTCACGGCAAGACAGGAAATTACTTTGGCAGAGTAAATGGAAAGTAAATGGCAGCATGACAGGCAATTTAATAAGCACTATGTGCTGACAGACGCACGGCGAGGTGACGTCAGGACTTTGGCTCCACCCACCTGAGCGGCTTGATCGGTGAACGACTCGCAGAGCTTCACCAGGACGTTTGCGTTCGCTTCTTCGTTCGCTGCGATGTCAATACTGGCAACCCACTGTAACATTAAAGAAATGCGTTTTAGCTATGCTACAGGTTATAAATGCATGCGGTTGAAATAAACATGCAAGTATAATAATCCAAAAGCAAAGTGCAGTCGCTTCAACAGGTGTCAGTTTCCGCTCCCGCACCAACTCTTAGCGACTCGGCTCCTGCAAAATCACAATAAAGACGCGTTTCTACTCACCCAGCCTTTTGACTTAAAATAATGCACACATGCTGAGCCGAGAGCTCCTTTTCCTCCGTAAACAAGGACACGGTTCGCAGCTGCCATGGCTTTTCTCCGCTGTGAGACGCTTCAGCAAAGATGATGAGTATCCTTTCAGAGCACAGAGAGAAAGTGAGAGAGAGAGAGCGCGCGAGGGAGGGTGGGATACACACGCGCTTGTATAGCAGTTAATGATTGGTTCAATCCAGCATTCCGCCCTAAACTCCGCAGAACATGAATGCCACCTTTAGAGAAGACGAAGCTGAAAAGAGGCATCAACAATAATAACGAAAAGTAAAGTTAATAGTTAAACAGTTAAACCCAAAACAGTCTATAGCTTATAGCTATATTAGTTCATTCATTTATAATAATAATAATAATAATAATAAAAACAATAATAAATAAAATCCAGGTATGAAAAAAAGTCCTGGCATCCTATAAAAGTTAGTAAATTTGGAACATTTAATTTTTCTAATTATTAGACTGTATTTGAATCACTTCAATATTTACAAATCGAAAGCAACACTATTGCCCTTTATGTAGATAAAAAAGTACAAAGTTCTCTCGTATCCTTTGTCAAGTCATGGTGATGTAACTCCAGCAGGCCTTTAGGCTACAAGAGCAAAATCAAAACTGGGGAGTATAGAGAAAAAGTTAAAAAGGAAACACTTTATTTAAAAAAAAAAAAAAAACAAAACATTACACACCGGCAATACAGGCTACGGAAAGTCACCCTGTTGCTACACAAGTCATTTCACACTATTCTTTTTATTCATCGTTCAGTTCGTTTCAATTACTTTTATAATAAATAAATTAGTTAAATGAACTGGGTTGTCAAAGTACCTCAAGACAAAGCAACCGTAAAGTTAAAGATGATGATGAAAGATGATGATGAAAAATATGTTCATCATGTTAGCAAGACAGTGGTACGGAAGAAGGCAATTGTGCAAGATTACTTAATAAATAAGTATTTCACAGTCACACAAATGCCTAATAAAGCTTAATGCATTTTTATTACTTGGACTTAGTACATAGCTGATTCTGTTTTCTTTGTTAAAGCTGAATATATCCATTTGTACCACAAGAGAGCAGCATATTCCTGTGTGAAAGCATTTTCCATGTGTTCCTTGAGCAGGGGCGTCTCGAGCGGCTGACGAAGAATGGGTAAGCAGAGATTATTCCTGATGATTTATTGCATACAGCTATATAGTGCAGTTTTATCTAATATGCATACTATAAGCACTATACATGCTGCCTTAAGTTATGTGTCCAAGATCATAAGTCTAATTGTGTATGCGTTTAAAGATAGATGTTATCTATGCATCTTCAAGAGAGAACATCAGCAGCCTACTGCCAGGGGTGGCTCTTGGGTTTCATATTCAAACGCTTGGGTCTCAACAGGCAACGTAGCAGAGTTATTAACCCCAAAGGGAAGCCTCTCTGTTTGAACCTATGCTCTCTCTACATTCAATATTCAGCAAAGAGTTTCTTCAGGCTCTGCAGGTCCCCGGAGTGAGTGATGAATACATTAGAAGAATACATCATGTTTTTTTGCGAATGACAACCATAACAACAACAGTAGTGCTGGAAACACTGGAAATCACGGCAACAGCTATAATGGTTCACGCTTTGCAAAATATGTAAGCTACACTTAAATTTGTGCATTTTTTAATGCTATCTGGAATACATGACATGTAAATGAGATAGAGAGGAGTTCTAATTAAATTGTCAGGATATAATTATGAACAATTATGAACATACAGGATATCCACTTAAGCCTGCTATGAAGTCAGAAATGGCTGAAAACAACTTGAAATAAGTTTCTAAATGAAATTTCTCTTATTGCAGGTGGTAGGGCTAGTAGTGCCTTCTATTGCAGGAGATTAACTAAGCTTATGGCCAGAACTTTTATGGAGTAAAATGTTATGAAGAAAAGCCATGGGATTGGATTTGCTTGTCTTTGTCATATCTATGGCCGTCTTCATTTGTCTTATTGCATTAACGGGCTCATTGCTTGCCGTCATGGCTGATAATAAGATGTTACGGCTGACAGTCATGCCACTGTGGGCCTCACGATTATGAAATTTGATGAATTCAATCTAGCCAAGACGCCCACTGAAAACCTACATTTTATAATCAAAATTTTATATCTTATATTTAATGTTTGGTTTATATAACAATATATACAGTGCGGTATATACTTAATACTCAATCATTTCCAAATAAATGCAGATTCCGAATAAATGTACATAAATATATAATAAAGGAATATATAATAAATATATATTTAAATAAATATTGGACGTGAAAGAACACACACACACACACACACAAAAAAAAGTAAAACTCAAACCTCAAAACAGTGGTCAAAGTCTCCATAGTACACATTGTTCTGTGCATTTCATATCTTTTGTGTGTTCTTATCTTTTCTTAGTAGTGAGTTGGGTTGGAGGAGAGTCTGATTCTCTTCAACTGATTTACAGTACAAGGGTCTCTTCTGAAGCGTACTTGTAAAAATAACTTTAACGAGTGAAGTCAGAAAACAAATCACATCACGACCAAAGTCTCACTCCTCCTCTCTATTCCTCTTGAACCTTTAATTGACACACTATGGCACTGGAGCAAAACAGACCTTAACAAGCAAAACATTTCTCCAGACATTCATGTGGCGGGCATAATCGACAGCCTATCTGTGGAGCTCTCCATAGCACACACAAGGCTAAAGGATTACAATGAACTCACTATCTTCAAGACCGGAATCTCTCGCTGTGTGCACAATCTTAATGAGCCATGAAAGAAAAGAAAGAGGTATACAATAAAAACAAGATATTTGTCCTCTGCTGCATCTTAAGGGAAACACTGTCCTATTGCATGCCTGCTTTCTTGTAGTGTTAAAAGCACAGAACCTCAAAGATCATCTGCTGCTTGAGTAAACAGTGAAAAGATTATGAACTTTACACTTGATTCACCCTCGTACTTTTGAAATGTACAGTATCTAATGCAGTGTTCTATTGGAGTGATGATAGTTAGCAATCTATATAATCTAAATATAATCTTAATAGCCTCATAAAATCTAAAGTGGAGTTTTGTGGCTTTTTATTGTGGGTCTAATAGCTTTGTCAAAGCGACAAAATTAAAACTATACTGGCATACTTTAATTCATGGTTTTTTACTTTGTGATTTCTATTCCTATTTATTTTTTAAATGGTCTGAAAGTGACAGAAAATTATATTCTCCTATTTGAGATTGTCCTAGTTGGACACCTCCCTTTATCTCACGCAGGCAGAGTGTTCATTAAATTCATAAGTGTCATGGAAGAGGTTGGTCAAACGAGGGCAGAGGTTTGACTGATTTAATGAGTCTGCTGGCCAACGGTGAGATGAGTTACAGAGAGTCTGAACCTGAGCTGATTCATTTAGTGCCCACCGTCACTCATTTTAATGGGGAATTAAATTAGACTGACAGACAATAGGCATCACACTGGGAAAGCTGTTATGTATTATCATTTTCCCCCTCACAGAATGTCAAATGCTGCAGGGGCAATAATGATAATAATAATAAAGTAAAATAAAATATTTGTTTATGTAAAAAAAAAATACTCTTGTAATATTATATATAATTTATATTTAAATATATGCAAATGTGACCATTTTATCCTTGCACAGGACAAAAACTATTTAAATAATAAAATAAAATAAAACTGACTCTGGACATTCCAAAATAACTTTAAAATATATATTGATTTATAAACAGGAAATAATTTTGCATTAAATATTTTCTCCTACTCTCACTGAATGACAAAAAATTAAGTGTATGTACAGTGCGTTCACAAATGTAATGTACAGTACTGTGCAAAAGTTTTAGGCCACTAGTATTTCCACCAACAAAAAATGGTTCTAAGTCAGTTATTTCTATCTTTTGCAGTAGCGTGTCAGTTGGAAAAATCCTACCTGAAAAACTATGGGCAAGTGTACCTCGGAACAGAAGCTGTTTTACCAAAAGCTGTAATACCAAATATTTATTTAATTTAGTTAATAGAAGTTAATCGCTAAATTAAATTTATGGCACTATTTTTGGAAGCACCCTCATTTTACAGCATTTTTTACATGAGTGTCTAAAACTTTGAACAGTACTGTAGCTTTGCAGGTAGGTTTTTATTTGAAGCACTTTGGAGATGTTGCCACAGTTCTTGTGGATTGAGTCTGTCTCAGTTTGTTCTGTTACTTCATGTGACTCCAGGCAGACCGAATGATGATCAGATCTCTGTGTGGAGCACTGGCTGTTGTCAGACTCCTTTTGCAGACAATAATCTCACTGCATTATTACAATTAATGACAAAAACAAATGTTTGGAAATGTAAACTGATACTTCCATCTAACACGCTACCGCAAAAGATAGAAATGCCCAACTTAAAACCATTTTTTGTTGGTGAAAATACTAGTGGCCTAAGACTTTTGCACAGAACTTTATATTAATATCAATCAACCAAAGTTACACTAAATATGAGCAACAGTAATCATGATTTTGCCCATGCAGGTGATCACTGCTATAGCATGCAGCACTAAGTAGAGACAGCTATGACATTTCTGTGAAACAGGCTAGCCTACAGCATCTCCACCCAGGCCAGCGAGTTGAGCACGGAGCGAGATGAATCTGGGAGGCAATTATGGATGACATTCTCTGATGTTTGCTTGGTGCACACCTCTGAAGGTGGCTCTTCCCTGGAGAAAGGTTAGAAAGCTGCTCAAACCTACTGCATCACTGCTTATATATATTTGCTGTTGTGGATGTCACTGACTTTGGTAATAAACTACTATTTCAGATAGTATACTGAGTGTTCATTACTTTTCTACTGCCTATGCTGTCATTTATACTCTATTTCAGTTAGGATCATAAGATATGAAGTAAATATCAAGCATCATTACCCAACCATAATTTTCTCTTCATCAGACACATCAAGCCATCCTGTGGTGCCGGTGCTCGAACTTGCTTCACTGGAGCTGCTCTGACCAGATCAAGGGCTTCAGACTCCAGCTTCTTCAGTTCTTTCATCCTGAAAAGACAGAAACATCTCTCTACTTCAACTGACCTGAAGTATAGAGCTTTGAGTGTCTGTGATGGACAGATGAAGGAACCTGCCATGCTTTTCTCAAAGAATCTTTTAGGTTTGAAAGACTTTTAGCAACACGTGTAGTAGTCATGTTTTTTGATCACCCCTGTGGATTTTGTATTATACTGTATTTTATGAGGAAAAAAGGAAGGAAGAAAGGTCAAATGAGTACACATTAAAGAGATTTTTTTTTGTCTTAACAATGAAAGCCAACAAGATAGAAAACAAAAGGATACAAAACTGGACTTCAATAATATTGAATGGATTTTACTTAACAACAACAAGAACAACTTAAAGGACATACCATTTGCCATTAAAGTTATTATACTTTCAGATGAAAGGTTACGTATTTTAAAGGCGATGTAAGCAATTATTTTCAAAAAAGCCTACCTCTCATAAAGGGTCCGTTCTATCTGATACATCAATACTAAAAGCACTCATACTGTACTTTAGGAGCTATTCTTTAATTACACTTTGAGCTTTTTACTCCCCTTCTCTGTGTCCATGCTATAAGACATATATTCTATATCATTTAGCAGGAAACAGTTTAGAAAAATCAATTTAAAAGGATCTGTCAAGGTCAAGAGGACAACAGAGATGTCTAGACTAAAAATGAAGTGCTTTCTAACAGTTTGACTCCAATATCCACCACACACACACACAGTTTTTTGTACTTTGAACTTTTGTGAAAGCAAATGTCGTATGTTACCAAACTAGCATCTGTTGGAAACATGACTGGTCTTCCGTTACTCTACTGTAAATAGCTCAGCTTCAGCAAAAACATTCAATAATGATTTAAAAGCTCTTTCTGAGCAATTTACCTGCTCCCAAGTGTTCTTCGCAATTTATTTGTTCCTTCTGCAACCTTTGAAGCACTCTTAGATGGTTTTAATAGCTCTGTTCCAATTTACTTCTGCATCCAAGTAGGGTAACTGGAAGATATGCCGGTCTATTTCCGGTCTATACCTTTCAACCAGTAAAACTAATAAATCACAAAAAAAGCTTCCATTTGAATGTACTGTAAGTTTAGTCTTTTTTTTTTTTTACCAATCTTTGTCTTTCCAGAAGAATCAGAGATCTAATCTGTCATGGCTGGCTCTGTGCTCTCACTGAACTATGATAATGTTTTTCTTTTTATGAGCCCTAAAGGCAGATCTATATAGCATGATGCCCTGTCCTTCCTCTTACCTCGGCACTTTGAAGCCAGAGTTGTGAGGTTTTTCAAAAGACCCATCATACCGGATGTCTTTAATTAATGGAGATGTCTCAATCAATCCCCCTGTTCTTTGCCTTCATCCTTTCTGCCATTCTCCTTTGAATGCAGAATATGGTTTATGATATGAGTTGAAAGCCCTGTTTGGTTTTGATATGGTTTGTTCTATGCCAGATTAACTATGCTCCTAGAAGTGAAAAGCTCATTTTCCATTTCTTATTATGAGTACCTGTCTGTAATTAATCACCTTGAATCCTTCACATAATTACAAGGACAAAATATAATCAAAATGATTAATATTTTGCAGCTCAATCCTCCAAAAGTTATAAGCAGTTGTGTACTCCATTTTCCTTGATAAAAATTAAACATCAGTCATCAAGGAGATATAATATTGGCAAGTTTAACTTTTACTTCTAATCAGCTCTTCCTTTTAAAGGGGTCATACAAAGGCAATTTTCCACAAGCTAATATGATTCTTTAGGATCTTAAATGGAAAGTTTGTAATACAGATTGCTTTAAAATTTCTCAAAGATAGTGTAAAAAACGCTAATTTTCCCCTGTCATAAACAGCTCTTTAGAAATCACTCTGTTCTGT
>JAUCMU010000026.1:10487705-10499954 GCA_032275025.1 Enteromius treurensis | reverse complement strand
AAAAGAGTAACTTTTACTCTTTTCAGAGAGGGACCAAATGTTATATTTCGTAGAGTCAAATTTTCTTCAATTTGAGTCAAATTTACTCGGGCAAATTTACTGTGTACGAGTGAAGTGTCGACAGGGAACATAAGAGGCATTTAATTTCATTGTGTCAGAGATGACACATAATGCTGGTACTAATGACTGAAACATAAGAGGCAGTAACTAGTTACTCGCCAACACGTTTTACATGATACATTAACATGAAAAAAAAATTGCACAAGAAAAATGCACAGGAAATGGGTGCTAAAAAGTGAAAAATTAAGCCAATAAAATACAAAAACCACTGAGACGTGTAACATTTCTGAGAGAAAGGAGCCCAAAATGAGAATAGGCCATTAAAAACATGGAACTCTTTATTGTCCTGTTTCAGTCTCTTTTAGAAAATTGTCTTACTGCTTAGAGGTTTTTGTTTGTTTTTTTGTTTTGTTTTTTTGTTTTTTCTTTTTTTGATTACACAGGGTTTTTCAAAATGTCCCAACTCTTAGCTCAGTTCGTTTCATTCAATCCACCACAAGATGGCACCATGACTCAACAAAAAAAAATTGAAGGTTCATTATGTAAAACAAGATACAGTCTATCCGTCTGTAATTCATTATTCAAAACTTGTAAACTTCTTATAATATAGTATACAGTTCAAAATATTAGTGCTAGACATACATAACAGCACATGACATTCTACTCTGAGCTGTCCTCGTCCAACATCAACACCTTCAGTAAGTTATAAGCCTAAATGAATCGGAGGCAGTTATGCGGTGCAGCGATCATGCTGGCCAAGCCATAGTTCTCAGAAGATCCAAAGCTAGCATAGTATTCTATTAGGAGTTCTATAAGAAGTGCTATTAGGAACGCTTTGGAATTGATAGTGTTGCCATAAAAATGCTATACAAATGCATAAACATGACAATAGTGTATCGGGGCCCTAAAAAGCTTTTAAATAAAGGTTTAGAAGCCTTTGAAAATGATTTCATTTTCTTTGTGTAAACAATAAAAAAAAAGTGAGGAGAAGAAAGACTCCTTCTTCATTCCTTTGCTCTCCAAGTGGTTCCAGTCTTGGGGTCCCAGTGGTCCATGATGTCTCAGGTCCATTATTCCCACAGTTCAGTGCTGTGCAGAGGGACTACAAGACTACTTCAATGGTTTCCTGCCAGTGCAACAAAGCCTTTGCAGAAGATCTAGAGCACAAGGCTGAACATTAGCTAAAAAAAGATGCACATCACTCCACTGGCTACTAATTGCGATCACAATCCAATTAAAGGTTTGACACTGGAAATGAAAGATTTCAGTTCTGCTAGGAAGACACCAAAGTTATGTTATTCATTCATACTAACATACTAACCTTCATCTTCAGGCAGGATCAGCCAAATCTGCAACCCCAGGATTTGGACTATTGATGGGCCTCTGCCAAACTTTTCTATACAACTATATATGAATTATTGTAACTCACCACCATCTTTTATTACTTTATATGTATGTAATTGTATACTCCCTCCTGCCAGTTATGGTCACCGAACAGATGGTGCCTTGCCGATTCTTCACAACAGGATACAAAGTCACTGTCCTCTCTCTGCTCTTCTCTGGAGGAATGAGCCAAGAAGCAGCTAAAGATTCTTTAACATGCATTTAAGGATTTTACAACATTCCACAACCACAATGATTTACACAAGCACACACACCCTCATACTGGTTTTTATACTGTTCAAACTGTATTTCCTATCCCCTTGCCCCCACACAAAACCTTCTGCAAATAACTTCCTATATGATTTATAAGCTTGTTTCCTCATGTGGTTAACAACAGCACATAAGCATGTGTGATGACAAATAAAAGAACTATACAGTTACATTTAGTCATGTAGCAGTCAATTTCAACCAAAGTGACAAATGCAAAGAAAGCAATCTAAATCAACAAAAGAGCAATGATATAACAAGTCTCAGTTTATCATTACGCATAGCAATCATACACATTTGTTTTGTTAATTGTATAATATATAAACAATAATATAGAAAGCTAAATTCCTCTAACCATATTCAAAATGAAAACCTTTCAGCTTGAAAACACCATAATTACAGTTTTTTGATTGCTTAAACACATTTCTTAAAACTTATTCTCAAAACAATAAACACAAATCCATAATCCATAACGTCTCACTCAATTTCCCAATCATCCTATTTTTAGGTCAAAATGAAGCTCTACTCTCAAAACCATTCACTCTTGCTGAAAAACCAAACTTGGCCCTCAGACACATCGTTTTACACACTGGTGCATTTACTTTAAAACAATATTTCCAAAACAGTTATGTTGCTTATGGTTCTCCCCCTCAAAAAACTTTTGACATGAACACAAAAGACACAACTAATGTATACACTGGCACCTTTTTATTCATTCATGTACTACACAGTACAACTGTTTACAGTTTTTCTTAGTTGTTTTCACACAATTACTTGTACTTGGGACACAATGACTACAACATGTAACTTATGCACCAACCCCCTGAACCAATTCTGCTAAACTACAAGCACAATTCCTGCTTTACACTCAAATTTCAGGTTTAAAACACACTTTTTTCAAAACACTACACACAAGTCTCTCCAGTTGGCACAGTATTCATGAAGAAAATCTCTTGTTTTCACAAGTAACACACTGTCATTCAAAATTGTAAAGTCACTTGCCCTACTTTGCATTCTAACTCATCACATGGGTAAACACCTGTCAAACATAATTGCAATTTAGAAATAGAGCTTTATAAAACATTTTTTAGTTGTTTATCTCCCTCCATGTTCTCCATTCCTCAATCCTATTGAGGAATTTTTTTCTGCCTGGAGATGAAAAGTTTATGCAAATATAGCAGTTGTTGCTTTTCATGGCTGGATTCGCCATGTTAGGCAATATTTCCCCCGCTGCTTGGCCAGGGTAAACATTGCTTGTGATGTGGATGAGGTGCTGTGGCCAGACTGAAACAGAAGAGAGGATGCTGCAGCTGTTTTGTTTCCTGTAATTGTTGATGGTACTTCTGTTGATGGTATATGTAGACCACATTGTGTGCAATTTTGTGTTGGTTGGGATGAACACTGAGGCTATACCCATGACGTCAACATGGCATTCCCTATCACTTCTCCTCAGTCTTGTAACGTATTGCACGCACCCTCTCACCCATTTTTAGGTTCTTTGATTAATTTAGTCTTTGTTTATTTAACCAACAGTTCCTGTTTTATTTACTGACTGTTTAACTATTTCCTGGCCCTGTCAGCCCATCCCCTTACCTCCGCAGAGGTCTTTCTCTCCTCTATCCCACCTTAATGGAGGTTTGCCACCTCCTTTTAAGGTTTCGCCCGCCTCCGCAGAGGCAGCCCATCCCCTTACCTCTCTCTACCATACTGTCTCCGCAGAGACTTTTTCTTCATCCAACCTTCGCAAAGGTTCTCTATCCTAAAGCTTCCCCCTTCACGCCTCCGCTGAGGTACTTTATCCAATAGCTACAATATCCATAGCTACCCCACCCCTCCTCCCCCATACCTCCGCAGAGGTCATAATTCTCCTGCTATAAAAAAAAAACAAACAAACAAACTTTTGTCTAAGCCTCCCCAGAGACAGCAAATAATGTTGTTTCGAGAGGAATCGCTGAACGAGTAATCGCACACAGCTGGCAGCTCGTTCCCTAATCATCCCTCGTTCACTCGCACCCAATCAAAACACTCCCCCTTGCTATAAATTCTCCCAGCATTCATTTCCCCGCATCTCGCTTTTGTGCATCCCTCCTCCACCCCTTCTGCTCCTATTCACGCCTTTCCAGGGGGGGCAGACGAGCCGAACGCCGAACTCTTGCCCATGCTAGGGTTCTATCCATTAGGGTTCAGAATTCACCCCCCAGACAGCATGCAAAATTTGCTTATTATTCATTATGAGGAAAGCGTGAACTCTTGAAATATTATTGGAGTAATAAAAACATACCATTTCATTCTTCATTTCAGAATTGTGCATTTTATTATGTGCTACTTGGTGTTCCTCTGCAAGTATTTTTTTCAGTATACAACCTAAAATGAGTTATAACATACAGAAAAAAATATATGTAAAACACTTGAACTCAGCACAAAGGGCATGTATTCCAGTCCCTGTAACATTCATTTGTAATGTAATAAAATTGAATGAAAAGTTCTTAATGTTCATGACCCATAAACATTTGATCTTACATGTATGTTGTCTTTTTAAAAAATATATAAGCACGACTGTATTTTTAAATTTTTACACAACTCTTGAAAAAATTGGGGTTGTTATATATTTTTTAAACAGTTTTTTTTGCACAACAACCCTGCCTTTCCAAAAAACACGATTTCCTTTCCCACAAGCTGATTTAATCTGTTATTATAGCCTCACTAAATAGCTTATAGAGTAAAAAACGACCATTCTCATTAAGCTGTACCAAACAGACCATCAAACCTTGTGCTTTTGTGTCTGAGTTGATGATTTTAGAGTCTTAATAAGGTTTTGGTGCAGATGTGATTGTGGTGATGCTGCTCTAATCCTGCGCACGCTGCATGCGGATGATCAGATAATCCCGCGGGGGTGGGTTGAAACGTTTAATCACGCCTCCTGGAGCCTCGCCATGCATGACCTCATCCTTACCTCTACAGCTTCACTCAAATTACAGAGCAATTAAAAGCTGAGCAAAGCTTACAGTGCTTTTCAGATAGGTTCCTTTTTAAATCTTATTTATTCAAAAACAGTTTTCTATAGACCGGAAAACAGTTGCATCAAAGTGATGCAAGATCTGGGTGTGTTTACATCATAAAAAAGGCTGGATCTTGCGACAGTTGTGGTTTTTATAGCACAGATGTCTTGTTTTCTGGAGGATGCCAGTTCTTTTGACAGTAGACATCAGTTTAGAACTCGTATATATCTGTGCTGACAGAAGTTTTGTGGTTTTTTGTTAAAGTTGGAAGTTGGAAGGTTTGAGCTGTTGGCTGGTACAACACGAACTATTTGAACCCAAAACTTCCTCAAGGGCAAATCAATATTAGCATAAATGCCTAAGTATACTTCATTTCCTATGTTCCACAACATTTGGATCACAGTTTTGTCCAGCTTTCAAAGTAAGCTCAGCTCGTGTGAGAGATGGATGAGTTTGACACATTATCTCCCACAGTAGGTGACAATTTCACTGCTGCACACAAACTGCTGGCAGACACAAAAATGTAGCTTTATGTCCATGGACTGGCCTCAAGACAAAAACTATTACATAAACAGCGCGTGGACTGTCACAGAACATATTCTTTGATATTTTTTTAAAACATATTTATTTTTAAATCTTTGACCCCACATTTCATCTATACTCTTAAATATAAGCGTTCATTATTGGCACTAATGGTTCGACAAAGAACCTTTACCATCCATGGAAACTTCAGTTTCAGGAGCCGGTAGGTAGGGAACGTGTAGAGCAATGTCATGGGAGCACACACAGACAACTATTAAACACCGCAATAGTAAATAATTAACACACCTGCGGTGAAATGAAAAAGTGGCCTGCTATAATGTATGAGGACCTTTTTAATTATGTGACGTTTTGCAAAAACTAGTTTGGAGAAGAGCTTGAACGACATCAACCGCGGCTCACCAGTCCAATCAGATCCATCCTTCCCACTATAAATAAACCCATTTCCTTCCCTTCCGCTTCTCGTCTTTTGTGCATTCTTCTCCCTCACTGCTTCTTCTCTGCCCTTCTCCCGCCTTCCTTCACGGGGGACACGCAGGGTAGGAGCCAGACGTCGAGCTCTGCCCTCGCTAGGGTTCAAATCACTAGGGCTCGGAAAGTCGGCCGATTGCTGGTACATGAAACTGAAAGTAAATTAATATTTTTAAAAGCAGACGTGAATCCCAATCAAAGTGGCGCAAATGTCCATTCGGCTTGGGTCCTTAGTACATTGCTTGCATTACTATATGTGATTGCATTGAGGGTTAGGTATGGTAATGACCAATGTCTCCTCCTTTCATCCGTGAAAGCACTTGTTAATAGTTTTAAAGTGAACGTTATAAACAACAGGTGTACATTTACGTTTTGAAACGCCTATTCCGAATGTTTTTAATTAGTACCATGGGTTTTGAAAAACTGACAGACTTACCTTACACTGCTAAATTGTATTATTTTCAATGGGTGGAAAAACTCTAAAATAAAGTTCATCTTGATATTTTAATTGTGTATGTGTGTATGTGCCTGTAAGTTGAAAGAAGTCATGTAAGATCTTACAACTCTTTGTAAAAATAAATTTAATGGTCACACTGAATCATTTCAAAAAAATACGCGATGTACCAAAAAAATACTACAACATTCTAGGTCCGCTGTCCTGCAAATTTTAGCTCCAACCCTAATCAGACACACCTGAACCAGCTAATTAAGATGTTCAGGATTACTAGTAAGCTACAGGCAGTTGAGATTAATCAAGGTTGGAGCAAAACTTTGCAGGACGGTGGACTTCCAGGACCAGGATTGAGAAGCCAGGATAGAGTAAACACAAAACTACGGAATTCCAATACAACTACTACCAGCGGAAGCGCTTTACTGGAAATGTAACACATTATAGTTCGAAAATGGCGGTGCCCGCATTTGGGTAGCCAAAAACTGCTTCTTTATGGCATCACCTTGAAAGAAATAACGTTTCCAAAAGGGGGTTGAGAGTGTAGTACTTTTATTCACTTTATTATTTGTGCCATTATTTTTTTTCAAAATTACAGAGAACAATGTTAAAGAATTTTCGCACAGCTGTTAATTGTGAGTACATCTATCAAGCTGCAGAAATACTTAAATAATAACAATTTTAAAATATGGTGTAGAAGGTAACTTGTGCGCAATATCATAAAACAGTGTTGTATGGACAAACTTCTTGAAAAAATATTGGTTAAAGAGTGTATAATATAGGCAGGTCCACAATGCAAGTACACTCTGCTTATTACCCATACAGTACAAAGACATACAGCAGCACTCAAACATGCCAAATATTAAAACTTACATGATTACAATGTAAGAGATTATATTGTGTGGGCTACATAAAGATAAAAATGCCTACATGTCAAAGGATAGTCACTGCATGTATTAGGCTACCTATTTGCTTGGGCATGTACAGCTCTGTTTCCTCTTTGAAGATGTGTTCAGTCTTTGTGCTAGCAAATTCTGCTGTTTAAATAGCGAATCCGTCATGGCGCGAGTGTAACTGACTTGTAAGAGGAATGAGACTCTGATTAGTTTATTGGACGTTATCCCCAAAACACACCCATTACTTATTAAGAGAATAGGGACAACCCTTTTGGACCATGCGCTGGGCACACCGACTGTTTTTCCCGTCATAGCAAAAGTGGATTCGGACATGGCCTAAGTGCAGCATGTGCTTAGATCATTTAGACCATTAGATAGTTTAAACCATACGCTTAGATTGTTAAAATAGGGCCCTGAATGTCTGTAAAAATCCACTATTAGGGAAAATGAATGAAGGTGTCTGCTTTTTGAAGTTCCTGGGAATATATCAGGGAACAGGGAGAGTTTCTTGACTCGGGAAACACGTATAATCAGCGCAAACTCAGAGTAAATTAAGTTTCCCTCTCTGTTTCTTATGGCCTCAGTGCTTTTTTTAATTCGCAGTTTATCCCTTTAAGCCACGACTCAACATCCAACAGGTATCGTGGTCCCTAATAGGCTCATTAGCAGTAGGAGGGATGGCCTGGGTGGGTCTCTCTCAGAGGACACCGCTGCTGTCTCCTCAGGGAGAGCATTTTAATTAGATGTCACACAGCACAGGAGATGAAGACGCTTTCAATACTCTGGGGTACAGGACATGGCTGACATGCTAAAGAAATGTGGGGTGTTGCATTTGTAAAATATTTAACTGGCTTTTGTTTATAAAACAAAACAGAACAATATAAAATGATCAACGAAATAAAAGGGTGTCAACATAAAGAAATGGTAAGAACTTTTTTATAAGTATAATCTTAATCAGATCTCAAAAAAGTTTAAAATAAAGCTGCTGTTTCTGATCAACTGAAGCCATGGAGGAGGAAGATGTAGAGGAAAAACACATTGATCAGAAGTTTCTTTTCCCCCTTCTTTGTAGAACTTAACCATAAGACTTGAGAGAACTCACATTTGAAGTCAGTCAGTCCTTTCAATTGTCAGCAACATCCAAAATAACAAAAGAAAAACACAAGACATGTGAAAGGCTGACTTATGGCTGAATGAAGTTACATAAGACAGACCACAAGCTTCATTAACTCTTCTTTCTCATGAAATAAATTGAAGTAATGGGGAGAAAAGAATGAAATGAATGGATCATCTCCAAAACAACTCAAACAGCCCAAACTTACAGTGTGTGGAGCAAAGTGCAGAATTCTGAAAGAGCCATTTAATTTCCCCAGTGCAAATAGTCATACGACGGGTGAGTCACTGGAATAAGAGACATAATTGAAGCTTAACAGACAGAGGAAAGCTTAATGGGGGGATATTTACCCCTAACAGTCAACGCGGCAAGAAATGAAACTTTTTTTTCTTGCTCTGGCTGACAGTAAAGCTGTCTTTTGAGACGTCTGCCAATTATTCATCATAAGTACTTTCAAAGTTTAAAACTTTGACGTGTAATATTCTTCCTTTTGTTTGATCTATTAAACAAGAGCAGCAGGGCACCACAAATCTTGGGGGTCCAGCTTAAAACTATATGACAGGGTACACTTTTATCTTTTTCTGTGCTCATTTTCCAGAAATCTTTGTAGATTTCTGTCCTTTAGAAAGTGTCATTGGGTGGTAAAAACTGGAATGGACAGACATTCCCCTGCCACTGACGGGTACGACACGGGACAAAAGAGAGTCTTTTGAATATAATGCTCTGTAATTGCACGAGATGTTCTGTTGGGCTCGAATGTATGCGAGCAATTAGAAAAGCATTTACAGTTTGCTTTGCCAACTCAACAGCTTGCATCCCATCGTTATCCAAACCCACTGCCTCGTGCCAAACCACACAGCCCTACAGGCACGCAAAATCCGAAACCTCATCCTTGGCTAGAGAGAACTCCTTCACAGCCTTTCCACTGGGACACGGAAGTTCTGTAGCCTGCAGCATATGCTCTGTGATGTTTTATTACTTAGTATTATGGCATCTACCCTGCTACTTCTCTTCTTTGCTCTGGTCAGCACATACTATAGTTTGGGTAGAATCAGCAGTCTCTTGATGTTCCAGTGAGCTTTCATCCTGCTGTTTTTTGGTTAATTTGCTCTGGCGTATGTACAGACCCCAAATCACTAGACTCCGACAATATCAGTATTTGTAAACAACGCCTGGCCAGACAATGAAATGCCCTGAGAGACAGAAAAAATATTGGAGTATCGAGGTGGAGTATAAAGGATGCATTAGAGAAGACTAGTATGCAGGGCTTTGACATTTAATTGGCCGCTGCTGTGTGTGATGGGCGCAGAAATGGCTGGTTATTACACACAACAACAACAAAACTACTACTTTTGTACCAACAACAATCACACAACTTAAGAAAAAGTACAAATATTTAAAAGCACACACATTTTTTTAATAGACATGACTGCATCTATACACTATTCATATTAGATTAAATGCATCTACTGTTTTCTGGTCAAAACCATTGAAATAACACAAAATACATTTATTTCAGAAGCAAGAATATATCTAGCATGATGTCTATTTTTCTCTCCCAAGTGGAATATTATTTTATTTCAAGCACAAACCTAACAACATTTAATGAGGTTTGTGCTTGGTAGAAGAAATAAATCTGGCAATGGGGCAAGAAAAATAAACTTAATAAAAGATATTGTCTGAACTCAATTTAGCTTCTAGTTTAATACATTTACCTTGTTTGGATATTTGCATTGGAAATACTGAATAAAAAGTCTTTTTTTGTAGGATGCTCATTCGAATCTGGTTTATTTCTCTATGCTCTACTCTTGTTTTGAGAGGTAAGAAAGAAATAAAGACTGTAGAAAGCAGAAGAGGATAGTGCAGTCAAGGATCTACCCTCACAACGAAAGCTTTCCATCAACGTTCATAAGCTTTTTTGTCTCTTCGTCAACCTTTTTTTTTCTGACAGGTAAAAAAACCCCAATGGTTAAAGTTCAGATAACGGTTGCCAGACTGTTATTTTGCTCCTAGAATGATTAGGACGTAAGCATATTCTTTTTTTTTTTATTCTCTCAGAGCTCCTAAAAATAAACACAAACATTATGGCATAAGTGCACCTGACATTGTGAAAACCATTAGGACCAATTTGAAACTCTGCAGATAATTAGAATGCATAATTATCCAATCCAATCATCTCACCAATTCTGTTCCTGCAGGGTGTGTTATACACTTTAATAAAAAAAATGTTTTATTAAAACTATTTAAACAACAGAATTTAATGAATATTCAGAGGGTAATTTTGCATCCAGGCATTCTGTTGTCTTCTGTGAAACTTTTTTTTTTAAGAACAATCATCTACCCTACATCCATGCCTCTCTCTGCCTCTTGCACACTTAATTGGCCCAAGCAGGTCAATATCATCATCTGACAACTGAGATTTGATTTGAGAGGGCATTTATGCCGAGTTCAGACTGCGCAATTCAAAATCATGCCGTGTGAAATGGGTTCTGACTGAAAATAACATCGGTGATTACCTACAGCCAATGAGAGAGCAACACCCAGGGCTGCAGGTTGTTGGAGGAGGAGTTTCAAAGGTATAGAAGGTAAATATCCTCCTCCATAATCTTCTTTATTATTGCAAATGAGAGCCCATGAAATTTGTATGGCAAGCTTCTTTTGCTTGCTATCATTTTTAATAATCTTGCACACGCGACCAAAGCTCTGCGAAACAGTAATGATCATCCAAATGAGCAACAATTCATGTTGTACTGTTTCAGTTTCAAAATGAATCATGATTTAAAAAATGCAGTTCCCAGTTCTAAATCAGATTTTACGTGCACAACATAATACGTTTCATTAATTAGTGGCCATTACCAGTCCATTAATGCTGGACATAATTTCCGAGAATCATATCTTGCTTATTATGACGAACAAAACAGCTTCTCTCTTTCTTGGAAAATACATTTGTCAAAAACATCTCTCACACATTACTGTAAGTTGTGCTGCTCTTATGATTCAGAATACTCATCCATTCAGAGCTTACAAAAACACATCTTTAAACAACTAAAGATAATTGCAAAAACAGTCAGTACTTCAACACTGAAAACAAAAAATCTAAATGTTATTACACTAACCATTCAAACATTTGATTATTCTATTTTGTATGCTCATCAAGGCTGCACTTATTGACCAAAAATACAGTAAAAACACCAATATAACATTTTTTATTACAATTTGAAATACTGTTTTCATATGAAGTGAGTATATATATACACACACAGTACAGTATATATATATATATATATATATATATATATGTACTTTTTTTAGATGAAGTTAGTATATATATATATAGCGATTCTTTGATTTGCAGAAATAGCTTTAGTTTATGACTTATTATTGTTGATTTAATCAGTTTAAATAGGTTAATGCGTTATTGCTGAATAAAAGAGAAAAAGGCCAAACTACCAAAAATGTGTAGTTCACAAAGACCTTACCCAATCAAGAAAGTTATCAGTTGAAGTGAAAGTTTGTGAATGGACAATAATATACAATACTATCAAACACACCATGCTGTTTTTTTACCTTTGTAGAAGCACTCCTCGCTGTGCATGATGGTTATTCTCTGATGGGCCATACAGGAGGCTCTGTGAAGCTCACAGTGGTTCTGGTAGAGTTTGCCGTCAGATCCGCAAACAGGTTTGTAATGTGGTTTGCAGTGCTCCAGACATTGACATTCCCCTTCACCTGTTTCTCGATCAACCACACAGTGCTTTCCCAAACCACAGTACTTATGTTCACAGGGCCCAGGAAAACCATTCTGACCAAAGAACCCTGCAAAGATGGGAAATCATGTTAATATTTTAATATTACGGAAATAGGAAGGAGCATACTATGCTACTTGAACAACTAGAAGTCAATGCATTCTTTAATACAGGGGTCAAGGTATAAATATGTTTTTTCATCCCACATTTAACGGTCTGAGGTCGGCTCTCCCGCCGGGGGAAGCACTCAGCTTTTTTTCAGATGTCAGAGAAAAAAACTGAAACTGCTCTGTCATATATGATCGCACATATAAGAGTAATACAG
>JAUCMU010000026.1:10466820-10483055 GCA_032275025.1 Enteromius treurensis | reverse complement strand
TTATTTTGTCTCTCATAGTTGAGGTATACCTATGATGAAAATTACAGGCCTCTCTTATCTTTTTAAGTGGGAGAACTGACTAAATACTTTTTTGCCCCACTGTATATTGTTGTCAGGGATGGGTTTCAGTTTTGTGCTTTAGGGACTAAAAACAATAAAGCGCTTTATGTGTTTTATTCACAAGCTAGAACAAAAATGAAATCTGATACAGCCACTGGGCATTTTTTTTATTAAGTTTACCTTTTGATATAAAATAATTTTTAGTTTTATTTTTAATTTTATATAGCCTGAGTACAACCTAAACAGTAAGATTAATGATGCTGGTCAAACCACCCCCCAAAAAACTCCTCTCACCTCTCAGTGAATTTGGCATTAAAGTGTATTTAAAGCCTGCATAAAGTCTTTCAACTAAGCAGTGACAACCCAAACTTTCAGAGCTTTTGTTTAAACACATGGGTTTTGTCTTTTTCCTCTTAACACTGCGTCATCGTTTCATTCTCTTGTCACCACCAAAGGTGCGAGTCCCAGGCCATCAGATGTTTTCCAGCACAAAAGCCGGTCCTTAGGGACTCTGGGTAATGTAGTAAACAACACTTGGCAGCTTTCAGCTCGGCTTGCTGCAGCCCTTTAAGAAGCCTCTGTGGACTCTGCTGCTCCAAAACAGAGGAAACATATCCGGATAAACAGCCTTCAAACAATGCTTCAAACTCGTCATGAAAGACGACACAGAAACACTCCGTGCTCACCTGCCTGCCATTACTCCTCCATCTGCCGTCTCTTTACCCACTACTCTGCGATTCCTTTAGTTTAAACAAACCAAATCACTCCCAGAGCCGTTGCTGAAGTGCAGAATGAGATATCACAAAAAAACGACGGCTTCTCATCACTCTGGGGGTTGTATTAACAAGCACCTGGCTGAGGGGAGCCGTATTTATAGAAAGCTTTGCTATGGGAAAGGCGGAAAACACAAAGTTTGATGTGCTCCCGGGTTTTTATTCATTAAACATGCTGCTGTACAATCACTAAGCACAACAATTCACATCTCAGCACTGGCTAAATTAAAGCGAGATGCTGCAGCATCTCAGGCGTAATGATCTGCGATCTGCTTCCTCCGAGACGCGTCAGTTTGAATCAGTTGTGGCATTATTTCTCATTTATTATTTTATTTTCCTTTATTACCTGACACAGATCAGCTCTAATAAATCTGCCGAATGGAATGAGAGCAGCTACAGAACACCATCAAACACTGCCACGATAAGTCGGACAATAAAAAATAAAAAAGAAATAAAAAAACACAGGAACAGTGTTACTGCATGCATAATTCATTTTTTCAGTTATTAATAAATGCAAATATCACTATATAATGAAGCGCTTCAAAGATTGCCCCTAAAAATCTGACCCCTAAATTCCAATCATTCACTCACTTTCAAGTTTTTCTAAACAGTTTGTAACAGTTTGTTTCTAACCGAACAGTTGATGGCCCCCGTTAAATTCTACAGTAAATTAAAATAAATTCAAAATAAAAGAAATACCATGGAAGTCAATAGGGACCATAAACTCAGGTTAAGTCAAGTTATTTGAAAGCTCTAAACTAATTTTTACTAATAATATGTGATGTAAAATATTCACACTTCTACACTCAAAACATCAATGGGGAGTATTCTTTTTTTTTTACTGTAGCCAGTCAATAAACTGCTGAAAATGCTCCAAGTAATTTTTTGGAAGTTCTCTTGAGCTTTTCAATTATTTACTTTAGAGAATAAAAGATTTAAACTTAAAAATGTTCTCTTACGTCATAATGCTGGTATGTTCCAGCAATTGAAAGGGGAAGCTTTTTTATGTAAAAATGAAGAATTCAATAATGTTTCCTTGTAGAAGACTTTAATCACATTTACCCAAATGCAAGCAATATTCTGTGCTTCAAAGAAAATAGGCTTCTTAAAGGAACAAATGCTAAATTTTCATTTCTTTTTCATCCTTTTAACTCCGAAATTGAGTCAAACTCAAGTCAATATTGTTTCTATGTGGATGTGAAAGTATGAACATCACAGGAATGTTTTCCTTAAATTCAATAAGAGACTGCATAATATACAGTACAGTACTCACTTTTATTTTTTTGCACATTAATAAATAAATAGATACAAAAGTAAATTAAATATATTTACAAAAATTACCTAAGTTATGTATAATTTAAACAAATTATTATCCAACATATTCACTTTATTACCAAATATATAAAATAAATAAATAACTGAGTTCTTTTATAGAAAGCTACAGCAAGATTTCATAGAACAGTATGAGACTCTTTCACCTCAAAGTACCAAAGACAAAATTATTTCCTATTTAAAGTTATAGGCACCATTTCTTCTTCTCTACCTTCCATATTAATATCTAGATCCATCAGTAAGCAAACAAACGTCCATTAGATGGCAACATTGTTTATCTCCAATCAGTCTCTGAAGAATCTGTTCTACTAAGCAATGACACAGATACAGAGCTAATGACTGTTTAAATGCAAATTAAGTGCAATCAACTTTTGCTTGAACTTTAAGAAATTACAAACTAAGTATAAGCATGCAGGCACCCTAAAAGTAATGACTAGCCAGATGCGGATGCAATTATGGACTGGTTCCCATAAAGCAGAAGCTACGGCGTTCAATAGGAAGCAGCACAGCGGCTAAGTCATTGGTTACAAGATCAATTGAAGCTCAGGAGGTGGAATCCTTAAGATCTGTACAGTGAGGGGAGTTAAACCCCATTAAAATGCAGCTGTCATTAAGTCCCACTGAGTTACACTATTTATGAGGCAGCACCACGCTTCAGTAATTGCACACCCTGCAGAAACCTCCCTCTGCTAATTCATATAGCATTAAGCCATTTCTGTGCCATTGAGCAATTCAACTATCACCACATGCATCGTCTCTACTTGTGGTTGTCCTTCAGGGCGTTTCAAAAGAGCAGGGGCCACAAAGGAATTCTAGGGGGTCTATGGGCATGAAAAACCAACATAAAAAGAAAAAAAAACAAATACATTTAAAGGGTTAGCTCACATTAATTACTCACCCTCATGCCGTTCCAAACCCATAAGACCTTCGTTCATCTTTGGAACACAAATTAAGCTATTTATATCAGAGAGCCATCTGATCCTCCATAGACAGCAACACAACTGCAATGATCCCAGGTCCAGAAACATTGTAAAAACATCAGTAAAACAGTTCATGTGACATCAGTAGCTCAGCATCAGTTTTGTGATGCTAGGACAATACTCTTTTGCGCAAAGAAAACTAGAAAGCAGATTACGTACATGCGCATGCTTTTCCCCTGATATACTGTAAACATGGCAGATAATGACAAATATGTAAAAGTGTGCATGCATACTCTAAAATGGCAGAAGACGTAAGTCAGGGGAGAAGAATGGTTGAGTTTATTATGTTATTTTTGTCTTCTTTGCGCAAAAAAAGTATTTACAAAACATCGCAAAACTGAAGTTGAGCCACTGATGTCACATGGACTGTTTTACTGATGTTTTTACCATGTTTCTGGACCTGGGATCATTTCAGTTGTATTGCTGTCTATGGAGGGTCAGGTGGTCCTCAAAATTCATCTATAATGTCTTAATGTGTGTTCCGAAGATGAACAAAGGTCTTATGGGTAATTAATGAGTAATTAATTACAGAATTTTCAGTTTTGGTAGAACTAACCCTATAATCATTAAAAAATCCCTATTTTACCCAATATTTAGGATGCTTTGTCATCCTGTTTTGTTTTTAGCAAGGCAACATGCTAATACCAAATTCTATTGAAATTAACATGCTTTTAGTGTTATCCGAGGTGCTGCCTGTATAGAGCGCTCCAAATTAATCACTTGATGCTCCATTGAGTTAAAATGTTGCCTTAGAAACCGCCAATGTGGGCAGCAGGCAGTTCACTAGGTTCTGGAGTCCATGTGGTTTCTTAAACAACTCCCAAAACAACCACTTAACGGGAAAAAGAGGTAACAAGCAAAGTGAGTAAAGGGGTGACAAGTGAAAGGGATAGCAAGAAATACAATAACATCGACAGGCATCTGTTACTACAAGAGAAGAACAACAAAAAAAGTTTTGCTTCATGCGTTTTCAGCCACCAAAACATACCACTATTACACCAAAGCTAAAGAGACAAATTTCATTCATCCTGTTTATTCATTTAGTCTGTCATTCATCTCGCTATCTATTTTCATAGTATGCCACCACTGCAATTTACTTTACTGACCTGGCAACATTCAGTCCTGGCCAGATGCACCAGAACTGCAACAATACAGAAATGAGATAAAAAAAATGTTGGCGCTTGCTAAATCTCACAGTGGTTTTTGAGGAGAAAATGGAAGACTCCCAAAAAAACTATTTCCACTTTGTTTGAAATAATCTTATTTATACTTTCCAGGGGCATTACTTGCGTTTTTAGCTGAATGCTAAATAAGCATTAAATAACTCATTAGCATTATGGTAATGGATTGTAGACGGGCTATAAGAACTGCTAAAGTGGGGCTTTTAAAAACACTCTCAGCATGTGAAAAGAGTTGTCGGGTTGTTCTCTCAGTGTCGCCCAAACAACATCTGTTAAGAGCAACAACGGAAGCGTTCATCTCCCTTATGAGTCTTTTTAGATTCATTACCTTCCATGTGCAAATCCCGTTGTTGATATTAGACACCCTCCTGCTTCATTGGTTTTTCTGCTTCTGAATATTCATGTATTTCTACATTAACTTTTCCTACTGGGTTGAGTGCCTATTCTAGAATTAAATTAAAGGTCTTAATGGTCAAAGACCAATTTGAGAAGTAGTAGTGCACAGACTTTTACCACACTGTCTGCAGTTTTTAACAGCATTTGTGCTATAATGGAGATTACCTACCGCAAAATATAACTTTGACTAATTTCTATTTTCTTAAAAGATGCAAAAGGTGAGGTTACGGTGTGGAACTGACAATGGAGGTAAATGAGATTGAAGCAGGCCGATTTGTACTTAAAGCATACTAAACAATACAGGATTTAGCAAAATCTACATAGATAGAATTCACTTACATTTCGTGATCACACATGAACAAGTACACATGGGATGTCCAGTAGCTAGTTGAATGGTGGGCTGTTGCCCAAAACTAAATCTGTCGAGGAACATTACTGCAACCAGGCAGTAAGTCTAGCAACACTCTCTCACCAGACACAATGCAATGTTCCCTTTTAAAAAGTGAAAAGGAATCCCAAAGACGCTAAAGAGATTTCAGGATTAACATACAATTTAGAGCTAAAGCCTTTAGCATTTCAAAATGTTTCATCAACTGCAGGCCAAAGAGGCATCCCTGTGTGCACATTATTAAATTGAATTGTAATGACAAAGTTGAGACAGTATAAAGAAAGCTAGAATCGGGGGACCGGGCCTGCTTTTGTGAATGCTAAGAGCTCAATGGGCAAACCCTGGCATGTTCGTATAAAAAAAATAAAAAAATAAAAAAATTCTCTTGAAAGCTTTTGCCTCTGAAAGCTTTTGTGTGAAAAGTATAGAACTTGCCTGCATGCTATGTGAGCTGGGCATGAGAAATAGTGTAGAGTGGCTGGTGGTCCGAATACATTCACTCCAATTTTCATACTATTACCCAAAAAGCTATTCTTCAACCCAAAAAGATGTGATTTCACCCTCAGTAGTAAGATACTTAACTGC
The DNA here is from genome assembly GCA_032275025.1 of Enteromius treurensis. NCBI lineage: Eukaryota > Metazoa > Chordata > Actinopteri > Cypriniformes > Cyprinidae > Enteromius > Enteromius treurensis. Next base: position 10,477,360 of record JAUCMU010000026.1, on the reverse strand, counting down.
ACAGTGGAACTGTGGGTATGCCAGCCACTTCATTTAAGATTCCAATTACAGGGCATTCTGCTATGCGCTTGTGCATGCTGTCTTAGTTTTTCTCTTTTCCAAATTCTGACAGCCAATTTCAGTTGGCTTCATATTCTTTTCTGCTATATTTTATGTGCTGTAGTCTACACTTTGAATTTACAAAGCAGGGAACTTCTGCCATGTCACAAATTAAGCTGAAAGCGGTTTGTCTTTAAGGTACTAAATGAATTCCCCACAAAGGCTTAATGTACTTCAAAAGGTGAAATAATTATTATATAGACGAGCTTCATCAGAAGAAATGAATCAGCTGCATCAAATGCCTTTCAGGCAGTTGCAGAAGGAGTCTTCCAAATCCTCCATTAAGGTAATATACCTAAGTCAGAATTTAATCCACTTAAACATGGAGTAATTAGACTGAATAATTAAAATGATTAATAAAAAATTAAAACAGCTCTTCAAAAAATAATTCCAGGCAGAATCTTAAGTAGAATGTGGAACAAGCCGCCCAAGCATTTCCACACTGCTTTTCTTAATTGGGTAAAACGAATAAGAAAAGACTATTTTGTGTATTTTCTTAGGATTATGAGAATCCCTTTTTGTTCGGATTATGACGATTATGAAGAAGTGTCCAAAATGTATGTACACTAATAAACAATTTGGTGCAGCATTTACAGTTTTAATAAAAAAAATTCTAGTAGATTCAGAAACTTGTGTTAAATTTTACAAATAATTTAAACGTGGCTAGTAACACAATAGATTAAATGTGAAATTTGGGAATACAAAGACTGATTTTTTCATGTAAATCATAATTCTTAAATTTACAATTTAGAAAAGGTAATTTTTTACAGTGAATTTAGCATAAACATCACTGTGAATTTTTGTTTGCAATCAATTTTACTTAAATATGTAAACATTTTATTTTCCCCATCTAAGCTTATTGGATGTGAGATGCTAAAACATTGACTAATTTTCTATTAGGCTGTAGACCATCATTATCCAACTGCAGCCTATTGTTGTTTCGGAAAAAAAAAAAAAACTTAATAAAAAATTTGGAAGAACATTTTTAATAGCAAGCAGAGATTTATGATATCAAAAACATGAATTAAGAAGGTAAATAGGTTCAATTTCATTTCATTTTAAAAGGCGGAGAAGACAAAGACAGAAAGCATCCATTTAATTGAACAGTTGTAGAAAAGTAAGATCCTGTCTTTTATCACAATGCCAGCTCAGCTTTGACCTTCTGAGGTAATACAGTCTGCCTCTCTATTAAAGTCTAATTATATTACCTGTAGCCAAACGAGCTGCTAACACAAGCACCTTTGAGCTGACCTGAGATAAAAATTTATGGTGGGATTTCACCTCACATGGAGTCTGAGGAGCGAGATGGATCTTTCACATCTCAGCGCTCTCCGTAGGTTCTTGGCATCATCTGGCTAACTCTTGCGCTGTCTTAATTACAGATGACTGTTGGGCAATAGCCAACATGTGATTTACACCTTAAACCACAGACCGTTTGCTAACATGATAATTAATGTGGCTATATACGGCCTGCTTGAGTACCCAATATTGCTCCACAAAAAAAACATGCATTCGTTCCGAATACTACCACCATGCACCACGGGCAACAGTGGCAGTCATTGGCACCCCAGGCGTGAAAAATGTTATTTTACTAAAATAAGTTTTTAGTTTTTTAAGTAACAGTCTAATTGCACATTTTTTGCTTACCATGAATTAATACATACTGTAATCTAGTTCAAATACCCACAAAAGCACAGTACTTCCTTAATCTTGCATAAATCTAGAAATATACAAACCAGTGCAAAAAAAACAGAAAACCCATATACAGCACAGCATGTTCATTATGCCTCATACATTCTGAATTCCTCAAATAAATAATGATCCCAATTCAAAAATCCTCCTAAGAAATGACTTTAAATACCACAATGCTATGTCATAAACACTATTGTAACAAGTCCCGATAAGACCTTGATTTGACCTTTCAGTTAATGAATATTTGTGTGTGTAAAAGGAAATGAGAGAGAAGTAGGTTTTGTAAATACCTTTAACGCGTAAGCTCTCCGAGATCCCATCCTGCTGGAACAAAAACAAAGAGAAAAGCAATACTTACAATATGTTCACAGTGAAGTATATCAATAGAGTCCTGGCCACAGACATCCACATACTGGATACTGGATGGCTTACACACTCCAAATACATCTGATTGCTGTTTTGCTTCTAGAGAAAATGACATTGTAATTTTAAATGACTAATGCTCCTTTCTTTCGTTAAAAGTATGATATGCATTATTCCCATGCCAAATTGCCGTAGCAAAGTCTAAATATTCTTTCAAAATATTGGCGCCTGAGATATTTGTCAGTACAAGTTAAATGATTCATTCATTCAGACCAGCCAGAGTGCGGCAGTCTCTCAAAGAGTTTATTTCGAAAGGTTAAAGGATGCCATATTCCACCATTAAAGAGACAAATGGGAAATGTTAATGTAAGCTATCATTTTGCCTCTAAGGAAGAAAAACAGCAGTGTCATAGGATGAAAAATAAAACATGTAACAAAATTCTAAGCCTGAAAGCCAAAAGTGATAGCCGACCCAAAAACCAAAACTTGGTCATCATTAACTCATGACATTTTCAAACATCCAAGTTGCTATTTTCCATAAAATGAAAGTTGATGTGTATATATAAAGTGTTTCACACGCTGCCACTAACTGATATGTATTACTTTAAAACAGTTCAAGAATTAGAGAGGGCAAATGGTGGCTAAATAAACTTTTGCTGTAGAGTCAGTAATCAGTAAATAACTAATTGTTCTTGGTATAAGTAAATTTACAGAATGATTTGGATATCCAGTAGGCAGATTACGGGTGAGATTTTAATTCTGAGCGATTACCATGAAGCAGAAAATTACAGGCGTTCGCTCTTTGCTTTCTAAAGCCATTTGTCCAAACTGTCCAAAATGGAAACAAACTTGCTGCAAGCCCCTCCCCTTCCTGTGCCAGCCTCAGAGACAGTTCCACCACAGCACCTTTACAATGTATTCCTTTTAGCTTTTGTATCGCTGTGTCACCAACATTTATCTCCACATTTTCTCTTTTTCTTACCAGACATTAAAAGGTTATTTTTTCATTCAGCGTCCAAGGAAGGAGTATAATTGCTCTGCACTTTTATTTGTTCATGTTATCTTAAACTCACATTCCTGCAAAAGCTGAGAGAGCATTTAGTTCAGAGTAACAGCCCATTCATTCCACTCTGAAGACTTTTGAGGCTTGGTGAATAGATTATCTTCCTGGAATCAATTGTACATCAATTACGCAACTGAACTACAGAAATGAAATCACGGCTATAATAGGATCCTTTAAGACCCCGCCCCTTTGCTTTATCTTACATGTGTGCCATCTGTCACTCAAGCAACTAGTTTTTTGATTGGTCTAAATGTGGGGCGGAGCAAAATTTGGGTCATAATCTGAGTGGAGGTAGAGGAAGGGTGGGGCTACGGTGAATTAAACCTTTGGCTTTGACAGGAGATTGGCTTTTGCAGAGCAGGACAAAGCTTCATACTATAAGCTGAATTACTCATGATGATTGAAGCAGGCCGAGTTGAGGGAAAGCTAATGGGGTCACTGCTTATCTCTGTGCCCGTGCCAGAAAAACAGGCTCAAGCCCGCAGTCCTCACCCAACACACCTCCCCCATTTGAAACACAGGCATGCTTCATCCGTTGCCAGTCATCTTTATGGATTCACATTGCTGGAAAACTCTGGAATGAACGCATGCATTGACTCAATATGACCTTTGAAAAAGGATTCATATATAATATGACCACTAAGCATAATAATAATTAGAAGTAATATAATTGCTTCTGGCCTGTGCCATTAAACGCATTCTTATCTGAGACTGAAGGATGTTTGTGCTTTGCACTTAATGGATTTTTCACACATTGTGGTCTGATAAGGAAGTTATTGCGGGAAATTTGGTAACTGTGTGTTCCCAGAGCGCGCATTTCGACTATTTAGTCCTTCTGATGTATGTGACAGCATTAGCATTTCATACAGAGGAAAAAGAGCGAAGGGCATCTTCATTCATAATTTCCAGCTTTATTAAATGAATGTCTCCATGAGAGGGTTGTGAGCATTAGCAAACAACACTGATACTTGAACGAAGTGGGATGTTCAAGGTTACCTTCAGAGAATTAATGACAGAGTCGTTAGGTTAACTGTGCACTTCATACACATTTGTAACCACAACGGTAGTAGTGATTTGCTACTTGTATTACCGGGTCATATTAAGACTGAGCGCCTCTATTATTAGAGTTGCCTATGTTTAATGTTTAAAATAAAAATGTTATAATAAAAATATTATAATGTGAAAAAACAGGAACTATTTCAAAACCTATTATTTTTTTAGATGCCAAAACAGATTAGATTAATAATAAAATTTATAATAATACAATTTTTCCATTGCTAATATGAAAGGTTTCCAAATATGTTCTAAATGTCACAGTAAATAAATCATACCTTAATGGCACAGCACATAAGACAAATTCATTTAACTAGCCGACATGATGCTATTAACGCTCTAGTATCCATCACACACAAGAAATAATAAAAAAGCAATCACAGGAACCCCATCATCTTTAAAGCACTGCGTATCTGCCTATGCCATCTGTCAAATTCTAATGATCTAATAATTAACACCAAACTGCATAAGTGGAATATTTTGATAGCATGACAATACTAACTGTCTGAAATGATAACAGTTCAGACATTTAAAAAAAAACTGCGTGTGCTTTTCCCTCTCAGGCTGTTTTCACATTTGGTTGAATTGCACGGATCTTTCCACATTCTTCCTGTTGGTCTGGGCGATGGTATGATTGCGTCACCTCCAACAGTAATTCCCTAATGGCAGCCGTTTACTGTAGCTAGGTGACAACTCATGAGGAGAAATCGGCAGTTTCAACGTTTTATTGAAGTGCTTGTCCCTTTGGATATACTAAAAAAAAAACAGTACTGTTTGTGAGCTGCAGATTTATTGCAAGAGATGCAATGAATGCAAGATGCTCTCCAAAGGCAATACCATTGAAGGCAAGCAGTTGTGAGGAATGCATTATAAAGTAATGCAAAAGCATCTCTCTCCTCAACCACCACCAGTGTGCAGCATCCACCTGGATGATGCGACGGCAGCCACAGGACAACGGCACCAGTGCGCTCACCACACACCAGCTACAGGTGGAGAGGAGATAGAGATACAGCCAATCAATGGATGGGGATTATTGGGAGGCCATGATAGACAAGGGCCAGTGGGCCAGGACACCAGGGTTACACCCCTACACTGTACAATCATGGAATTTTTATTGACCACAGAGAGTTAGGATCTCAGTTTAACGTCTCATCTGAAAGACGGCCCTCTTTTGACAGTATAGTGTCCCCGTCGCTATACTGGGGCATTAAGACCCACACAGAACACAAGGTAAGCACCCCCTGCAGGCCTCTCTAACACCTCTACCAACAGCAACCTAGTTTTCCCAGGAGGTCTCCCATCCAGGTACTGACCAGGCTCAACACTGCTTAGCTTCAGTGGGCAACCAGGCTTGGGCTGCAGGATGATATAGATATATGAGTGAATCATAGAGCAGGCAGTCACGCTTTCGGAGAAACTCCGATATTCCAGGTAATGCAGAGTTACAGGATATAGGAAACCAGAGGTGAAGAGCTAGTGGTGTTACCTCGAGCTCAGCCATCAAGCTACTGGAGAGTGAGGTTTTTAACTAGTGCAGGTAATAGATCTCATGTGTGTCCAATCAGTCATCTGGTGACTGAGAGCAGGTGTGAGTGACTGCTGGGATATAATGCTGCTACTATATAATAAAAAGCCTTGCTACTTGAAACTGAGATTTCACGAGTTCGCCCTTCCTCATTTAATAATCAATAGTAATCCCCAATTAAGCAAGTCAAAGGTAACAGTGGCAAGGAACCAAAACTCTGAGTGGGAGAAAAACCTATGGAGGAACCTGCCTTAACGAGGGCCAGTTCTTCTCTGGCCTGGGAACCCGACACCCGGTTCCCAGTTTAAGTGGAGGCGGAGGGATGCAAAGAACAAAGATGCGAGGGAGAGTAAGTTGGAGGTATTTTAAGGGGAAGCTTTAGTTCTGATAGGGTAATTAGGTGATAGAGACATAGGCGGCAGCTGGTTAATCATTCGTCAGAGGTCCTTCACGAAATTTATTATAAAATGTCATTTCACAAGCTCCCCCTTCCTCATTAAATAACCAATAGTAAGCATGTTTGGCATGCTGTCCAGGGAGCAGGCAGAGAGCCCAGTGGACCCCGAGCCCTAGGGGATTAACCCCTAGGAGGCGAGGACTGAGTATATATTGGTGTAAAAAAGGGTTAGACCAATGCTGAATATTCCCTGTAAAGGAACAAACATGGAGATTTAAACATAAATAACCATGCTACGCAAGAAAAGAGTGAGCCGATGCTGATGGAAGGGGTTCTGGTTATTTATGGATAATACTGCTCCTTGGCGGATTGAGCTACAGTAGTGCTCAATACCCCTGCAAAGAAAAACATACTGCTCCTTGGCGGATAAGGCTAGTGTTCAATACCCCTGTAAAGAAAAACATGCTGGTCCTTGGCGGATTGAGCTAATGCTTAATACACCTGTAAAGAAAATAAGCATGAAAGACATTGGTTGTAAAGTTGGGAAATGAGACCAATGCTCGGGGGACGTGAGACCAACATTTAGATGTAATAATCATGCTACTCTGTGAAGGACTTAGCTAGAGCCCAATACCCCTGCAAAGGAAGAAAAACAAAAGAATTTTGGACATAAATAACAATGCTTCTCCGCTAATGCTCAATACCCCTGCAAAGGAAGATACTGTACGTGGAATATAAAAAGTTATGTGACTATACTGCTCAATGGGGATGAGCCATGCTTGGGGAAAATGAGACCAATGCTCAGGGAAAAGAGAACAATGCTTGGGGAAAAGAGACCATTGCTTGGGGAAAAGAGACCGATGATCGGGGAAAAGAGACAAATGCTCAGTGGCTTGGGCTAAAATTTGGGATTTAAGCCAATGCTAGGGGATTTGGTACAATGCTCGGGGTCAGGAAATAAGCCAATGCTCGGGTCAGGGAATTGGGTTTGAAGCTCGGGCTCGAATGGGAGGAACTGGCTTCGGCTGAGTCTCTGTGTCTGGAGCCAATATCCTGAATTTCTGGAAAGCAAAACGAGAGAGAGAATCAGCAATATGGTTATAGACTCCAGGGGTATGTTTAGCAGTTATAATGAATTGGTCACAGGCTCAAATCCAAATGTGGTGTTTTAAGAGGGCCGTGAACCAGCCGACAGACCCAAGGGAGTTACGCCGTCCGATTCCCATGCCACCAGAGCACCCACCAATTCCCAAGCCATGAGTGCGCTGTCCGATACCCGTGCCGCCTGAGCGCCCGGCAGGGCCTGCTCCTACTGTATGATGTCCAGTGCCAGCCCCACATAAGCACCTCCCTAATCCTGTTCCAGATTCACGACCAGGAGAGCCGTCCCTGATCCCCGTGGATTCCGTTGCGCATTCACAGCCAGGAGAGCTGTTCCAGTTTTGCATTCACAGCCCAGAGAGCTGTTCCAGATCCCCGCGGATTCCGTTCCGTTCAGCATCCACAGCCTGAAGACCCGTTCCAGATCCCTGCAGATTCCGTTCCGCAGTCACGGCCAGGAGAGCGGTTCCAGATATTGCGGATTCCGTTCCGCCGTCACAGCCAGGAGAGCCGTCCCTGATCCCTGCGGATTCCGTTCCACATTCATGGCTAGGAGAGCCGTTCCCAAGTTCTGTTCCTGAATCACGACCAGGAGAGCCGTCCCTTACTCCCATTCCCGAGTCACGATCAGGACGTGTTGATCCTTAACCCTGGGACTGCAGTTACCAGTCATAGATTGGGGTGCCTTTCCTGATTCCAGAGGCCCCTGTCCCCTGATTATGGACTTTCTGACCAACAAACCACAATCAGGTCAGGCCACATCTGCTCCACTACCATTACATTTAACAATGGAGTACCACAGGGTTGTGTGCTGAGTCCCCTCTTCTACTCCCTCTTTACCCATGACTGCAGACCTGTATATGGATCTAACTCCATCATCAAGTTTGCAGACGATACTACGGTGATCGGTCTCATCAACAACAATGATGAGACTGTCTACATGGAGGAGGTCCAGCATCTGGCCAAATGGTGCAAAGACAATAATCTGTTTCTCAACATTGCCAAGACCAAGGAGCTCATTGTTGACTTCAGGAATGAGAGAAGAGGCTCACATGATACAATCCACATTAACGGGATGGCTGTTGAGACTGTGTCATCCTTCAAGTTCCTGGGGACCCACATCTTGGAGGACCTAACCTGGACCAGCAACACATCCAGCCTGGTCAAGAAGGTTCACAAGCGTCTATTCTTCTTGAGGAAACTAAATAGCAATCCTGGTGAAAAACTGGCGGTAAAAACTGCCCATCGCATCACGGGGACTCTTGCTTCCAACCATTGAGGACATCCAGAAGAAACACTCTCTGCATCAAGCATGCAGTGTTCTTAAGGACTCCTCTTACCCTGTTTTCTTTCCTGCCTTCAGGCAGACGTTTTAAAAAACTACGGAAACAACATGCGTAGTATAAAAAGTTTTATTAGCATTTAGTAAAGTATGTCAGATGATGACAGAAAACACATAAAGACTTTAATTCTTCCTTTTATAGTACGAAAAGTCCAATCATCAGGAAAAACCTGTTAACAAAAGTAATCCATTAGCTAAACAGGGGTGTGTTTCCAAAAAGCATGGTTAGCCTATGGTCGTAAGTTCTGTTATTACCAGCATAGTTCAAAGATTCTGTGTTTCCCGAAAGCATAGTTCAAACAAACATTCGCAATCAACGTCACAAACGTATGTGGTTAGAACTGCAGCTTTGGACCTCTGGTTAGAAGCATAGTTTCTTGTTAGTAAGATTTATGGGCTTTTATTAAATATGCTCTTGCATAGGCACAAGAAGCAAATTAACATGCATTACTATCTAAATATTTAATGCGTTTTAATTATGTATTTTTGCACGCCCATTCTAAACGCTGTTTTTGAAAAGTGCGCATGTGCATAAATGGCTAAGAGAAACCTGGAGTATGATGTAAGAGGGAACCCGCGATGAGTCAAAGATCACATAAAGCAAAATGACAGTGAACTAAAATAGTAAGTCAATATGTGTCATGTTCAATACAGCAGGATCTTGGAGATATCTAATCCATTAAATAGCATAAGTTGTTCCTCCACCGAATGCATGTGACGCCATTAACAATGGACCTATGTTGTTGAACTAATGTGGTTCAAGCGACGGAGATGCGACCATAACAGTCGTGTGTACCTAGTTTGTTTCCAAAACAATGCATTGTACTGTGGTGGTTAATCAGACTTACTTAATTGTACACGAAATGTGCCCCAGATCAGGTGCTATGTTCCTCCAATCAGTGACACTGACTTTGCAAATATGCAAATAAGAACGTTAAGGAATGGGGTTTAAGAATGTGTGAAACGTGACGTTACAAATATCGGGGATTAGTTTTTAACTCAGTGTAAAGTATGACTAGTTTGAGACATGAAGCAAAATAACACGATTGCTTATACCAAGAAGTTTACCTTTAGCATTAACTATTTCAGATGTGAAGTAAAAGCAGCTCAAAAACATGTTTGATGTGGTCTTACTAGATTGATCTGTAGTCTGAAGCTATAAATCGTAGTCTCTGTGTCAATCATACACTACCCTATTTCTTGTGCAATTGGTTTTTTTTGACTCCTCTAAACATTGTGTAATGTATTTTAGGCATAAGAATGAGCAAGACACTATAATGCTGATGATTTACAGGGCAACATTTTGAGCAATTTTTCCATCCAGTATTTTAGAACAATGTTGCTTGGGCACTTTTCCATCGAAAATGTGTCACAAATTTGGACTTGGGCCCTGTGTGTCACGTGGTTGCCCGTTGATGGCAAAATTTCCCAAAATTGCCAAGCAAAATTGCTCAAAAGGTTCCCCAGTGTATCATCAGCCTAAGAAAAATGGTGTAAAACTTTCATTGTAGTGCTGTCAAAAGTTACAACTTCAAACTATGACTCATGACTTTGTAGTGTTCCATGCGAGTCATGCCAAACTGCCTAAACACAAGGAATTGTGGTAGCTAGCTGTAAACAAACCAGCCTTGCGGACCTTACAGGCTTCTGCTCATTTACAATCATTTCTAGTGATAAAACTTCTTTTATTGCTGTGTTCCACTGTTGTTTCGCGGGATATATGACGTCAGAGCTTGGAACTGGAAGTATGTCGATCTAGTACGAGTTCACGGTCACAGGTTTGACTGCAGTTCCAGTGCCCTTTCACAGGTAGAAGGTTGGAAAAACATGGGTTACCCTTTCAGTCGAATCACTTCGACGTTACATATGGGAACTCGCCAGAGAGACCTATTTGCCTTTGAGCTT
>JAUCMU010000026.1:10439911-10452365 GCA_032275025.1 Enteromius treurensis | reverse complement strand
ATTGTTGTTCCTCTCACTTTCCGCACTGTATGAGTTCCCTGTAGAGTCTTTGCCTTCAATAAATCATTTGCTACTGAGCGCTATGGAAAAAGTTCCAGGATTGCACCTATGCTCATTTGATGTAGAATTCGACGTGCATCAGATTCACTTGAGCAGAAGAGCACGGAAGCTCATACAGTAGCTGACCCTCACTGAGGTCTCATACATTAACTATGAGCCTCATCACTCATACGCTGAGCAGGTGGTACAATGCATTTCCACCCACCTTTCTGTGCTTTTACTCTTTTTTTTTTTTTGTATATGTGTGTGTTTTTAAGCGAACTTTCACATTTGTTCACTTCGAGTCTTATACACCTTTCTTTACTGAGTCAAGTGCACACAAAGCACTGGCTCCAAACACATCTTACAAAAGCAAATTCTATGTCAATGCTTGGCTGCGAATTCAAGGAAAGTCTCTCCTTGCAAAGGCTAAACCAACAGGCAATAGCAAAACAGGAGAGCTTGATAATGTGACTAAACTGTGAAAACGTGGCTTCAAACCTCATAAAAATAACAAAGCACCAACTAGACTACTGTCTCTAGAGGTCTTGTTGTCTAATCTTGCTGTAATAAACCTAACACAACAGAAAAGCTAGAAATAACGCCTACAGCCTATCAAACGGAAAGTGTGAAGAAGACAAGTACTATTGATCGATGGCCACACACAAAATCAAGTTCAGATTAGGAAACAGGCATTTTTTGAGAATAAATTTGTAAAATGGCAGCCCTTGTGAAAAAAATCAAGTTTTTTAATTTAAGCTCAAATCATTATTAGATAGTATGCTTCTAATTCAGTCTGAGTGCTATCTGAACAACAATCTGTATCTTCAAGGATTCAGCATTATGTAAAAAAAGTTTCTTGAAATTACTTAAAGCGCAGGAATATACTGATTCGGATTTTGCTGATTCTTAGTGGTCAGTAGAAACTATAAAAATGACCACACACCGATTTACTAGTAAAACTATAACACGATCATACATGGAACAGTCTGCAGAGGTTACAGCCTTGAAGCTGTTCACATGAGAGGCGTTCTTGTTTTCAGGATGCTCTATTTTCTAACAGCCACACATACGTTAAAAAGCCGTCTTTGTTGTAACGTAACAGCGGGGTAGACATTTAACGATCAAATGAAAAAAACTACTTAAAACGCGTTTTTTTCCCCATTGCCTCGCGCTCCTTCGATCTGTTTTTGAACGCAAGAACACGTTCTACGTGATCGGCTCCGTATAATTGCACTACAGACACCAATTTGTCGCCCGTCTCCAGCCAGCCACGTCAATTACCAGAGATCGCCATACATACATACCAGATTGAATCTGCATGAGGAAAACAAGAGGAGCTATAATCCCCCCGCGCGCGCACGGTGTTACTCAAGGATTTGCGTGCCAAGAAAAACAACTTGCTAAGTACCCTGCGGCTACGAGCTTTGCTCAGGGTCCCGTACGTTTGCTTAACGTACTTTGTTCATTCGAGAAATATCGCAGCACCGTTTATGGCAAAAATACATCGGATCGACCGACGAGTGAACTTGTCCCTGGTACAGCGGATGGCAAAAGCTCGTCTAACTTCATCATCCTCCATCAAGCACGACTACCGGGCTCAGACAGTTGTGCAAGCTACGCTGAATGTCACTGCACAAAATGCTAAACAATTCACACTCGACTGCGAAAGTGCTTTCCACTTTGCCTCTCTATTTAATCCATTTGAAAACCTGCGCATTCAGTACAGAAGACAGCACAGATAATATAGTGGACGCGTTTAAATCGCACTGAAATGGCTCCACGGACCTGAGGTTTGATCTTAAAATCGCATCAGGCTGTGTAGTACACCACAGAGAAGAAAAACATACCTGTTTGTCCAACTACTACTCATCCAGAAAGGTATTTCCGAGAATTACTTTTGGAACAACACTGTTAACTGGCGCGAAGTAAATCCAATCCCGTTTTGGTTAAGCTGTACAGCGTCGTCGGAGTTTGTGCATTCCCTCCAACTGATCGGTTGACGTGAAATCCTCGTTTCAGCACCCGTGGAGTGGACAGCTCCGTGGATAGCGGCTTCACCTCGCGCTCCGGGTCTCGAGAGCCACACCAGCGCGAGCCTTTCACCTACTGGCTGCAACCCCGACCGGATTTGCATACAATAATACAATCAGCCAATCAAAAGCTCCGCCGCAAACCCCGGCGAGTGGAAACAGCCAGCCGACTTGTCTGAGCTCATCCGTTTAAATGAATTGTCCTTGACAAAGATGAACAGAGTTTGTGTGCAGACTGTCCTGTCCTTTCCACGCGGCGCAGTATTCGCGTGTTAGCGTCTGCTTGTAAATGTGAATCTTTACATATAGGATTCGTCATGCATTGATGTGTGACCTACTTGTAAAAAAAGGTAGCTTTACGGTTAGAAGAGTATTATGGTAGGGCATTCTGGACATGCATGTTTTACATATTCTAATTAATGTTAATGTGCTCATCTGTTTGAACTGTTGAAATGTGGTATGTTACTGTAAAATGAAGTAACAACAACAAAAGATGGTACACGTGACAATAAAATAAGATAGAATGCCACAAAAATAGTCCAATGTACATAACTGTCTAAAAATAAAATTATGTTTGGCACAGAGAATTCTGGAAACATACTTCTGAGGTGAATTATACATTTTAATTACAAAATAACCTTTAACAATAATTAAAAATACACATTTTGGCTGGTTAAATACACTTTTTTTCACTTTATATATATAATTTTAGATTAAATCGGCATTAGAACAGCTTCGAAACCACCAGTTTATAGTGTTGCTAAGCGCTGTTTTCAATCAGGATTCCATCCATGTTCTGGAAGCACATCTTCACATCTGCGCCGGGACCCTCGTATCAGTCTCAAGTATCCCTCTGATTTCAACACTCGTCAGTTCATCATGGTGCCAAAATGATGTGGCCCAAAGGGGCTTTGTCACATGAAGATGACAGAAAACTCTGAAGAAACACTAAAGACTTTAAAGGTATAGTTCACTCAAAAAGTGGAATTGAAATTGGCATTAATTACACTCTTGTCATTCAAAACCTGTAAGACTTTTGTTCATCTACACAAATTAAGATATGTTTGAATATCAAGAGCTTTCTGACCCTGCATATACCACAATGCAACTAGAAAAGTAGTAAGCACGTCATTAAAATAGTCCATGTGACATCAGTGGTTCAACCTATAAGAAAAAAAAGGAATGAAAATAAAAATGACACATGTTGTGTTGAGGTCATTTTGACCAGAGAGGACTAGAGGCTCACACCGGGTATAACAAGTTCCTAAAATGTAGATAACTGTGTAAATCTTTTATGATTCAGAACTGAAATACAAACCTGCTCTATCTGGAGATAATGAGGTGAGCAATTTACAAGCAATTATTGAAAGGCCAGTCATATTTGACCTGAGAACACATAAGTACATAAATAAGTTTTAACACACCATATAAACATTCAATATTTTGCATTTAAACATAAAAACACTGTCAAACCTCTCATTTGCTTAATATGCCAGACTCTCTGTAGTGCTATCAGACACAAATATTGGCACGAAAGGTTCAGTCATCTCAGCTATTACACTACGGTGTACCATTCAGACCGCACAAACCTCCTGTATGGTACAGCCAATTGACATGGAAGAAGTTATGATGTTAGTGACTGCACACTGGAGTAAATATCAGCCAGACAATGCATCCGGTTGGGCTCCAAAAGGAACCATAATTCACTGTAATGATACACCATTGAAAGCGAGACAGTCAAAGCAACCTTACACAGACAACGAGAGTGGAATTCTGAGGGCAACTAGTCTGAAGGGTAGAGAGCAAAATATCTCAGCGACTATTGGAAGAGAACCAAAAACAGCTTGCAGAGTGAGAGAAGAAGAGCGAGAGAGCATCTTCATATAATTGTTTTCACTGCAGACCCACTTAGCTGTCTAAAAAACACCTACAGTAAAAATGACGGCGAGAGAGCTACAAAGACAAAGCCCATATGGCTCATGCTGATAGGCCGTGGAAATAGTAGTCACGCAATAAAGCTGATAAAAGCTCTCACAAAATCAGAGTGATGCAGACGGAGGGGGTGCAGTGGCTGGATTTAACCACCCACACTACGTAGGAAGCTAATTGCACAGTCTCAATCAGCAGCAGGACACCACTAAGTTTTACACACATATATGCGCTGTCATTATTTGGTAACTTGTAATTTGTATCAGAATTGTTACTGGCGTGTTGTTATGCAATAAAATTGAGGAAAGGAAAGAAAATGATTTGAAACTTGGGATGTAAAATACAAATACTGTACTATGTTCTACAGTCAAAATACACAAATAACATACAATCTTTAAATGAGTCAAAACTGGATTTGTTTTGTTTTTAATAGTTTTTTTTTTTTGTGAAGAAGTGGCATCATGTTTTTACCCCCCATTTACAATATATAAAACATATTTTTAAATAAATACTAAAAACTAAAAACTAAAAAAACATAAATGTAAAAACTAACAATAACTAACATTGTCTGGTAAGCGTTGCAAAATATTTAGCTATGTTACTTGTGGGCCTGTTATTCATGCATTCAGGTGCGGAGAATGTATGAAATTATCTTTAAAAATAAGGCAAAATCCCATGGCAAATATATCGACCCTTTTACAAAGATAAAACTTTTATTAAACAGAAAATAGAAGACAGTCACAAACAATTCAAATTTCTTTGTGAACTGAATCAAGAAATTATTCAAATTAATATTTCCCTTTAAATTATGAGCAAATTCGGGGCAGAAACCAAATCTGAAAATTCTGAACGCTTTAAAATTTCTGCACCACTTTTTAATACTGAAAATAAAACGTATTTAACAATAATTTTTCATTTTAGGATGGTTTAAATATTCATTCATTCATTAACATCAATTCGATCTCCTTTAATCTATAAATATGTTTAATTCAAATTTAAACCTTTTTCTGTTCTCAGCAGTGTGTATCCAGCAATGCTTTTAATTACATAAGCCTTTGACTATACAGGTTTGCCACTGTGCCCTCTCACCCAACCTGAGAAACATAACAGGCTTAACAGCAAGTGACATGATGTCACCTCTAGCCTAACCCTTCAGGGACGGTAAGTCACCAAAGCAAAATAATTATCAAGAGACAGAACTGCAGTCAACAGCAGCAATTATGCTGGCGTAACCTGGGAGACAGGACAGGTAACGAGACCCCGAGGAGCACGGCGGGTTCAACTCTGACAAAAAAGAACAGCAAGAACCACGGCGCCACAAGAAATCTCAGACACGAGGTTCAGGACACAATGTGACTCCATTCTATTTACATTTAGAAAGCATTAAAACATTATATGAAGTAAAATATATCTACAACAGTAAAATGTTACTAAACTATTTATAATATCGATACACTGCAAATGATTTATAAAGTTTCACTAAATCAGTAAAACAAAAAAATATGTAATGTTTTAGATGTTGTCTTTGTCTGTATTCACTGTAAAAAAGATTAGCACCAAAACATGTTACAAAAAGGGTTACACACAAATATTTACTGTAAGTTTTGTAAGATCTAATTCCCCATTTCTCTAATAAATTTCCCATTTTTAACATCAGAAGATTAAATATAAAAACATCAGTAGTGATTCGCTATACTTATTTTTGTCCACATGCTCCACAGATCATTTATTTAGTTTATGATTTAATACATGGTCTACAAACTGGCAAATGTCTCTACTTAAAAATTAATTTTCCTGGACACTGAAAGTGTCATCTCTCTCACAACATCATAAAACACAACATCATCTTCATCAGCAGAAATCCTCTCATATGTTTACATCTTGTTCCATGTCTTCACCATCCCACCCCCACACGTCGTCCTCTTTTCTCATCACTTGATCCACTTCCTTTTGTTGTTTCTTTATTGCGTGGTTGTACATATCCAAGCCTCTTCACTTCATCACTTCACTTATGCTGCTCTATTTTTTTAATTCACTGCCCGTGTGAGCAGAACCCATCTGCACTTAAAGAAAAAAACTCTAGTTCAGCAAAATACTGAATACCAGTTAAAACTCATCAGCTTCTACACTAGGCCAGGGGTCACAAATAGTTTGGAAGCCATGGACTCCCAAATATGATGATTTCCTTGAAAGGGACCCCTTTTCCTATAAAATAATGCAAGTAGTGGGAGATTTTCTCTCTTTTGTTGTTTGATGAACATAAATGACAGACAGCAGGAATAGACTGCTGTCCCTTTAAGAGCTACGCGGATCCAATATGCTGTTACACAAGGCCTATAAAGCAACAGCGTAAAACTCCCACGCTCTCTGAGCACCGTCTTCATGTCCATGCACCTTGCTGACAATGCTCAGAAACCATTTCTCAGACTGAGCGTGCATGATTTCTCTTTCACTGCTGATTGCATTTCAATGCCACAAAATTGTTTTAAAGCCCAGTGTTTAAAAGTGCTTGCAAACCATATGTTTTTGTGACCACGTAGCACAGCAATGTCTTGGGTGTGTAACCGCCATATTCCAAAATCACTACTGGATGACAAGTTTTGAGTTACGAAACTAAAAGATGTTCAAATAAAATAAGCACATTTTTTTTATTCACAATGGAGCAGAGAGAACATAACAAATGTTTAAACTGAGAAATTGTATGCTTTTTATTCACTAAATGAGTGCACTTCAAATCTGATGCCTGCTACAGGCCAACAAAAGTTGGCACGGGGCAACAAAGGGCTGAAAAAGAATTCTTTTGAAGATTCAGCAGGGAGAACATCTAGAAACTAATTAAGTTAATTGGTCATCAGGTCTGTAACATGATTAGCTATAAATGGGATGTCTTAGAGAGGCGGAGTCTCTCAGAAGTAAAGATGGGCAGAGGCTCTCCAATCTGTGAAAGACACTGTGGGATACTTTAAAAACAATGTTCCTCAACATCAAATTGCAAAGGCTTTGCAAATCTCATCATTTACAGTGAACAACGTCATCACAGGATTGAGAGAAACTTGAGAAATGTCTGTGCTTAAAGGACAAGGCCGAAGACCTTTGTTGCATGCCTAGGGTTTTCGGGCCCTCAGACGACACTGCATCGCTCATCGGCATGAGTTGAGATCTTCAGGCATCAAATTGAAATGAGCTAACTGTGTGTAAAAGATAGTAAAATCTCTCAGTTTAAACTTTAAATGCATTGTGTTATCTATGTTCTGTTGTAAATAAAATATTGGCTCACGTTATTTGTAATTCTTTAAGTTTTCATTTTTTTTTAAAAACATCCCATCATTCAGGTTGTACCAGTTATTTGTGTTGGTATAGAGCCCACCCCTAATCATCATCATCATCATCAACACTTTGCAGCGCCAGGAAAGGGTTCTATAGATTATAGCCATAAGTTAAAAATCCCTCCATAATCTTGTTACAGAGTGGCTGCTCAGGAGCTGACACACTTCAGAGAGAAAGAGGCAGGTCTACAGCTCTAGCGCTCTCAGGCTCTACCGCAGGAGTTTGAGCATTCACAAGAAGTCCAGGCTCTAGCTATTAACACTCATAAGATAGTTACATCCCCTCGGCCCACAGCAGTTTACTCATTCTGCCCATGATTCCCTAGTGATGCAATATTCAGAGCGTGTTCAGTAGGTTCTGCTCTGTGCATGCATCTCTAACTGCTGAAAATAATGTACATCTAATAATGTACATCATTATACACACCTCATGTGCTGGGTTCAAATTACCCCGAAGTCTAATTCAGCCAAGATTTTTATATATTGCTAGCTTCTTGTGTAATGAGCGTGTGACGTCCATGAAATGAAATGTCCAACCGCTGCGAGCTGTAGTCTAAAGAACAGGTGCAGATGAACCGCTGACTCTCACATGGCAATCGCAGGTGCACTTGAGGAGTCATGCTGGGATCATTCAACAGTCTGGAGTTGGAAATCACAGACAGTTTGTTTCATGTAGATTTAATGACTAGTTGCTTGGTTATTTTTGCCTTTGCCAAAAAAATACACCATTATGACTTTTTTGCAACAAACATTTTTGCAAATTAAGCATTTGCCTTCAGAATTTGCGTGGTCCTTTTGACAGATAACATTTAAAATGACCATTTTCATATTTTTTTTCAAACACCAAACCAGTTAATCCATACACAAGTCAATTCTTATACAATTTACCATCAATATGATTAGTTATTTATATTATTATTAACTATTTAGTAATTATAAAAACAGCTTGTGGGATCTACAACAAGCTACTTCCGGGGTTTGTGACATCACAACCCCAGATAAACTGCTGCAAGCATGCACCAAAGGGGGCGTGGCCATGTTGTGCTGAGAACAGGAAAAGTAAACTGGTGCTCAAAACAAAAAATATTCATATGAATCTCAATTCTGTCTTCTAACGACTCACAAGTTTCGAAATCAACGTTCTAAAGCAGCGCTTCTCAATCTTGTTCATCTCTCTCTGTCATATACAGATCATTAGCTTAGCTCCAACAATGAACCGTTCCATTTACATACACTTATTTTCACATAGCTACAGTATGAGAAACGTTAAACATGGACCTGAGTGTGGCTGCCATACTGCATTAAAGCTTTAATTAAGATTAAATCATATATTGAAAGCTAACAGAAGCAGTAGCATTTAGAAATAAAAGTATGAGACAACAACAAATAAAAAACATACAATTAAGAGCATTAAGTGCTCCCGCAGGTTCTGTGCGTTCCTCTATAATATCCTCTGCATCTCAATTGGCATTAAAATGATAAACAATATAGACAACATCATTGTTTACAATACAACTGCTGCTGAGCTGAGGGGCAGGAAGTTTAGTTGTGCACTAGAGGCAGTTTAGCCAATCATAACACACTGGGCTATCTAACCAATCCGAGCCCATTGCTTATTTCTGTGCTTTATAAAAAAGAAAAAAAGGAAATTATAATTGTGTTTTGAGGAAAAGGGAAAAATTGTGGAATTATTCTTATTCTTTTTTTTTTTTTTTAATGAAGCATTAACACATGTTAGATTGCATCCAATAAACACAATCAAGCCTAGAAAAAATATGGTTAAATGGTTTTAATGACTACCTAACAACCGAATAAATACTTGAAAAAAAATAGCAGTTTGAAAAATATAGCTTCTTATTTTTTTTTTTAACTAATTTGTATTGTGGAGAAGTAAAAAAATAATAAAATAAACACAAGCACATAACACACACACACACACACACACACACACACACACAGACAAATAAATAAACAAACAAACAAAAGCAGGTTTTTAACTAATTTGTAATGTGGTGGATAAGCTTAAATAATGAAATCTTAAAATGTCACAGAGGTAATTACTGTAAATGAAATCGTACATTAATATAAAAACTAAAATCTTTGTTTGGGAATCACTGGTATTACACTTTAGTTTAAGAAAGTAAAAGAGCACAACGTGCTGTTAAACATGTTACTTTTTGCCTCTGATTGTAACCAAGTGCCTGCAAAAGTGAAGAGTGTGAGCTAATGAGCAGTTTAATGCTGACAAAAGTCAACACGTGCAATAGCAAATTAATGCTGATGGTAAGGACAAACTGTGGGTCATATCTGTCCTTGTACTCCATCTCCCCAGCCTTATGAAGTCAAACTCAAGCCTCTGTACTTACAGCACAAAAGAAAAAGCCCTTACATCAATCACCTCCTGCTCATGGTTATAATTGACCATTAGCATGACCGCTGGGTTACAGGGCCAACCATGCCACCATTCATTCTAACCTTAAATCAGACTTGACTTGCAGCATAAGTCCTTTTACAGAATCACATGCTGAAAGCTAAAAACAAAACTAATGTTTACAACACGCACAAACCATTCTTTGCCTCTAGCCACCCCTCTAAAACAACAAAGCACAGTCTGTTTACTCTTTTTTGACATTAATGATTAACTAGTCCCCCATCAACCCCCTTTTTTTTTTTACACGTACACAGTTACTGAGCAACATCAAGCTTTGTACTCGTGTATCACATGACAAATGTACCAAATGTCACAGTTGAAGTCATTCTTTATACGCATACGCCAACCTGGTCTCATAAAAATATGTACCTCTGTGCACTTTCCTCGCCCCTCAAGTACATCTCTGTATTCCGCGAGGTACCGAACAACCCTGCTGTCTATGAAAATCCATGGTTATGAAGCTGCATATGTGTGATGCTAACATTCAAAAGCATCAGTAATTTATGATATATTTATTGCTTTGATAATGTTGTAATATGTCATGTATGAAATTAACTGAGATATCAGCCATTCCTCTTGTCTTCAGTGTAACATAAAAGAAAAGTAAATTAGTAATCTTATCTAACAACATAAGTCTTCATCAATTTAACACATCTCTGAATAAAAATAAATAAATAAATAAAGCTTGAAGATCTTCGTTTATAGACTCAGCATCACATTGTTTAGACAATTAAACAGTATTGCATTTACTGTAGTTTGAGACTAAATTCACTATGTTCAAGTCGATCCTGCAAATTCCATACAGTGGGGCTAATGGAATATATTCATCAGCACTTCCGGATGGAAACTAGTCCGCCATCTGCTCTGTTGTCACACAAATGCAAACTCATTCTCTCTCTCTCTCTCTCTCTCTCTCTCTCACACACACACACACACAGTTGTCTGGTGTTGTGCCAAATTCCATCAAACCCTACTTCCCCTTTTACAGATGTGCCTATTTTCTCATGACCTGTTCTTTAGAAGGATTTGTCATTTCCACAATATCACTACAATACATTTCTACAATATCACTACACTACATTTCTACAATATCACTTTTTTTACTGTACAAGTGACAATTCCTTCACACTTTATTGTAGATAGACCATATTCATACCATAATCATCACATGACATGTCTGGCTTTTCAAAATGACAACCAGCAGTTTCTGTTATAAGTCCATCTGTTTATAAATTCATTTACCTTTGCTTTACTTACTCATTTCTAAATGTAATGTATAAGTTCAAGGTTCTAAACATGCAATATGTAAATACAAATATTCAGAAACAATGTATGAACTTTATGTTCACACTAGCAAAAATACAAAGATCTAGAGAAAACCAACAGATGTGGGACTCTTGAGTTAAGTAACGCATATTCAAAGTCAGCTTTCATTTTCTCTGCTCACTTCCTGGCTTGAAAGGATCTGACTAGCTCAAACCTGACACACATTGTGAGAAAATAAAAGATAGATGAGTCTGCTCTCTGGACAGAGGGAGAGAAAGCAGAAAGGGAGAGAGAGAAACAGACAGACAGAGAACTAGAGAGAGAGAGAGAGAAAGAGACCACTAGGAGGTATTTACGGAGTCAGAGGTAAAAGAAGTATCTTCTATAAAGGGTCCTTTTGGAGGCAGAGGCTTACTTTGAGGCCTTCACGTCTGACGTGGTTATCTCTTTCCAGAGCCCACTATTATCTCTCAGCAATGGGAGACTGAAACAGACAGCCAGTGGGACTACAGCTCATACTTTAATGTATACTGCATGAAGTACATTTTATAGAGACCAAAGCTAGTGGTCACATACTGTAGGGAAGTTGTCACAAAGACTGCATCTCAGTAACTATACAATATACAACTCAACTATACAAGTCAAACTTCACTTTTTTTCTAAATATAATAAAACCAGAATAGCACAAAATTAAGCTAAGGTCAACTATAAAGTGTACTGAAGGCAGATTATAATGAAAGAGTTGATGTGTATATCAAAATGTCAGGTCAGGGAACATTTTATTGGAAAGATTGTTAATGTTACAATTTATTAATTCATACTTTTGATGTTTGCATTTGTTTTTCTTTGTACATCTTTTGCAGTTTTGTGAATTCTCCTGAGGGATCTCCGTCCAGACCTGGACTAAAGCATTTGCCAACTCCTGTGGAGCAACGTGCCGTTGGTCGATGGAGCGAGACTTGATGTCCCAGATGTGCTCAATTGGATTCAGGTCTGGGGAACGAGCGGGCCAGTCCATCGCATCAATGCTGACACACTCCAGCCACATGAGGTCTAGCATTGTCTTGCATTAGGAGGAACCGCACTGACATATGGTCTCACAAGGGGTCTGAGGATCTCATCTCTGTTCCTAATGGCATTCAGGCTACCTCTGGCGAGCACATGGAGGGCTGTGCGGCCCTCCAAAGAAATGCCACCCCACCCCATTACTGATTTACTGCCAAACCGGTCATGCTGGAGGATGTTGCAGGCAGCAAAACGTTCTCCATGGCGTCTCCAGACTCTGTCTCGTCTGTCACTCAGTGTGACCTGCTTTCATCTGTGAAGAGCACAGGGTGCCAGTGGCGAATTTTTCAATCTTGGTGTTCTCTGGCAAATGCCAAACGTCCTGCACAGTGTTGGGCTGTAAGCACAACCCCCACCTGTGGACG
>JAUCMU010000026.1:10428865-10439811 GCA_032275025.1 Enteromius treurensis | reverse complement strand
GTCACCACCTGCAGAACCACTGCTTTATTGGGAGTGTCTTGCGAATTGCCTATAATTTTCACCTGTTTTCTATTCCATTTACACAACAACATGTGAAATTGATTGTCAATCAGTGTTGCTTCCTAAGTGTGCAGTTTGATTTCACAGAAGTGTGATTAACTTGGAGTTACATTGTGTTGTTTAAGTGTTCCCTTAATTTTTTTGAGCAGTGTATTTATATATGTTTTATATTTATATACATACACACATGCACACACTCACTTCTGCAGATTACTCTACTTTATTAAAGCTTTTTAAAAACCTTGCTGTTTGACTGATAACCTATAGCTGCTGGAAAATGTCATCAGTACAATGTCTTTGGTTGGCTGCTTTACGAAAAAAAAAAAAAAAAAAGAAAATTAGATTTTGTAATTAAATTTTGTTGTTGGTGGGCAACATGCTCTTTACAAAACTGAACAAAATAGCGTCCGCATGAATCATAGTTTCATAGTTCCAGTTCTTTTTCCATCTCTAAATAATTCATGTGATGACTTTAGCTCTGAGGGCATCTGAAAAACCAAGCAGGGCTACTATTTAAATGCCATTCAGCAATAAAACATATTCTGGCAGTTGCTTTGCTAACTTTCTTTCTAACGTTTTTACAAAAGCTTGCCTATCCAACCATCCAATCAAAAAATCCTTGCTCCCATCAATTCATCTATCCACTCAAATATCAAATTCTAAAAGAATCATTCTATAAAGAGCCATGATTTTGTTTCAAGGACACCAAAACATTTATATTCTCAGTGAAATTCGGAACACAAAGCAGGAGGAGAGGGAATTAAAAATGTAGTTGTATTTTTGCGATGACTCCCTTCATGTTCCTAGGAGACTTAGCTTTGGCAGTCAACCTGACTTGATATACAGCTGATAATTGCAGAAATCTAATTAACAGTTACATATTCACTAAAGCCTTCACAAAGAAAGAAAATCAAGTTTGGAATTAAATATTTAACTTTAAGTTCACTAATGCTGACTTTCACTTCACCCTGTCTACTAGAGGATTATGGGGGAATAATAATGATAGGGCAATATTATGGGGCTGTGCAATAAACACCTTTAGGTCACACATTCATCAAATTTAGTGCCAAGGAGGTTTATAATACCTGGAGAAAACTATCCTATTAGCATTCTCATCCCCCTCAATGGCAGTTGCTCTGCTGGCGCAGTACACAATTAGAATTCTGCTGTAGCATTTTAGCTCATTAAGGGAAACTGTAGCAGAATTACCATCAACTAATCTGTTCGTTCAGCAGACATTCATGTAAGTTAAAATAAACTCTAAAAAGGGATATTGTTGTGGCCACATCTTCTTACTGTACACTGCATTAGAGCATGTAGCAAGAGTCGAAATCGTAAAGGAACATTAATTTGCAAGTCAGAACCAGAAACAAAAGTTTATTAGCTCACATAAAACACAAGTACAAAAACACTCATGCAAGGGGAAAGTGCAAAGAAGGCTTAAGGGTAAACCACTAGGAAAAGCCAAAATTTAAGTTATGAAAAGAGTCAGATGAACACCTGTAAAACTATCAGTGCCATTCATAATGGGTTCTATATCTAATACTAAACCTCTGTTTCGTTTAGTTATATGTACGATGTAGTTGCATCGGTCCCGGGGGCTTAGTCAGGAGACGAGAGAGATGGTGGGGGGGTCCAGCTTCCAGAAAAAGCAAAAATTCGAGGCAGGTCACTGCCATGGGGCCTTTTGAAACATGGTGAGGTCACACCTCTTGTGGGTCAAAGTAGACCAATAGTGTGTTGATCCTTTGGAGGGAACTTTTGTTTCTGAGCATGGTAATTTGCATACGCACTGGATTGGAGGTTTATATACAAATTAGAAGAGATTCTTAAAACATATAACATGCACTCTCAATATAATCATCTGAAGACGAGTCTTAAATACCAATCACGAAAGGATTTTATGAGTTCATATTAGCTAGTTATCTATCATAAACATGCAAAAAAACTGTATATCATACACAAGACAATATACAAGCAGAATAACAATATACACAATGACCTGAAGGATATGCATTCTCTCAAAGAAAGTTTTCCTGTGAATTCCTTTAAGCAATAAACTAGTGTTATCAGTCAATAGCCATGGAATCAGAGCGCTAGTTTGCCTTCCTGAGGTGTTAGCTGCCTTTCGGGGGATGGGTCCACAGACCCTTATAGTTGCAACCCCTTGGGCTGGGTAAAGCAGTATTAAAAATTATTTGTTAAATGTAACAAATAGTTTGAGTCTGAATGATCTACATGCTACACTGCCATCTTTTAAGGAGAATCACAATGATTTGTATGAAGCACAAGTGATGCCTGGATCACAATTTATCATTGTGAATGTTTACTATTTCAGAAATTTTCATTACCTCTTCATCCCTATTGAAAACAATATAACTGTAAAAAAAATAGTTGATTAGCAAAATGAGGCTTCTAATTAGTTACATTTAGAAAAAGAAAAATATCTTAATGCTCAGTCGTGACAACTTCTAAGTGGGTCTCTGGGACACTTTGTCTGTATGGTTTATTTAAATAGAGAAATATGATGGCGATTAGGTTGGCTGATCTCAGCCCACCTTGAAACCAACTGGGAGCATAAGCAGTGAATACAGCAGATTGTAATATTAGAACAAATGCAACAGTCGTCTCTCTGGAACAAATTATGAATGAACGGCTTGGCCTTAAAACTGTAGACCTGATTGTTAGTAGTAAAATGCACAATTTTATTTTGCAAAGTACAAAAATAAACCCACACCGTCTTGACCCCTTATGGCTTGGTGTTTGTGAGTGTGGTTGGTCTGGATGATTAGGCAGAGACAGTGCAGCACAGACAGTCGTATAGTTGCCTGTGTCGTTCTGTCCCCTGCTGATAACACTGATGAGCCTTTACCTTTCAGCCTGTCTGTCAAATCTGTGTGCCAGACACACAAAAGGGACAGAAGGGGAGAAACAGTGAGAGGAAGATGGGATACGAGGAAAAAGGAAGGGCAGAAAGTGAATTGTGGATGACAGACTGACCTTCTATCTGAAAGAATGACCTCCCATAATCTATTAGATTGCATAAGGCGATCAAACGATCATCGCTGTTTCTCTTTTGTTGTAGAACAAATGCTGTCAGTCCTGTCAACAAGGCTGTCAAAATGGATCAGATCTACTACTATCAGATTTTAACAATTGCTAAAATATTTGCCTAGGTTTGTTTAGTCAGGTGAATGTCTGTTTGGGTTGTTTAATTCTAATTCTAATTCTAATCTAAAGGCAATGCAATTAATAACAATGACTTTCTTTCAGTTCTTAAAGATAGCAGAAAAGTGAGCTAAATTCTCTTCAAACATCAAGAAATAATAAAATCATATGTTAACTCTTAGAGGTTGACAAACACACTGAAACGTTTGGTGGCATTTTTTTCTGATAACCCCTAAAGGAATTAAATTACCCCATTGATCTTGATCGTACAGATAAGAGAAATACATCAACTGAATCTTTAAAGGGTTCACTTTTATTAGAATGCACACATAACAACAACAAAATCTTGTGCTTTTGAAAAAGAAACAAAATATACAGGGTGCGTTCTCTGCCACCTTGGTCTCCGTAAACAAGAAATATGTCGAATAAATCCTATTTTCTTATGCTAATAATTTGTGTATGAATTTTAATAAAATATACTATAAAATATAATATAAATGTATTATGGGTGACAGATTTAAATACAAAAATAAATGTATTATGAGTGTATTACTGTATTATTCCAAGCCCTGACTCTTTCTGTTACACCGTTACACCAGTAGCTGGGGTCTGGTGAGAATCTTTGAGTGAATCAGTGAATCATCTTGAATTTATTTTTGGATAAATAAATAAATAATAAATAATTCACACATGGTGCTCAAATACACATACTTTTTCTGGCCTTCTGGCGTAATGATGTAACCTACCCGAAAGAGCAACTGAATTAATCAGTGAGTCTTTTGAACGGAATCAAAAGATCGGAGTCACTAGGATTATTCAAATCCTAATCTAATCCATTTTACTAACTGTTAAGGCTCTTCAAGTAGTAGTCAGGAATTTGGAGTCAACTCTCAATTCCCAATGGCTCAAAGAATCAATACTTTTTAGTATCAACTCCAAGCCCTATCACTGATGCATGTACGCTTAATGAAAGAATAAATAAAGGAATAAAATAAAGAAAGCAAAAGAAAACCGGAGAACAGCTCTGCTTTAGTCTTTAAAGCATATTGATTAAGGATGTGAATGAGCACATGCAAGTCTCTCACACAGAAAAAGAACAACACCACCAAAACATTGTTCTCTCATTCAGTTGATACCGTATCACACTTCCTCCGCTTCCTATTACATCCAGACTTTTTGTCAGCATTGGTGGGGGAAAGGTTATCCAGACACTAATGGTATACTAATGGCAAAGCATGTATGTATCTGGATGATGTTAACAGGTACTGCAGGCTCTGGGTCATAAATTAAAACACCTCACCAAACTCACCTCTCAATTATTTCTCACTAAAGTGTTAACCTCACCTTTCAAGTTTCTCTTGAGGATTAAAAATAGAAACCAATGGTAGTAGGTGCTATAAGAATATGGAGCTACAATTATAATTATTTATTATTTTACTTTTCAGACCCCCAAAATCTTAGAGTTATCTCATTTAGAGCCATTTAGATGAAAATTACAGAAAATAAAATAATAAGATAAATTGTTAAAAGAAAATTGTTATTTAAAATTTAAAAACATAATACTTTAATATATGTTAAAAGATCATGTATTGCTCTGCACAGCTAAATTTAAAAAAACAGACTTCAGTGTCACATGATCCTTCAGAAATTGTTGGTATCACACAGGAACTATAAAAATATTACTATATAAATATTTCATAATGTTCTAAAGGTCTTTTAATCCATTCAGCATGACCCTTTCAAAAGAATAATAATAATAATTTTGCTATTTTTATTATTTTATTAGAAGTTAACTTCCAGTCTGTGATTGTTTATCGGCCTGATTAGTGCTACCGGCTACAAATGCAGCTGATGTTGAGTAATGAAGTTAGTCTCAGGTTATTGTGCTGTGGGATGGGTTTACCATTCATTTATTTATTTGTAGCAATCTGCCACAATATAAAAACTGACCAATAATCCAAAAGCCTTAACATATAAACATAAGCACGTAATGCACATTTAAAAACCAAACCGTCTTTAGAAAATGTCATTTTCATTTCATCTTGCATGTAAGGCAGCGTTTGTAAGTTCAGAGCTGCTTTGTCTACAGCCACTACCGGGGAACTTCCATTTCTCATGCTTAAAGCTTTTTCCTACTGGCAGTGAATGAATTTACATTTTTATGAAATCTGTCTGATTTACACAGCAACTATATTTTGCTTGTTAGCAAAAAAAAAACAAAAAAAACCCAACTACTAAGGATTTAGCTGTTATTGATTCTATTGGGATGTCTAAGCAAATTAAGTTAGGGCCATAAAAACATCCATGCGCAGTAAATTTGTTTAAGTTGTTGAAACAGTCTTTATATACATGTGTAAATATATAGGCATACATTTACATAATTTTTTTTCCCCTGTGTCAGGAGTGACTGTGAATGGTTGGCCAGCTGTTGCATGCCACCTGGCTCTTCAGAGGTGACACAGTAACTGCAAGTCCTCCTGCTCCCTCCTGCCCTAACAAACACTCATTAATGACTGAATCACTGTCCTGAATTAGTAGCACACTTTCTCATTAACTGCCCAGAAAAGCAGCTCACATTAATAAAATAATACGAACTGGGATTAAACTGGTCCTGTAGGACCATATGAGTGCTACCATACAACATAACAAGAGATGTTAAAATATACATCTGATTTTTCAAGGGCAATTACTTGTTCAAAATACCGAGCACAGTCATGTACTGCAAAAATGTGTCCTTTTATGTCCTTAAAGAGATAAATCCAAAAATGGAAATCATTTGCTCACTTTCATTTTATTCCCTACTTTTATGAACACATTGAAGGCATTGAAAAGAGAGAGAGAGAAACATTTTAATTGTATGAACAATTCTTTTTTTGGGGTGTTATGCAGAAAATAGCTAGTCCTACAAGTTCGGAGTGACATAGGGGTGAACCAATGATGACTGAACAATCATTTTAGGTCAACCATCCCAGGACAGTCTGCTGGTTATACAACATCTTTAAATTTGCATACAGTATTTTGCTTTGTAATGCTTGCCCAGATTTACTGTGCTGTATCAGGATTTTGCACTTTGTTGTTGCCTCAGATAATAATTGTCACATAAGGTCATAACAAAAACGTCTCATTAATATCAGTTCTTCCTAAATTATCCCTTATATTTCAATTAAACAAAATTATTCTTGGCATTCTTGCACGTCCAAACCCCATCAGCAATGAGTTGTAAACGTCTTCCTCACAAGATAAGCGCTTGATGCAGGACCACTCGACTGTCTGCTGCAATCCTGTTTAGAGTTGAAGTGAGCTTTGGGCCATTGGCTCCTCTGAGCGGAGGACTTGGCAGAGCTTTCGATAGAAATGTGTGAGTGGGAAGTCACTGATAGTGTGAAACCCTTTGTAGTCAACTAGAAGAGCTTTATTGGTAGTGCATACTGACAGCTCAGAGGTGCAGAGTAATTCATTAGTTAAGGAAAATGCTTGCGGGTGGGGAAGAGAGTGAGACAGAGAGAGGAAAAAAAAGGTTGGGTATTTGGTACTATGGCATTAAATTTCATTAAATCAAATTGTAGTTCCTTGTACATCTTTAAAATCTGATCTAGATTAAATTGCATGTTGCAGAGATTTATAAACAGCGTTTTCTGAATTCGTTTACTACCTTGCTAAGCAATGTTCAAGAAACCAAATGTCCCCTAAGGCTCTTGATTCAACGCAAAGCTCAGCTAAGCAGAAATGTTCATGCATTCAGTAGAGGCTTCGGCTTAGTCCAACAGATGGGAAAACAGAAAGGGCTTTACAGCCTCATCATTTGTTTTCATACCTGTCTCTCAGTTTAATTAGCAGCGCTAACCGTCCCAATGTGTTTGGTAGCTGTATGGCTAACCAGATCACATGGCTTCTCGAGCATCTCTCCAGCTGATTCTGGCAGCTTTTCCACTGGAGATTGAGGGATCAGAGCATCTTAAGTGTGATTTCAGAGCCTGCAGGTGCTGCTGAGGTTAGAACACCTTTGATAAGTGAGAAGTGTCTCAGCCAGGTCTCCTGAACTGTTAGAATCCAAACTCAACTTTAAACAATTGTGTGATGATCTAGTGTTCCCCACGACCTTGTGAGATGCCATATTTCAACACCAATTTATACAATAAAATCTCAATTAAAAATCTTGGAAGATTTTAGCTTGGTAATGCATAGGACGATGTTAATGTATTTGGCCTTGATGGAACAGATATGCTACACTGCAGCTGATGGTTATTGCTGTTGTAGATTATTGCTGCTGCAAAGCAAAAACAGGAACTAGCTCCCGATAAGACTTGCAACAAGCACAAGTAGCAGAGACATTAGGATGTCCGAGTCAAAAGAAATTCACAAAATAACACCAATAAAATAAATCTCTTCATAAAGAAAACAAGACAAAACCGCATAGATACTGCACACATGCAGCCTGAGCAGTTTGACTTAAAAATGTACAATTAAATCAACTTAAATAGTTTGACGTGTATATATAATATTTCTAAATATTTTTGTTTGGCAAAAACAGAATCTTCTGACTTTAGCTTTGCAAAATTATGTAGAGTTAAAGTAAATAATGACAATATTTTGAACTATCCCTTTAAGCTTGTAGGTGAGTTCACTTAATCAGTCCCATACTAGTTGTCTTCTTCCTCTAAAAGCAGCAGCCAAATGCTTTGATATAGTTATATATTTTGATATATTCTTTTCCCTTAAAATGGAACTGAAAAATTTAAATTTAATTTAAGAAAAATCATCCATCATCTCCATTTGGATTTCAAAAATAAAAAGTGTTTACAGCTTCATTTAAATGTTTAAATGATTAAAGAGGTTTAATAACACCCCAGAGTTGGCATTGTGAACAAAATTATCAACATGACCAAAACACAATGGAAGCTCTCTGCTACCACTTCAAACATTTCCTCTTCTCTCCAGGGAAATGTAAAGTGCCTCTGAATAGCAGCACCTGAAGTCTGGCTACGAGGTCAGACTGTGTGGTCAATATCTCAATCAAAGCAAAAAAATAAATAAAAAATCCCCTCGGCTTTTATGTGCATAAAGTGGTTGCTTTTGAGGCTGCAACAACTTTTCACTTGACAGGGTAGACTAATCAATATCCAGGTTTGCAGACACTGACTGTACAGCTCTCTGAAGAGGTCTTTTGAGTGTCCACATACAAACAAGACTTTCCACATAAAGCCAAGCT
This sequence comes from Enteromius treurensis, assembly GCA_032275025.1. Classification (NCBI taxonomy): domain Eukaryota; kingdom Metazoa; phylum Chordata; class Actinopteri; order Cypriniformes; family Cyprinidae; genus Enteromius; species Enteromius treurensis. Next base: position 10,431,374 of record JAUCMU010000026.1, on the reverse strand, counting down.
ACAGGTCTGTCCCATCCCACTGGGAGGTACAGGTATGGCCCAACTTAGGAGTTGGATAATGGTAGACAATGAGTAAAGCAACCAAAGAGCTGCATGTTGCTACTGATTCAGAGTAAACAGGAATGAAAAAAATTAGCTCTGGCAGTTTTATTGCAGGACAAGAGTTTAGAGGAGAATGCATGGAATAAATGCATGCTTGGTCAAGACCCTTTTACGCCCCCTTTTTTAGTCATTTTTTGGCGCGAAGGGTCTTCAGTTGTTTGGTTTAATGTAATGGTTTGCATGCATATATAAATTTATTATACGATTGTTTACTTTTATTTGAGCACTGAACCCCACCCCTACCCTAAACTTACTCACCTTTGAACAATATAAAACACACACAGGCAAATGCAGTCACAGGTATTTACAGCATTGCACAAACTAATCACTAACAAGCAGTATAAATACATTACAAACAAGTCGTGTCACATTCCAAGTCTTCTGACGCCATACAAAGTCTTTACGCGAAAAAGAGAGTAAAACATAAGGTTTTAATCACTAAAAATTAGCTCGCTCTGTTCACCCGCTGTCATCTCATTCAGAAAACATACTCCCGTCTGGTAGAATAACGCTATCGATCATGAGACACACAAGAGCCAATGGCATTTCTCAACCAACGTTGATGTACAGTAAGGATTCTTGTAGCGGCATTTTTTTTAAATCAGACTGCAGCAGGGCACAGGAAGTATGCAGAAGACGGAGACAGCGACCACATCTATTCCTCTCACAAATCGATCATTTTGCATCAAAAGACTTGGAATATTAATATCTTTCAAATAAATTATGACAATGGTTATATCTGCCTGCTATATCTTGTGTTTTTTTGTGTTTAGGAGCAGGTGTTGGGTTACATACTCATAAATGTTTAAATAATATAATTAAATAAAACATAAAAAAAAAAAAACATAAAAATACATTTATGCAATAATGCCATTGTTTTTACCCAATTTTCCTTTTAATTATGACGATAAAATTATAAAACATTTTGCATCGACATTGACACTAAGGGTTTCGTAGTTAAAACAACTGAGGACCCTTCATGACTAAAAAGGGGTACGTTCTCTGCTACAGTGAATGTTATTCTGTCTAATACTGAAACATGTAGAAGAAAATATATGAGCTTTCTTTTTTAAAGCATTGGTGGATTTAGTTTTACATTAGCCTTAATGAACCGGAGCAGCAAAGCTTTAATTTGACTCTGGTAATTAATGCACCACTGATTCAGCGTGACCATAAGGGCTTCCACAGTTGACATCCTATTCACTTTTGTGTATTTGTTTGTGCGTGTGTGTTTATTTGGTCGGCTCGATGCCACCAAGGTCTCCAGATGTGTAGATAATTGGAAAATTCTTAAAGGGAATGGAACCAATTAAGACTCGAAGCAGATAAAGTCTCAGTCTCCCTTGGCCATCAGGTGCTCTCAGAATAAAAACGATTTAGTTTCATTCCCATTAGCATGGTGTCCTCATACTACAGTAGTATTTAAACTATTTTACAAAAGTGATTTATTGTATATACATAACGGTTACAGAAATACACAAAAGTCACATCACATACTAATGCCAGATTGAGTTTGTTTTCAATGCGTGTTAAAGGTGTATTTACATCAACAGGCAAATCTTAAATACACGCCATTATAACAACAAGCTGTTGCATTGACGATCTCAGCAGGGAAGAAAAATTATTCCTTGTGGAAATGAGTGAAATCTCCTCTCGCCCGCCTGTGTCTCACAGCAGGTAGCAGAACACATGATATATTTCATATGTGATTTACACAATTTAACTTTGATGGAAAGTCCACAGGCAGCTGGTACTCCACTTAAGAATTCATTCCAGTCTTTCTGCGCTTGCAATAATATGCTAGGTAGCTAATTTGCCAAACAATAAATCAAGAGCTGACAGTGTTTTACAAAACACCAACAGTGGAAAAACTTAGCAATAAGCAGGTCTGTCACTCAAAGTTCCCAAACTGAAATCTGCAATTTGGTATCTGCATGCTTCATCTATCATATTTAAGCCAGACGTCTATTAGTCTGCTGTAACTCGTTGGAGATAAGCTCTCATCTAATTGCCCGCACCCTTAAGTGTTTCACATCACTGATGACAGCATAGCCATCTGCATTTTAATGCGCTATCATGATAAAATAAATGGTGTGAGGTCCAATGTGCTGTTGAGTTTGTCTGAAGTCATTTTGAGTTGAATTCTTGACAGCTATTAATGGTCCAAAAGTAATAGTCTTGGCTGAAACCAAACCAAAAATTAAGGACATTTCTGACCAAAAAGCCGAAGTTCTTATTTTAGGTTGAGCTTTGTTTTGATTGATATTGTCATGATCAGCTGGGGGGCCAGCTCTGGCCACTGGATGGCACTCCAGAGCTCCACGAACTCAGTGTGTGTTTGTCTCTGTTTTCATGCCCGGACTCATTCTATGGACTCATGTCTCCGCCCACTCATTGGTTGTCTTGG
>JAUCMU010000026.1:10376421-10390656 GCA_032275025.1 Enteromius treurensis | reverse complement strand
AGTTATATTAGTGTCTTTTACACTGTTAAGAAAAAAAAGACCCAAATCACGCGGGCGTGACGGCTGGCCTCAGAGGGTTAAATGGCAGGACAGTGATGCCTTTCCAATGAAATAGGGAATACAAATTGTAGAAAAGATTCACCTATGTGGCATAAGGGTGGAAAAATGAGGCTGTTTGGTTCTAATTGCAAACAATTAATTTTCAATGAGACATACAGCGACTGTTTAGTGTGTGAATGCGTTTGGTGTGTTGAGCAAAGTTGTATGAAATGAGCAAGAATGTAATGCAACTTCAAGTTGCCTTATCACCGTGCTGCTCTATCTTAACAGTTTTTTTTTCTTATCTATATGCAAGCAGGTTCATAGCTGCTGTTTGCAGAGTTAAATCAGATGGGAAATTAAATGGTATACAGCTGCTTGCTCAATGTAAGAGACAGCCTCTTTCCCATTACAGAACTCAGAGATTTCTATTGCAGTCAACTGACACAGCAATAGACTATTAAGTGTTGAACCGTAGCATGCTAAACAGCTCTTGCCGATGCAACACATCTCTCATAACAGTCATTCAACTCAAAAGTCTAATTTGTGTTTACCAGTGTCTCTAGGGGCGTTTGACTGTATGGCCAGCTGGTGTGTGCAAATGTCGATATTGACAGTGTTCAGCATCCTGAGGTCCTTGAATATGGTAGAACATATTAACCAGGAAGCTTCAGAGCACAGAGAGATAAAACGGTTCTTTCCCAAACTGCATACTGGCACATCAAAGAGCAACATGGTATAAGCTCCAATGGCCCGACACATTAAAAGTCAGAATATTTGCTGTAGACTGTTCCACATTTTACAGATTTCCCACTGCCAGGAGAAAACACAGAGAATTGAACGTTTTTCTGTAGGTGTTTGGTTTGGTATTAGAGCCAGGGTTTTGAATATTAACTCTTGGGTTTGTGGCGGAGAGAATAATTATCTAAGGCGTAATCTGCAGTCAAGCCGGTCATTATCGCAAAATAAAGACGGAGGCGATGTTGAGGGATCTGTATCACCCTGAAACCTATTATTTTGTGATAATGACTGGGTGATTGCACATTATCCGGCTCAATACACAGCTACTTGCCAAGTGAATGAATAAATGGACATCAAATATTGATTTGAGTTTAAATTATTCTATTAAATGTGAAGGCTGCAACCGTGGAGTGATGTGAAACATCTGAAACTTGTCCAGTTCTGTCCTTTATTAGTAATTCTATAAAAATATTTCCCTGTCTTTTCCATTAATGTGAAAGCAGACAAAAAGCACCATAAAGTAGTCCATATGCACTTTATTCCAAAATACTACAATGTCATATGAACTACTACTGAAGCCAGTATGCGCTCAGTATTTTTTGGGGTGAGCTGTTCATTCTAAGGTATATTTTTCTGTATTTCAGCAACTGCAGTTGGGAGATATTTTTCTCTTTTCTACAGAAACGAGTTGTCTGTTGTTTCAAAGAGTGGTCATAAGTCACAGGAACAACAGACCACTGCATTCCCTCATTTTTCTTCAATTACTTCCATTTTTTTCCCCCTTATGGAGTCAGCCAGGCTTGTGTTTCTCATGTTGCCAGGGATCAGCCACACACATTTTTGTCTTTAATCAATTGTTGTAGACCATAGAATATTATAATATTTGTAAAAATATATCTATCTGATTCCTCACTGCTAGCATAACCTTATAACTATTTGTTTGATGCAGTTATACGGGTCACATTTCTGCTGACATTTTGGCAGGAACACAGTCAACATATTTTCTGAAAATATTTTTGTTGAATCATATTTATATTCACACATGGAAATATAACCACCCACAAGACTTGCCACCCATGACCAGTCACGTCAGTTTTGTAGAAATTCAGCCAAGCCCTGTACCGCAGTGTATTGTAAAGTTTGCATCTCCTCTAGCGTGTTGACATCTAATTACAGCGCTCTCCCTGTGGAGACAGCTGTGGTGTCCTCTGAGAGAGACCCACCCTAGCCGTCCCTCTCGTGTGTTACCTGTGAGATGCTGGGATAATGTGCAAGATAAAGAGAGACTCTATGTCTGGCAGCTTTTGCTTTTAATTTCCACTTTGCAATCAGCCTGGGGGCTTCTGAGCTTAATGAACTGTTTATGCTGTAAACCACTAACACTTACTGACAATGTAGAAATGCTTTTACCAAGCCCCTGTTTCTGCTGCTAGCTGATAACCACTAGAGACTGTCAGTCAAACCTATTTTGATCCTTTGACCTTTTGACATTCACCATTCTATGGCATAAGGTCAAACAAAATCTGCTTTTATGAGAATTCTGAAAACCCATCTAAAACAGTATCTTTTAGTTTGTGTAATGTAGATGTAAATCAGGATGCATTTGGTTGCGTTTAATTAATGTAAATAATTTCACTGCAGATATAGACCGTTGAGTTGGACCTCCTACTGGCTGGATGGGAGAATGTTACATAAAATTATGACCTTTTGTTTAATGACTAGAGGTAAGGGGAGGATGTGGATGAAATTTATCTTAGAGAGTTTACTACAGCTGCGGTTTTAATTAAACATGAGGAGAAATCACAATTTTATGTGGTTTTATGAAGCTGAGGCGTTCACTAGTTGGTATGCTGACAGCTGAGTGAATAGGATTTTTGGGGAGTAGGTTTGATATAAGGGTACTGAAGCCCTCCTAAGGGTCTAGAATCGCCTGTGGAATGGAGAGTAGTAATCTTTCATCAGCCTTTCATGAGGAGGTTGGTAACGGATCACTATCGGATGATGAGAGCTATAATGTTGTATAAATAAAATATTATAGTTTTTTTAAATTATTAAACCTGAATTTTATACTTTTGTTTTTATAAAAACCAACACAGTCTCACAACCTATTCATACGAAGTGGAGAATTTGTAAAAAATTCATACGACCTCACTCCCATTTTGTATAAGATTTGTCTAAAACCCCACAACGCGTGGGGCTTTAGATTTTTAACTCGTAAAATACGTACGATTTAGCAAAAATCATATGAATTTGTACGAGTTAGGTACGAATTTGTACTTATTATTCACCTCCTAAAATATGTATGAATTGCAGTGAGACTGTTATGGGTTCAGTCTTTCGGTTTTGGTTTCCTTTTGTCCTTCCACCTGTTTACGCCCTTATTTGGTAGTTCCTGTGTTTCCGTGATTATTAGATAATTAGTTTCCTTCTGTGTGTTCCACCTATTTTGAGTTTAGTTCATTATGTCCTTGTGCATTTACTCCCTGTTTGTTTGAGTTTACCTTTGTCTGTGATTCTATGTTGTAATGCCTAATGTGAGTTGGGACATTAAACCTAAGTTCTTCACTTAAGCCTTCGTGCAAGTTTATTACTTCAACAACCACTGTGCGTAACAAAGACAGAGCTGATAAAAATACACAGCTTATTCTGATTTTTATTAGTTCTGTAAAAGGTTGTGCCAAATTAAATGGGCTCTCTCTAAACTCAAGCATTAACTTAATTCATTCAAATAGTTAGAGAAATGTAACAGGATTGATAAAAAGAGCTAATGTAACCAATGCAGGACAGTCCCAGCTTGAAGTTAATGTTGATATTTTCAGCCAGGATGAAATGCTTAATAAAATCTGTAATCTGTGTCATTTGCTTTCTGTGTTTTTGCTGTCATTTATTTATACCTGGAAAGAACAACGAGAAACAAATAGCTACCAATTAAAATAATATCCCCAAGAAAACCTGTTTTGTTTGCATCATTTGGATTGGAGATAGAAAACAACCCAAAAACAATACAGAAGAAGCATTTTTAATTAATATTAGCATTTCTGAAGAAATGCACAGCACCCGGAGGCAAAAAATGACAACATCTGCAGTGAGATCATTTAAAATGTACCACATGTTTACTTAATTGTGGTGTTGTGGAGTTTAAAGTCTTATACCGTATATTTCGAGATGTGAAAATGAACAACAGCAGGAATACTAAATGATAAGAAAGCCCAAAACATTCCATATAATGGATCATGCAACACACCTACTGTAGCTAAAATTTATAAAGAAATGATGACAGCCTGGTCTGTTACTTCTTTAGCTTGTTCATTCCAACAGATAGCAGGAGAAAAGACAGATGACTGGTGAGAGAAAGCACAGCATTCTTCTGTTGCAATAATTGATTTATTTCCTTAATGGAGATGCTTTTTCCCATTTTGAGGTCCCATATTTTGTTAGCCTAGCGGTTTATGTGTCACAAACATTCATAACTAATCTTTAGATGGATGGTGTATCTCGCCCTCTCTAATACCATGGAATAAAGATGCATTCTGGGCATTTAGCCATAGTGTTATTTGGTGGAATTTTACTGTTTCAATGGCTCATTTTGTGTAAAATCGATGTCACATGGGACCTGAAGCAACAAACTGTCTCATGGATCTTTTCATCCAGACCCTGACGGCTGCTGTCATCAGTCTTAGCAAAACTGAGAAAATGGCCAGAGGAAGACAATCTCAATCATCTCACTGTTATTATCTGGGTTACGTTAGCACCTCTAGATATTTGTGGAGGATTATTAATCGTATCTATTAAAACCATGGCATCCTTTGTTTTAATTAAGTGTTAACAACATAAACATGACAGAAGAGCAGGAAGTGTTTGGAATTATTTCACATTAAAGACTAAGATTTAACAGATACTGCTGAGATGTAATGTTTTCTCAAGTGACTCTATTTCATTAGCTTTACACAGTCCAAGAAAGGTGAGGTGATGTGATCTTTCCCATCACTTCTCCTGAAACGAACCGCTTGGTAAATGTCTTGAGGCGTCTGCTGACCATTCAAGCAGAGCAGAAAACCTCAAGCTGAATCGATGTCCATTTTATGTTCCACAGATAACTGAAAATCTCTCCTTTCTCTCTTTTCACAAGATGTCAGACAAATTAAAACAAAGTTTGAAAGCCTTATTAATATCCAACTGGTTAAAAAGTTCAAAGAGTAATTTGTTCATTTATAGGACTACACTGGTATGTTTTTGATTTACTAAAAATATTTTTATTAAACAAATGAATGAATGAATTAATCATTTACTATAGTAACATATCCCATATATTTTTTCTTGAATTAGACACTGAATGTGCTGTATGTTTTTGATTCACTAAATTCTTCCAGTTCAATATTTTACCCAGCCCTACAGTACAGTAAATAGTATAGTTTGTATATTTTTAAACAATAAACAATTGCATTACAACTGCATTAGCATTTTGCATTAAGCTTCATATGGCTTCAACAGCGTAAAAATCCGCTTAACGTATATGCACTTCCTCATATAAAGAGTTATATGTCACAGTACATTTGCAGCAGCTAAATACGAAATAAATAAATAAAGCAAGCGCACTCTGGGGAGGACTGCACTTTAAAAGACATGGTGTAAGGAGAATGTTTTACAGGGTGTTTGCCTTTGTTCTTTTATCATGGCCTCTACTGTCGCTCTGTAATGGCAGTCATTCACTGTGTCACTTCTCTCCTTTATCCATCAAAGAGACAGCATTCAGCACATTATGGCTAGCTGAATATTAAATGTCTGGGTTTAATAGCCACATGACAGCTGAACCCTTTTGAAATATTAGACAGTGCGATATATGACAGATTCCACTGCGTTTGTAATCATCTCTGTGACAAAATGCATATTGATGAGCAAAGCTATTTAGCAATTTTTTCAGATATCAAATTCCCTTTATTTCATTTTACCGAATGACTAATAAGAATGAGGCAATTAACAAATCATTATTGGATTTTTGGCACATATTTTGATGTGCCAGCCCTGCCACCCACTGATAGTTTCTTAAAAATATAAAAATCTAGTTTCCCTTTATTTGCCAGCTAGCTAAAGTCATAATTTATGAGAATGTCAGGCCACTATTTTATTAAAATTATAGATTTGTCCCAATAATAATGCAATTTATTTAGCTGTGACTAATAGTGCAGGTCATGGTCATTTCCATCTTAATCAGATGAGTCAATCTCTGCTTTTTACAAAATGTGAAGACATTGTGATTTTTGCTTCTTATATTTTCCTGTTCATGGTGTAATTAGAGGAATCTTGCACATACACAGTTGAGTTCTGGAGGAAATTAACTTGTGATGCAACTTTTTTTTTTTTTTTTTTTTTACTAGTTTAAACCTAATTTTACTCTGATTTGGTGCTTTGTGAGCCTTTGATTACAAGTATTTTCCGTTTGCTCATTTTCCAGTTTGTGCACATAAACTGTAACCATTTGTGGCCTTGAATGTTCAAACGAAATGGAGAATAAATGAGCGGAGTAAAAATAAATGACAAGCAAAGAGTAAGGAAAGAGATTGGCACAACAAACACAAGGCCATTCAATATATGACACAGACTAACATGTTGAATTCCTGACCACTACAGTGCATTGTAACCTCAGTAACAACACTGAAATTGCCATTGAATTGTTTTTCTTTTTTTTTTTCTTTTTCCCCTCTACACCACAGTCTATACATTCATTGACCTGGTCATACGACACCACATTCAGTTAGTGAAGGGGGAAAAACAATCAATCAAAACAATTGCAGCTGATTAGAGTTTATCCACGGTCACATGTTTTAATATAGCCTACTTTAATAGTTGTCAATGCATGTAATAACACAGATTGTTTCTGAAGCGTGTTTGTTTCATAGATTTCCCAGAAGATCAGACACCTTTTGCTTGAAACCATTAGTTAATGTGCATAATTTGTGCGATAATGATTGAACATATCCTAATTGCAGCACTGTGATCACATTTGAATGTGAGTCCACGATGGATGTGGGTGAAACCAATTAATCTGTTTTGTTTAACACAAATGCTTCAATATAGTTGAATGCAACATTATTTATTTGTTTATGAATACGTAAATGTATATAATTCCTCTTGTAATCTATAGGACTTACATGGAGCAGCATCATATCTACAGTGGCCTTAACAAAGTGCTGTTTGCTATAACTAGCTTTTCTTCCACTCCTGTCACAAATCGATGTTCACCACATTTGTAGAATCACTGTTAGATAGCTTTGTACCTCTAGTCCTACTGGCCTTTTTTCCCTTTTCCCCCTTTTTTTAAACAAGTTTTTCTTTCAGTTTAGCCCATTGGCAAGATGCTTCCTTTGTTCCTACGTATATTTTGTTGTACTAGCTAAAAATAGGGGATTACCTATTGTGTTTTTTTACTGTCACTTGTTTGCTTTGCCTGTTGATCTAATCTTTTATCTTTTGGGAACTGTCTGGTCATTTGTCCTGCATTATGTAAGTGCAAAATCACTGCCTCACTCTCAAGGCAATTTTTATCTGTAAATAGAAGTAAAAAAAAAAGTCATTGTTGATCATAGTAGTAGATAAATCTGACTTCACACACAGCATGTCTCTCTCTCTCTGGTGCTTTCTGCTTCAGTTCATCTATCATGAAGACATTAATGTGGCTATTGAAAAGCCCTATTCTGGTGGAATTACTTTAGTTTCACTATTATACTATTATTTTTATTATTATAATCATAATTTTGCTCTTTTTTTGTCTTGATTAATTACAATTTGATATTAAATTAAGCAATGAATTTAATGAAATAATGCATTTGAAATATGGAATAAATAATAGTACCAAAGTGCTAAAATGTGAAATATCAATATCTTCCATAATGGCTTGAAATAACCCCAGTGTCATGATATGTGAATATCTATTGTATATCTATTGTCGTACATTACACTTCAAAAGTGGGCACTGAGAAGACCAGAAAATCATTTTTTGCAATTTCCCAGGAGTACAATCAATGACATAGCTTTTGAATTTGTGGAGAATTTCAGAATTTTAGGATATTTTTTTTTTTTGGTTTTTGTGTGGTCACTCCAACATCTGCTTCTGAGACGTATCCTGAAAACTAAAGGTTGTACAGTGTTTACCCTGTGAAAATGAGGAATAAGGGCCAGAAAATATTTAAGTGTATGTGGAAGATATATTATTCACCTCTAGATTGTGGAAGGGAATAATAAGATACTGTTTATCGTCATTGTCACCTCTGGTCTGGGGAGAAGCCCTGTTCTCATCTAATGAGCTCCACCAAGCTGCATCAAAGTCTGAGAAAGTAAAAGGGGGGGGGACAAGAATTTGAGACAAATGGGAGAAAAAACTGCAGAACTCAAATTAGAGGTGCTGCAGGATCGGTGAGATTACAGGAACTGGTGGAAATAACCTCTTAATGTCATGGGTACAGAATTCATTATGGATCGGGGACCGAGTCTGCTGCACATACTGTAGCTGTTTTCATAACAAAGGGAGCATTCTGTTGTTGTTTTTTTTCTTTTTTTTTGACTTTTGGTGTTCATTTGCAGAGCAAACATAGGGAAATTCATGTGGGAGTAATACTAATGAATACTGTAACATTCTCCAAGTATTGTATACCTTCAAACGTTTAATGATTCTCCATGTCTGATAACCATCGAACATCTGTTACTGCAGAGAAAAACGTGGAAGCAATAACAGCATTCTTATACAATGAAATACTAGTGACCTTGTGTTGGAAGTGTGTGTGTTGTGCACATACAGGCACTCATATATGTGCACTCAGAGAAACAAGCAGGGAAATCAGAACTGTGCATCTTTTATTCGTAAAGTACTGTTTATTATCAATACAACAGATGGAAAGTGGCCAGAAATAGGGTACAAAATATGTTCTCAAACTGTTCTTCAGGAACCTTCAGACAATGTTGATTGCTGCAACTGCTGCAGATAATAAATATTCTATTCATTTTAGAATATTCAGTGCACCTGCAGGTTTTTGCTGAGGAGCCGAGTCTGGCGTCAGCGCGACCCATGGTCATTGCAAGGGGATGTAACGATTCTGTTCCTGCCTTCGGGGAACAAGTGTTACCTTCGTAACCTAGACGTTCCTCTTCAGTCGAGTCTCTCTGACGTTACATATGGGAACAGACCCGTGGAAAAGGCCACGACCCTGAGGCCGCGTTACGCAGAGATGCCCCATGCCGACAGGCAAGCGTGCCAGCAGAGTAGTCTGCACGTAACCTTCTCAACACCCTGGGGGCCAAAATAGGGGGCCCCACAGGGATGCCAGTTGTTGCTGAAGCAGTTGGTTGGGGACGCGGAGCACATGTTTCTAACTTTCCCTTTCTACATGTGAAATTTTTGAACAATTCTATATGACGGGGAAGAAGTCAGTGGGGTTTTTATGCCCGGTGGAACATTCTGCGCGGTCAACGTCAGTTTACCCAAGGGGAGGACCTCACTGTGGCCATGGTCATGCATTCGCAATGAACGCATAAATCATCCACGAATGCTGCCCGGCGTGATCTCGGCCCAGACACATGAGGCAGCGATCATGTCCATCCCGAGAGGTGAGGAAACTACCGCATCCGGAAGCGTATGGCCGGATAGACATTCCAGGGAACGCCTTACCAACTGTGAGAAATTGCTCTTTTTCCCGGATTGCCCAAGGCGGACCTCTCGCGGCACTGCCATGCACTCGGAAGGTCTCACTGGAATGCAAAAAGCTGGTATGCTCACTGCCTTAAAAAGGCCACCAGCCTGCAGGACACGCTGACAGCCGCCCAGTCGTTCGCCGTCACAGGGGGAGAGAGCATGAACTCCCAGGAACTCTTTCTTCGATTCTAGCTCAGAATGGCGAGGCTCCGAAGCGAAAGTCTGCAGGTGCACTGCATCAGCGCCCACTTATACTCACATAGTGACGAGGTGCACCTGGATGCAATCAGTTCACGCCAATATTCATTGGCCTTTTATTAAAGGCTTAGAGGCCATTGGTCTCTCATGCGAGTTCCCATATGTAACGTCAGAGTGACTCAACTGAAGGGGAACTATACGTTTTCACGCTAGGTCAGTTTTATGTTCAAAATTACAATTTGTAATTGTAGTGCTGAGAACAAAAAATGTTACCTCTAAATGCTTTTAAAAATTCTAAATGTGAAATATTCTTAAATTCTCAATTTCTATTTTAACTCAGAAGTGTTAAGCTTAGGAAAAACCAGGATCAGGCCATAGTTGTAATAATTCGAGCATCTTATAAACATGCCTTGGCATATAACCTGCGTCTTGAGACAAAACTATAGCAGTGACGTACTTTAAGATCAGTCAGTGCAAGTTTCTTTGAGTTAAAACAGCCCAGACATGCATTTTAGTCTAGGACTAGATGTAAGAGTGTTATTTGCTGAAGAAACTACAGAATTGCATGGTAAAAACACTAACAACACATAATAACTGCCATGAAGCTTAGAATAAAGCTGTTAAGTAATCTGGCAATGGGTTGCAGAAGAGGATACATTTGACATCAAGGGATATTAATGGCATCCTTCCTGTTTGGAGCATTTTATAATAATAAAATAAGTGAGCAGCCTCGTCCAAGCAGAAAAAGATCAAGCTTCTGTTCTTCTGCCGGATTCTTTTGGGCTTACTGAATGTGTTAATGTGTTTGTGATGGGTCATGCAACGGTAAAAAACATTTTTATTTTGAGGAGGATCTTATTTCACTGTGGCGATCATTGTCTGTCAATCACATGTTTCTGTACAGTCAATATTGAAGTACAGGGGCACACAAATTTAAGCCGTTGCTATTTCTCTGGATTTTTTTCCTGTTCTGTGACAGTTTCCCTTGCTTACTGAAAGCAATTTGTGCCCCTGTGGGTATGTTTTTTTTTTCTTGTGCTATCTGTCTACACACGAGTCTCCTCACCTGCTGGAATCCAAATATGTGGGAGGTTTCATTGTAATACTGTAGCACCACACACTAAAGGTCAAGTTAATCAAGTCAAAAAATCCTAAAATAAAGGCTAGCAAATCATGCACCCACGCTATTTGTTTACTGAAAGGTGTAGTCTAATAACATAGAACCTGAACGGTGGTCTCTTCAAGTTATTCTTACAAAATTAACATAATTTAATAATTCTTCTCCCCTGAGTTACGTCTTCTGCCATTTTGAAAAGTATACCACCACATATGCACGCTTTAATGTATTAGACATAATCATCTTTGTTTACATCCAGGGAAAGCACGTGCATGAACGCAATCTACGGTTGTTTAGGCCTAGGGGAAAGCATATGCACTGCATGTGTTGTGATGCTCTTTAAAATGGCGGGAGATGTAACTCATGCACTCAACCAGAAAAATGTTGAGTAAATGATGCTTTTTTTTTATTCTCCCTAGCATCGCAAAACTGAAGTTGAGCCACTGATGTATGACTGTTTTAGCAATGTATTTACTATATTTCTGGATCATTTCAGTTGTATTGCTGTCTATGGAGGGTCAGATTGCTCTCTGATTTCATCAAATATATCTTCATCTGTGTTCCGAAGATGAACGAAGGTCTTGGAACGACATGAGGATTACTAATTAATGACAGAATTTTAATTTTGGGTGAACTAACCCTTTAATTAAATTGTTATGTAAAATTACATTATATTTAATTGCATATTTATGTTTTTATTAATTTTGTAATGTCATCATACTGTTAGTCTAATGTAAAATCTGCGATTTCAGACCAAAATAAATAGCTTAATTATTTATCTACTAGCGCATCGGGCAATTTCTTCCTCTGTGGGTTTTGATGGGCCGTCATAAGTCCAAGGCAGTTTTTTTGTTTTGTTTTGTTTTTTCTTCCTTTTCAATTTTTTTGTATCAGTTGCTCCCTGCCTTTACATCCCTTCGAAATTGAAATCACATCCCGCAAGCTTGTACATCCCTCTGAATCCTTTCTAAGCAACACAATGACAGGATTCACATCAGGACAGCCAACCTACAGCACGGGTCAATAAAAGACAAGCAGATGTGTCCTCTCTGGGTGACATTCTCATGCAGGAACAGACCCCGGGGTGAGGCAGGCCTCTAGTTGAACATGGGCTGAGTGGCATGATTATTAGGGTTGGTTCATCTCCTGCATGTTTATTGAGATGGAACGAGGTGAGATACTTGCTCACAGGTCTTTCATGAAGCTTGGGACTAAATAGCTTCAAGTGCGTTTAATTTCACATTAATATAAATGTACTCTTGAAACATGCTTTCAGGTATAATCGCTGAACACAGTCTCATTTAAACTGTATTGCTTTGAAATAGATGGACATTATCATGGACATGATTTTACAAGATGCTGTGAATCACCAGTGTGAAAGTAAATCTCTTGACTGTACTAATATTGCGCTTACTTTTGAAGTGTTTACATTCAAAGGCAGTACAATTGCATAAAATATATTTGTTTATTTATTAATTAATATTTAATCCATGATCAATAATTGTAATTAATTAATTAATTAATTTTAAGTTAATTAGTAATTTATTCATTTTAATTGAAAATAATTTATTTGTTATGATGAAAATAGAACTCATGGATTTAATTCACATGAAAGGCAGAACTTATGAAATGTATAATAAATGCACTGCATACTGTAGATACATACTGTAAATGGAAATGGAAATAGTTGCCACAGTCTACATTTTAAGGTCGAAAAAAATTGCACCTTTCAGCTTTACGGTCAGTTCTTGGCATGATTGACAGCACAATATTGAGCCAGATTGAGTCTTTCTGTGAATGCTGAGAATTAGTTAAATGCGTCTATAATAGAGTGACAGTCTGAGCTCTAACTGATTCCAGTGAAAATCCATTGAGTATGACATGCACCGTGGGGTATTAAAAGGCACAATATGATTTCTTTGTGGACGTTTGATCACTTGAAAGTTAATTTCAACTTTTAAAGGTGCTGTAAGAAATGTTAACATTTCTCTAACTTCCTTAGGACTGAATTAAACCGCACCATAACTTCTCACCGAACCCATATCAGCAAACCATTACGTACAAAATGATTTACATGCAGAAAGCATTCCTGATTGCCTTCATGTTTTTCTATTTTTTTCTGCTTACAGAGGGCTGTCAACGAAGACAGATGTGATTTTTTTAGGACACCTATTTCTGTGATTTGTGGAGGACATTAAAGGACATTTTATGTATGGTATTTAAAAAAAAAATGCTTACAGCACCTTTAAAAAGATTATCAACTACTGCATTTCTCAACCAAGTCTGATGATCTTACTGCTGCAAATAATCTGATGCGTCCTAACTGAATAGTTTGAAAGTAATTTTCTCAAACTTTATTGCTGAAAAGGCTCTTTAAAATGGAACTCAGCAAAATGAAGGCCTGCGTTTTTTTGGCCACAGTGATTAAAACAAAGAAATAGGGACATAGTCTCGATTCTCTGATGTAAATTAGGATTATATAGTTAATTGCATTAACATTTCCCATCAGAAAAGGCCTCTAGCAAGAATGAGACTTTATTCCCAGTCCACCTTTTTAAATATTTCTCTTTTCATAAGATCAGCAAAGAGGGCTCCATTTGAAAGACCACATGTAATTAAACATGCTCTGTCTTTTAATATCCTCCATTTATTTGCCTTTGAAGTTCTCAGTGGTTTGGCATTTGCATATATTGTTGATGGTCTAGTCTTTTACACCCCAGGGAGAGCTCTTAGATCATCAAATGGCAACATTTTAAATACTCCCAGCAGGGAACATTTAAATTAGAATGTGTCCAAAATATATAAGGAGACAGACCGAGAAACCGGCTCTGCTTTCGGAATCTATTTTCTTGCAGTGGTTTGTCTGTTTATTGTGATTTATTTATTTGTCACCATAGACCAATATGAATCATCCTGCAATATAATTTCCATGGTTCATTGTTTGTGTACACTGTAATGCACTTTGTATTTTTATTATGGTAATTATCATTATAATTAATTATTTTGCTTATTGGAATATAATTTATGACACCACAGCTTTTATAAATGGGCACTATTTCATAATAAAACTCTAAGCTAAGTTTCAATAAAGCTAAGCCAAAATTGCTATGTGCCTCTGAAGCTGCAGGACAATGCTGTAATGACAAACCTAATTGACTGATGGTGCAACACAAACTGACAAGCTCACTGATCTTAGGCATTTTTGGGTCATTCCTTCAGGTCCCAATACTGCATGGTTTACGTAAAATGTTAAGCAGATTTCATGCCACATTTTTTTTCATGCGTACATATACCCAGTTAACTCAAATTCATAAATAAATAAAGATTAGTACCTGATAAAATGATTACACACACATGTATGTGTGTAATCAGAAAAACGCACTTCAGAAAAGTTGATAAATTGCATATTAATGAGTCAAACAAGTATTCGATCCCCTATCAAGCAGCAAGATTTCTG
>JAUCMU010000026.1:10340709-10351440 GCA_032275025.1 Enteromius treurensis | reverse complement strand
CATCATCAAATAAAATATGATCTCAAGAGGATCAAGAGAGACAAATCAGACGAATGAGAAGATATCAGGCTGATTTTAATAGTAATAATGTAAATGATTGATGTGAGACTGATTTTAATCAGCACAGACAGAAAAAGATCAGAAATCATTTACTCCAGTTGATGATTTTTAGTCATCTTCATATTAATAAGCCTCTATAACATCTCACTGTCACTGTACCCATAATGCTTTGAGCTGCTTGACAAAGTAATCTCTCTTCAGTAAATCATTAACACAGTTTCACTGACGATCTAGACCAAACTCTAAAGCCAGGATAGAGCGTCTCAGTGAATGTGGTCTGGACTGTGTGGATGAGCCTCATTGTGTTTCTGGAGACGCTGAAGAAGGACAGAGTTCCTGCTCCTGGATCCACAAACACTCCTGTTCTCCTGAAACCATCATCAAACTCTCCTGTTCTCCAGAAGATGGGCTTCACTGAGAGAGCAGTCTCTGTCTTATTGTGTATGAATAAGTAACTGTCAGGAGAGCAGTACAAGCTCCAGGACTGATTATTAAATCCAAACAAACACTCAGCACCTCCTCCCTTCCTCCTGATGCTCTTATATGACACTGATATCTCCACACGTCCTGTCCACTCAATCTCCCAGTAACAGCGTCCACACACACTCTCTCGACACAACACCTGACACTCATCAAATCTGTCTGGATGATCAGGATACTGCTGGACTGTTTTAGTGAAAGTAATCACTGTGTTGTTCTGAGACAGAAGGAGACGTTTATTCACTGTGTTCAGATCCAGAGAGAGCTGAAGAGAATCTGAAGAAGATAAAACAAACCAAAATCAGTCAAGAACACACACATTCTCAGTTTTCTATCAGTTCTGACATAAATCTGCATGGTTTATTATATTTCATCCAAGGTCTTGTTTTACCTTTATAGAGGGCATTGCTATTAATCTCATTAATACTTCATCTTTCATTTGAAAGTCTTACAGAGTCAATTATCCTCTATTTTTGAGATTGTTATTATCTATATGTTATTAAATTAAACTATTTACAGTGAAAGAAAGAAAGAGTTTGATAATATTATTTATATATTAAATATTATACAAATAAGAAATAATGGTGGAAATGTGTCACGCCCCTGAACTGTGTATGTTGTCATTTCCCCATGTGTTCCCTGTGACCTAGTTTCTTTCAGTGTTGATTACGTTCAGGTGTGTCTTGTTTGTTATAGTGATTGTCTGTGCTATTTAAGTTTCGTTCAGTCTAGTCCTTGTGTTCCGGTCATTAACGTTACTTTGGATGTCGTGTGTTTCACCCTGCCTGTCTGTATACTCGTCTTGGAATATTAAAGGAATTGTGATTTATTGCACTACCGACTCTGCCTGCGTGCCTTCCACACACGAACCGTGACACATGTAAATATTTCCGAGGGGAAAGTATTCAGAATAATTGGAGTAATATAGTCTCCATGGTACAGAAACATTTTTACTCGTTAAAGTATTAAACACATAAAGGTCCAGTGGCAACTACATACCCTTTAGAAGCTTCTTTCATGGTGATCTAATGAGGAAACGTCGCCATGAATTTGCATTAGATTTGCAACTCATTGGTATACAGCTGACATCCCAAAGATGAGTACAGCAGTTTGGAGGATATAAGCCCATTAGTTCCTGTCAAAGACTGAAATATACTGATTCCATTTAGTCCAAAGACATTTAAATGTTGAATATTATACGATCCATGTAGTTATCTTCCATCTCGTATAACCATTAGATCAAAATTGAAGAGCAGTTTTATAAATAAATTAGCCAATTATTATCTGATTGCAAATACAGTTTACACTTAATAAAAATAGAAACCAGATTGAATCATTTTTGTATTTCAAAATAGTGTTTGCTTAAAATATTTTTAATTTCTCCCATCGATTACGGACATTTTCTAGCATAAAATGGTTTAAACTACTTTAATTTCAGCACACGTATCAAAGATCTCACATTGATATAACAAATAATGCCTCTAGAGATACTGGTAAAAATACTCGCTTTAACAATCTGAAGTTTATTATGAGCATAACAAGGTTAATATTAACCAAGCTTTCAAAACATACAGTATAACGGGTGTGTGAATTATTCATGTAGCATATAGCAAGAAAATAATTTCACACTACTCAGGTTTTGAAACAATAAGCTCCAAAGGGCCACAGATGGCAAAAAGCCTTAATGCATGCCACCCCCACAAACTCACATAAAAGCAAGAGAAACCAGCCTTTTTGGTTTACAAGTGATACGGTTTGTTGCTTCCAAAGCGTTTATGTATAAAATTATAGCATTTTTCACATACAGCAGTCCTTAGTGTCAGATGCTTTATAGTTACTACAATTTTGATTTGAGTCTCAGTGGTCTGATGGAAAGTGACATACAGGTTCAAGTTAACCTGCAATCACATGACACGTTAATTGTTATATTTGTCAGTGTGTTGGGAGATGTACTGTATTTCAAAGATTAAAAAATGGTTGCTATGATTACTGTAATTAAGTAGATGACAAGGTTTGAATGGATAACATGAACCAGTTAACAGCTGTTGGTAAAAATTGTAATTACACCATCTGGATGCAAAAAAAAAAAAAAAACACTTTTACTATTGACTAACATTGGGGGGGAATATATATTGCGATTGTATTTGAGATGAATGGAAACCTTAGACAATAGCTTTATCTGCACATTAGATGTCTTTGATCCAGACAGAAAACCAGGGTTTCTTCACTGGTCATCTAATTTAAGCCAGTGCTGCCCATGTTCTCTTTGCATGCATAAAAGGACACTATTTTCTCAGATTCACTACTGTTCTGCCCACTGATCTGGAGTCAGTTCATCCAGACCCTTTGATCTCTGCTATGACAGGTGAACTCCTCTAGCTGTCTGGAGGAACGCTCGCTGTAGACCGTCTCATACACAATTTGATCAGCTCCTCGAGCAGACTAAAATGACCTCTCTATATATAATGTTACCTGAAGTACCCTTGGGAGAGTTCAGTAAGAACTAATTATACAGTACTTGCCGTTTATTTGCACGTGCTGCCTGTGTCTGCAAGGTGCAAATACCAATTCGTACGTATTCATGTGAGGTGTCAAATTCGTGCAAGTTACGACCAAGTACGACATACGAATTTGTACAAATTAGCACCCTCATAAAATATGTACGAATAAAAAAGAATGACGATGAACTAAACACAATAGGATTTCAATGCATTTACTAAATTTGGTAATGAATTTGGTCAACTTATACTTAAAATAAACAATTTATTGATAGTAATTTGAATTATTATTATTGGTGCCGTTAATACTATATTAATTTGATTTATTTATTCACCTCCCTACCTCCTATCCTTTCTAGTTTGCTGATACGAGGCAATCCTATGCCTAAATGAGAGATGATATTTTGATTTAATAATATAATAGTTTGTTTGCGATATTTCTCAAAATGTTAATATATCCATTTTTATCATTTGAATTTCTAGTGTCGGATTGGGATATTAACTGGATTATTGTCAATTTAGATTTGTGGAATGCTGTCGACAGGGATTTCTTTATGTTTCTGTCCTTTAATGATAGATCTAAACGCATAAGCCTGGCATAATATGGATTCTGTCAGACCATCTCCGCTGAAGCCATCAGAGACATTTTTGTCGTACTGTATGATCTTTTTACATTCAGGCTGGCAGAGTGCTTTAAAAATCGCAGTGAGGGAGATCTGGGAGTATGAAGAATGCTGCTTCAACTTGAAGAGATGGCTTTCTGTCAACTTGAAACATTTTCTAGCTTTGTGAATACTGTACAGTGCTTGTAGTAGACGAGAATCCCAGTGATGCCGATATTACATGGTTTAAGAGTACAGTATGTGGGCACCTTAAAACTAAATATTTAATTGCATCACAAAACTATGGTGGACTCTTATAACTATAATAAATATCGAGGGTTTTGTTGTTGTCACTGAAATGACTGGAACAGCCAAATTTCTTCATTAAAAAACAGTGTCTGCATACATTATTAGGCCATAGATCTGTTAGTATTGAAACTACAGTTGGGATATGACTTGGGAATGATGTAAGTAGTTGAGTGAGTGTTTTTTCAAGATTACAGCTTTTGAAAGGTCATGGAGGGGGAGATAATAGCAATCACACATCACAGAGACAAAACCGGGTGAAGCTGATGATCGACAGTCAGCAGTTGTGGTCAGTGCTACACTGCAGGTAACAAAGACAGAAAGGTGACTCTTTGAGGGGCGATAATGATCTTGGTCTCCCGTCTCTCCTCCTCAAGTTTTAAAGGTCAAACATTATCCCATGGGCTGTGTTCTGTATCTCACAGGAATGGACATCATATCTGTAGATAAAATAAAGCAGTACATGGTGATGCTTGGTTGTATATCAGTTTGTTTTCCTCCATCAATGTAAGTTCTTTAAAGTTTTAAGTGGCACTTTCCATCTTATAAACACCTGGGAAATCATTTGGAGAGTGCTTAATGTAATACAAGAGCAGAAATAAATTAGCCTTCAAAGTCATTTGTGCCTCTAATTAAATATTAAAGTCCATTTGGTCCTCAAAGATACTTTGGCTATATGATATGCTGAAAGTCTAGGATAATGTGAAGCACTCGAGCGTAATCATGTTGATCTATTCAAGATGGGAGAGACAGCTTGTAGCTGTCATGTCTGGGGGATAAAAACTGCCAAAAGTATTTAAAGAGGTCAGATAAGCAATGACTCTGAATAACTAAAAATCATGTCACTGATGTTTGCATCAGTTAGCGGTTACATTTAGTCCGTACTTATTTCAAAGTTGTTACATGTATGTGTAAAAGTGTACTGTAAGTGTAAAACAAGCAAATAATTATGACATCAATTTCCTGGGTATTCTTGTGAGCCTTGGCATAGCAATGCGTTTTTCCCGTTTTGCCCTGTTAATCAGAACTGTCTGCAACAGCCTTGTGTGTTTCATTAAACTTTTCATTACACTGTGCTTTATAATGAATTAAGCTCTATCCCAGGCTGCTATACAGCAAGAACAGTAAGAATACTCTACCTGTTTACAGCATCACAACTGAATTTTGTGTTGTTGATGTTAAGATATTAATTATCACCTGAAGATGTTAGATCCTGTTTGTCTTTACTCTATTTAGATCCTGTCTTTTTTGTGTTCTTGTTATGATCCAAATTTTAATTCAACTGTTTAACAAGCATAAATACACCGATTACATCTAACAAATTCACAAAAGTAAAACAGGTTTAGTACCGGATTGCGCAGTTGAACTATAATGTGTTATAGTAAATCAGTAAGCCCTAGTCAGGGAACAACTTGGAAATTCTGGTCCTCCACCTACGTTGACCTAAACCGTATTTTCAAAAGAAGACATCACTCCCATTATACTAGTTAACATATTAGTCAGTCATAATCTTGCCCTCACATCAAGCAAGATAACAATAAAGATAACAAGTTCTCAGTGTTAAAGAATAGCAGTGTCTACACTATAGCCATAAAGTCATAGAAAAACTATATAGTTGGAATCATTTTCAGAATGATTTTATCCAGCTGATGAATGATTGAAACATTGACAACCAATCAGAATCAATCCTGCTATCACGTGCTTGAAAAATAAAAGTGGCTCGCTTGAGCTTATAATAAACAGACAAATGTTGTTCGCTGGTGTGGATGCAAATATAGTTATCATTATCTTTAAACATTAGTTATCGTGTGAACAGGCCTTAAGTCTTTAATAAGTCCATCTGCAGTCTACTTGAAACAGTTTTGTAGCCAATTCAGGCTGACTGGTTGGGAAAAAAAGGTAGCCGAAATATCTTTCAGACAGCTCTAATCCATAGTCCAACTGCCAATCACTGAAAAGAGCTAAGAAGCATTTCTGTCTCTTCTGTTTATGCAGCTTTTTATGAGTTACGTTATGTGGTATGCCCAGAAAACCGCAGTTTATCCTTAATCACACTGTATCTGACAGAGAGCTCTTTGTGGGCAGGTCCTCCAGCGGGATTCCAGCTCTTTGCGGGATATTGCAGCTCTGAGGCAGCAATTACTGGCACTTTTGAAAAGCTCAAGGATTTTTCAACTCCAATCTAAGCCTAAAGTCAGCTTGGTTTTCAGAAAAGTTTTCCAACTTTCAGCTTACAATAGGAATGGACATCTTCTGAAGTAGCCTATTTCGGCAACCGTCACTTTCTGAAGTGTTGGTCCATGCCTGAGGGTATTAATCCAGTATCCAATACAGTTTAAGTCTGTTTTAATCATTAGAATGAAAGAACACTGCGAAACAACAAATAATGCCCTTATCTTTTAAAAGTAGCCCTACTTGAATTGCTTTACAAACATGTTAATGAAGGAACAACAATAACATCTGTTGCCTTGGTATATGTTTCTTATTTACCGCCTTTTAGCAGCATTGTTCATTAGTTGTAAATATGAGGCCATAGAAAAATTACATGTCCAGTGTTCAGTTAATGAACAAATCAAAATTATCAGGCAGTTTTTGAAGCAAAGTCATCCAGTTTTGGTGATTTACGAACAAATGACTCTCCTATTTTTAATGAATAAAAATAAAAAACAACCAGTCTCATTGCAGTTCGTGATTTAGCCACATAATTTAATTGAATCTATTTATTCGTGGCAGGGACATGTTTATTTTGTTATTTTCGTAAGTCCAGCACTTTAACTATGATTCCATTGGATGCATCTTAGTTTAAAAAACGTGCTGGACTTACAAAAATAATGAAATAAACGTGTCCCTGCCACGAATAAATACATTGATACTGGGTCGAAAAACAAACATGGCACGGGTCAAGTACAGTTGGATTCATAAACCATTAACAGATTATCCTTATGAGTGAGTTCTTTAATGTGCTTACAGATTCAAATAATTTCTAAGAATGGTTCACTGAATCTGTCAATCATTATATAATATTGACTGTATGAATTACATAACCCATTGCTCTACATGATCCCCCCTCTCCCCTCTGTATAAAATAGGTCATATCCTTACATGGGATGGCTGGCACGAGTAATTATAGTGCTCTTAATTAAATCATATCTACTATCTTAATTATACAACACCTCTGGGAAAATTTGCATAACGGCACATTGAGGTGATTTCGGTAGTGCAACGCGCTCATCCAGTGAACAGTTTAATAGCTCTAAAAGGCTTTGATAGACGCAATGCCTCATATCAGCTGCAGTTGTTCTGACCCTTCAGTGCTACCAATCTTTTGCTTTTACAAAGATAACATGATCTAGTGCTGGTAAAACAGCAGCGCTAATATCTTTTGCTCCACCTTAGCACTAGCAAAACAGAGGACAGTCTGACCTACTGAGCAACTATCAACGGTTCTGACACACAAAGGAGCTATGCGCTGTTCACCTCTGTTATCTCCACTTTGACCTGCCCTCAGGTTCTTCTGCAAGGACGGCTCCCTGCTGGGGTGATGAAAGTTAATATTCATCCTTGTCTTCATCTTTTGTTTGCTGGGATTCATGAAATAACCTTCAGAGAACCACTTCCACACAAAACGTCATTACTAGCTAAATACAAACCACTGCATGGGATTTGAGTGACGTTCCTATTTTTCACCAAGTGACCTTTATGTTGGCCAAGTTTAAAACACTTTCACTGACATCCACATGCAACTGTGAGTAGGGTTCAGTAATTAGGAAAGAAAGACAGGGTCTGTTATACTGTATGAACCTTATACTAATGACTGTCAATAATGGTCTTCACTCCTACATCCTGAGGCTGATGAATGATTTTGTGAACAGTAAAAGGACATTGCAGAATCATCCACAATAATGTCTCTAGTTAAGGCCTGTACTTGTTACATCACTGAGATTTCTGCTATTGTTTCAGTCAGAGTTCCGGTAGCTCTCGGAGACGGAGATATGAGTTGCATCATCTAAAGGCTTTAGATCCAGTCTGTTTCGTGGTCTACATTATGTGTGTTCTGAATTTAAATTAAGTTTTGCAAAGTTTTTAGGAACAACACTGTTTTTGTCATGTCTTAATGCACATAGTCCCACAGGTACTGTACGTAATGTAAAGATGCCACTAGTCTCTGTTCCTTATATCTTTTCAAGATTGCCTTCACTTCCATTGTTCATGTTCTTACAAACGTTTCCAATTTTCCTTGCGTGCAAAAAAGAATGCATATGCAGGATATGAACAAGCACTTTCGAAAGATTAACTTCGAACTCACACTTTTTTATTTATTCTTCAGTCTTTAGCGGCACCGAAAGTGAATGTGCGAGGGATAGAGACAAAGAGAGAAAAAGAGAATAGGAAGTTGAACGTGTGAGATTAGAATCGCAGGTGAATTGTGGGAGATTGCTTTGCACACTGCTGTGAGATGGAGACACGGACAGAATTAGAAAGAATCAGATAAGTACAGGACACTTAGAGGTCATATTTTCAGTTTAAAATCCAATGCTGAACAATATAGAATTAATAGAAACTGAGAATTTTGCTATTATTTGTGTATAAAAGACAGCTTTTGCTAATGAGACATTGTCATCAATTAGCCTTTTATTGCATGCATTATGAAAAGAATGATCATTTTCAGTGTTGTGCAAGTTACTTCCAAACTGTAATACATTATGTATTACTTGTTACTGTTATTTAAAAGTAACGTTACATGACTCGTGCATTACTTTTGAGTTACTCTCACCAAAATACAGTAACTACTGTACATAGCGCAACTGAAGAGTTCTGCATGCAAATACACACAATAGACTAAGGCTTCTCACAGCATCAGCAAAAGTAGCTTAATTACCAGGAATATGTCAGAGGAAAATAGTAGGAAGATATTTAAGTTTTTTTATTAAGAATTTTAGTGTTTTCTGAGGCTGTGTCACAAAGATAAATTTCCTGACTAGCCATCTCCTCTGTTGCACCTTAAGTCATCTTTATGGATTAAAATAATAATGAAAGTTTTTGTTTTAATTTTTTTGTTCTTTTTTTTTTTTGTTAAGTGGTAATTTAAAGCTTTTTTGTATTTATGTTTTTTTTCACTGAGTTTGGTTAATTTAATGAAAGTCGGTTAATGAAGCGCTCCTGTTCAAGATATTGTCAGTGCACCCCAATAAATGTAAACCCTGTACTGTTCTGAATGATGTAATACTCTGAATAAAATAAGGGGGTCGGTCATTTAGTAAAAAAATGAAAACTTATATTTAACGAACAAAAATGATCCAAGCTTTTTTCTAAATTAACTTAACAAAAAAAAAAAAAAACTAAACGAAATACAATTATTTTGCCATTACACACAAAACTGAACTGTTTTATTAGATGAAACAGTAAAAGATGTTTTGGTAGAAGGAAAATCTGGAACACAGAGAACGAAATCATGCCACTCTTTCCACTGTTGGGCCAGTAGCCTCGCGACACTCCTATAAAACCTGCCCTAAATACTCCTTCACTTGACCACGTCACATATACAAGGTTACGCCAGCGAGAGTGAGATGAATTAAATAAATCGCTCTACACACACTGTATATATTAGAAGCTGTTCTTTAGTATTCATTTACAAACCTGTACACCACACATGGATAATATCTGAACACGAACAGAAAATAGAGCTGACTTGCGACATTTTTGGTAAATATCTTGTTTCTTTCGGCTAAAAGTGTGTTGTAACACAAGCATTACTGAACATGTATCGAGTAAAATATTACTGAAACTTGATTAGTAATGCCTTACACGAAAGTAATATATTACTGTAATGTATTACTTTTGTAATCAGAAACTTAGATTTAGATGATAAAACTATAAAAATAAATAAATAAATAAATAATCTTTGTTCAGATGTACTGTATCACCGGGAGGTAATACTGTGACACAATGGAGGAAAATTAATGAAAGGCATTCTTTTTTTTAATTTATTTACATTATAGTAGTTTTCATTAATGAAGACATAATGCTAAAATTACTAGATAGATGGTTTAAAAAAAGAAAAAAGAAAAAAAAACAAACATACCGTAACTGTGAGTCTGATTTCTTGATGAAAAGGTCCCTGTGGAAACTTTTTGCAAGACGCAAAATTTGTAGTGCCATGTACGTTCTGTGACATATTGGATGTAAAATGTCCACTGAGCGGGGCTAAAAGAGTGTTCTTTTTCCCTGTTGACAGTATAAACAAAAGCAAATTTTACATAAAAACACAATCGTAGGCCTGCTGTTTTAACGTTTTTCAATCTCTCAGTTTGTCTTGTTTTTCCACTGGATATGTACCCAAGGATTCCACATTGTAGGTCCAATTCTTTGCCAGATGAGCTACCAAACAAACATTTTACATTTGAAAAGCAAAATATATGGAGCTCTAATCATAACTGCTACATATGTACTTTTTGGTACAGTATGTATATACAGTATAATGTATGTATTTCACATTTTGCAAAAAAGTTCAGACAGGTACAGCACATGTGAACACATTTAAGCAAATCCCCAAAACATACATTCATTTACAGTGGGTATACGGAAAGTATTTACGTAAACCCCCTTCAATTTTTCACTCTTTGTTATATTGAAGTCATTTGGTAAAATCATTTTAGTTAAAGTTTTTCCTCGTTAATGTAGAGACAGCACCCCATATTGACAGAAAAATTAGAATTAAGGCCAAAAAGTTCTATCTTGGTCTCATCAGACCAGAGAATCTTATTTCTCACCATCTTGGAGTCCTT
>JAUCMU010000026.1:10292557-10304357 GCA_032275025.1 Enteromius treurensis | reverse complement strand
TATGTACATGTACTGAACTGTTATTATTCAACCATGCCAAAGTAAACTCAGTTTTTCATTCTATGGCACCTTTAAATATGAACATAGAAGGTGAATTCACACAAGAACTAAACACTATCATGGTAAGACCCATTAAACTGAAATATGCAATAAACATTAGTCTAACAACTTAACATGTAACATACAGCAATAATAAGCGAAACTTATAAAGAAAACAAAAAAGAAACAGTTATTTTAAAGAAAAAAATCAGATTCAAACAAAATCTGAAATCAAAGGCAGGGAATTCTAGGAATGCCAGTTTACGGTTTTCCCTGTAAATCTTACAGGTATTAACCATTTAACAGGTTTTTTACTCTAGCATTTTTGTAGTTTTTACTGCATTAAGAAAACCTCACAATCTGAATGTACATTGTCTACATCTATCAATAATTGACAGTTGTCTGTATGCCTGCATAGATTTGTATTGTATTTTTGTAGCAAATTATAATGTTTTTACCCGCAGTCTGATCAAAATATTTACATACATAATATGCACTACTTTGACTCCAAGCAAAGTTTCTATGCACGCTAAGAGCAGCTCTTAGTGTCAGAACTCCCATAACAGTGTGACACTTTTGAGCACTGTCAGAGGTCTTGTTGGAGAAAGCAATAGAGAAAGCAGAAGTTAGGAAACTCAGCGTGAAACCCCAATGTGTAAATGCCTTTCTAACATATCCAAAAATATGTCTTGCACTACACTGCGGATGCACACAAAGATTCAAACATGGCATTGTAAATATTCTTCCATTTACTTGATTGTTTAAGATTGACTGCTCTTTCAGTTTCATAAAAACTTGGATCTTTTCTTCTCAATTTAGGTGTTTGCCTGAAAGCTTTTTGTTCAGATTGAATTCATATCTTATTATTTATCTCAACCCTGTGAAGTTGTTAGGGTAAAGTTAATAGATACAGTACGTGTTTTTTGTGTGTGTTTGATTGTGCACTGAAAAATGATGCACATGACATGTCTATAGCTTCAAAAGCATGTTTTAGTTATAGCTTCTTATTGTGGGCATGAGAGGTTCAAATGTGTCTGTTTTGAGAGAAAACGTTTGCTCTTCATCTGTCCATCACATGACACTCAAAGCCATAAGCTCAATACTGCTTTCAGACCGACTCTTCTGTCTGCTTAGGATAAAAGAATTCAAAAGAATATATCTTAAAAGATGTTTTTCTTACCCTATAGGCAATAGGTTTAAGTGCAGACAGTTTTATAAGAAATATATGTTCATGTTTTTGAAAGACGTCAGCTATGCTCACAAGGATGCATCTATTTGCTTAAGAATGAAGTAAAATTTGTAATATTATTATTGTTAGGGGGATCATTAATAAAATATATCTAACTAAAAAAATATATATATTGTTTTGGGGGAAAAGTAATTAATAAAAGGACATTATGTCCATAAAACTACATGAATAGAAATGTAAAGACAAATGTTCATTTGAAATGTAAATTCTTTAGTTTTAGAGTACTGCATAACTGTTATTTTTAAATTGTGGATATGATATTAGCTCTTGTTTTTTTCACTGCCTGGATGTGAAAATTCAGTCATAGATTCCTGGGGAGCAAATGGTGGTCTTTGCTTTGTCTGGATTAGTTTTCATCAGCAACAGGGAAGAGCAGAAAGGAAGGTATGAAGGAGCAAGCTGGAGCTGGTTCTTAACCTTTCTCTAAGTAACAGCTGCCTTCTGGGGATTTAGACTTTGATGCCAAGCGAGCGTCTCCCCAGAATGTCATCCCTAATTGCCTCCCGAATCCATCTCACTCTGCGTTCAACTTGCCAGCTTGTGTGGAGATGTGGGCTTTGCCACAGGCTAGCCCGTCTTCTGCTGATGCTGGATTTGAATTTTTGTTTGTAGACGCACACGAAGAAACTGCAGTCATTCAGTTGTGAGCAGAATTGTTAATACGTCAAACAATGTTCTCAACTTTTGCTATGAACTAATGCTAATACAAAGGTAGAAAAGTGTTTTGAAGATTTTATTTTACGAGTAGTTCAAAAACTCCAGTTTAAGATTAAATACAGTTTTGACTAGTAGTCTAGGCATGTTTTCATCTACTCAACTGTAAAGCGTTTATTTGAGCTCGTGTATGGATTGAAGCTTGGTACATTTGTGTGAACCATGTATTTGTGAGGCTTGGATTTAGGGAAAATTATAATATTAAGCAAACAAAAGCTGATTAATCTGTCCAAAATACATCCATCCAAATACACAAACATAATCCAGAAACAGAGTGAATGCTCAGAATTGCGATGAACATAGTGTAAACCTAAGGTTGTGCTCAGAATTCAATATTGTTAAAAAATTCCCCCCATTTAACTTTTTTTAATTTTTTTTATAAATAAGTATTATCAAATTAGCTGTACAAGTATTTTCAACCTAAATTATATTAAATTGACTTTTAATATAACTTAAATAAAAATATAAAAATAAATTGAAATTGTGCTCAGTTTATTTGACATGTAAAAAAAATTTGACATGATTGTGATGAATGAGCTGTAGATAATAACAGATGTGATTTTTTTTTTATCTTCAGACTTTTCAAAGGTTACAGCATTTTTCATAAAACTGAATTTAAAAAGCAAAACACTGTTATTTGCTGAATTAAGCATGTACAATTATTGAGCTCAATTTTGAAAATTAAATTATGTAAAAAAAAAAAAATGCAGCTTTAAATAACAAAAATCCACACGGGAATTACACAAACTTATGCATTCAAATAATACACAAGCTAATACAAATTAGTTAAGATTAATTGATTTAATGTTAATTGAAGCCAATGATCGATCTATGTTTTTTTTTTCTCCTCTACCCTACTTCACAATTCCTTTTTCCAAAAACGTTGTTCTCATTTAGAGAAAATATATTGGGTTACCGCTGAATCTGGTATTTATTGGTCATTTAATTCTTGTGAGAGAAAAAAGATGGGCATTTATAATTCTCATCCTCTTATGATGCCTATTGTCTGTCAGTCTAATTTAATTCCCCATTAAAATGAGGAACGGATGGTATTTAATGAATCGGCTCAGGTTCAGACGCGCTCTAACTCTTCTCACTGTTTGCCAGCAGACTCATTAAATCAGTTCAACTCCCAGCCTCGTTTGACCAACCACTTCCACGACACTTATGACTTTAATGAACACTCTCTCTGCGTGAGGTAGGACTCTGATCAGCAACGAAGTTCACAAGAGATCAAGAGAGTGATCAAAGCAGATCTATGAGCACTGAAGAAAATATACCTGTACTTGGAAAAAATGGATGCTTATGGGGTTTACTTTCTATTAAAATAGTAAGATTTTATGCATATTTTATAAATGATGGCACACTTTAAATACTGTAATTGCTAATCTTAATCTAATTTAGTTTATTAATAATTCTTCCTGTTTCAAGCCCTTAATTAGCATTCCTCCTTGGTGGCATTTAGACTTTGGCTTTTGACTGGATTAAGTTCAAAAGATTTCATAACAGAGACTGCTGTGACTGTCAGAATTATCACCTTACAGTATTATCACCAAAGAAAGACGTCTGCCATCAGTATGGCAAAGACATAAAACAATCCAATTCCATGGTGTTTATTTGTAACGGTTAACATCTCGTTGAATGTCTAGATGTATGTTCATTTTTACTTTTAAGATTTCTATTACAGCCATGGACTCTCATTTATTAACTTGTATCTTTTTTTATATATAGGCTACTGCATTTTGTATTGTGTACAGTATCTTGTTTTAGATTTTACATAAACCAGATCTAACACTTGGTAATTGATTTAAACAACTCATTTGAATCACTAGAACAGGCTGTAGAAAAGTGCTTTCTCTTTGCCCTGTGTGCAGATTTAAAATGCTTGACTTTACTTGAGTTGAGCGAGACATTTGAACAACGTAATAACAGAGCATATGATTAATGTTCAAACTGAGGATGTTTTTACTCTGTGAAACGTTTAAACATAGCTATAAAATAAAACTGAAAAAACCCTCCTGCATAATGTGTTATTGTGTATTTGATATTGGAAGCAGAAGTGTTTTGTTTAGAGCCTGGATGAGGCCTTTTCTACTTTTACTACAAATTCAATCCTCTATGTATATGCAATGTTGAAAAGTGTATTTTGCAATAGCACAAAATACAAATTAAATACAGATTTTCTACATGAAGGTTTTTCATTTACCTGCCCCCTTTACAAGTATACAGCATGGCTATTATAAATCTCCATCAAAGATAGCAATTTGATTGGTGATTGGTGAGTAAATGAACAATAATATCTCTCTCTCTCTCAGTGCTGCTGACAATAGATTTTGTTGAAAGTCTTTTAAATCTTCTTATAGAAACAATGATTCTAGGCAGGTCAGAGACTGTGCAGAAAATGAGACGATTATGTTGTAATAAAAAAGATGGCTTATTTAAACGGCTTATGGTATTGACCAGAGACATTGTTAGTAGGGTGAGAAACAGGAGTACGTTTATTACACACGAAACAAATAAGGGCTTTGAATTACGCTAATGAAGTCCTGACCGGCTCCCTCGACCATTTAGGACAAAACATCAGCGACAGACTTCTGCCGCTCTATAAAAAACTAAATATGAGAAATCTGACCTTTGGTTTAATGTGTTTAGTGCTATTAAATTAGGCCAGACATTCCCACTCTGTTTCACACTCTCCTTCTTTCTGTCTCAGACAAAGGGCAATTGACTTAATTTACAGCTCTCATTTGTCAGTAGAGTGTTCTCCATTAAGACTGTTTATAGTGCAGTGGCTGAAACATTTAAAGATGAATAGGAGAAGCACACTGGAGGAAATAGTCTTATCCATTTATCTTTCAACGCATGGCATTAAAGGGTGTCACTGAGGTAAACATGTTGAGAAAACAAATGAGTCATTAAATACTACACAACAGCTAAATCTATACTGTGCCACATAGTTAGAGAAGGTCATAACATAAAAAAACTGGTTGTGATTTTGAGTAGGATGTGAAATACATTTCGACTAAACAACTTGGACATTGGTGCTAAGACAAAGCCATTCAGGTTGACAGCCTTGGGATGAATTTTGTGGAATTTCTTATTCGTAATTTTTCTACCATTAGCCTGTGAATGACTTGAATCAAACACTTTGCATGTATTCTATTACTTTTTTATTTACTTAAGCAGTGATGTCATATATTTAAGTTGGTAACAGGGTCAGTATTTTAACATTTTGTGTGTTTTTGTTATATTTTAAACGTGAACTATGCATCTTGGTCTATGATGCTAAAACAAAACCTTGCTTTGTTTGTTTGGGAAAGGGTTTGATGTGTAAATTGGATTAATTTTGCGTTTTCCAAGCAAAGCTATATTTTATTGGTGTTATTGTTGTTGTTGTTTTTGCTACAAGGGTTTATAACCATGTGCTTACTCTTGCACATAAAAGCAACACTAAATACTATGTACACACAGTAACTATTTTAATAAAAATAATGCAAACATAAAACAGAATCCGATTTGTCACACAAAAACTTCTTGTTACGTCATTTTAGAGGTTTTTGTATATGAAATCGAATTAGTTCTTACCCTTTTTTTATGTATTATTCCATTTCATCTTTTTTTATCATATGGTAAAGTAACTCATTAACAGGTTTTTACTGTAGTGTTGTAAAATTAATTTCCTTTTGTTATTTAAGAACATTTTTTACAGTGAACAAAGAGATTATATATTTTTTTTTCTTCAAAATGATTTTCCTGTCCTGCTTTTACACAAGATTGTGCTCCACAGCTTTTCTTCACGACTCTCTGCTTCACGCATTCATTAATGACAGGGATGGGAAAAAAACTGTTGTTTTATGTACTGTAGCAAACCTAAATACAACACTATTTACCCTAAGCTGTACAGTTTACCTGCCAACCCCTCCAATCGCTGTCAGATTCTCCTGCACAGTTTTTGTCTGGTAATTGAATTTGGTTGTTTATGCCTCTTTTCTGTCTCAGTGCCTGCAGGTGACGTGCTTTCACCACTCACCCTTCAGACTCATTTTCATGCGCTCGGCATATCATTAGGTGCCATTTTATAATTCACACATCCATCCAATAAGCGCCTCTTTCCTTTGTCAGGAAGATGAATGAGGCCAGAACTAGGATGCTCCTTCACAATCATTCAGTTTTAATTTTAAGGAATAGCCGGCAAGAATGAAACATGGGACTTTAATTATGTTAAGTATAGAGGCTAGCACAATGTTTATGTAAAGCATAACGCACAATCAGCTGGTCGTTATTGCAAAACAAGCCCTTGACAGAGGACAACGGCATGGGTATTTATCAAATAAATAAATGGATATGAAAAAATTGATTTGGAATGAAAGAAGACTCTAGAGTGAACAGTGCTAAGCACAGGTGTAAACGGAGTCCAACAAATCTTGCGATCTGATCAACCAAATTACATTTCAGATCACAGTTGTGGCATTTATATTTGCAGTATGTAAGACTGACAGCTAGCACTTAAAATGGAAGCATTATTTTTCAGAGAAATAGATATGTAATCATAACATGATTCCTTGACAGCAATAGACCTTTTTCTCAGAAACCGGAAATACGCAATCGCAGGGTATGAAGACTTCCTGTATAATGTAAACAACAGCAAAAAGCCGGGTAACGTTAATTTAAAAATGGAGAGATTCTACAAAACTTCCCTTACGGGTTTGCCAAAGTTCACCTTTGCCGACTTGACAAGTTGAGTCGTTGAGGAATCTCCTTAACAAAGTGGAAGAAACTGGATAAAGGACGAAGAGTTTATCCATAACTTTCAAGGTACGTAACGGGGACATTTTAAAACACTTAACGTGGCTCACGCACCTTAAACCTGATGAGGGACACCCAAACTGCTGTCAAACCTTCCTTGTAATAATCACTAACTATCGTGAAAAGAACGAGCCCATATTCAACAGATAAAGTGAATTATATCACGTTAGGCGTTTTCTTCCCCATAGAAGTCCATTATAAGAACAGCTAAACGTACTAATATTCACTTTATAAGCTGAATAAGAGCTTGTTTTTTACACAGTCTTTATTATAAATAAAATCTGACAGAAGTTTGGTTTCCTCTGGTCTTTATTAAGGTAACGTAGCGTCCGTTTAGCCACGTTAAGCTTGTCATAGTATCAAATGTAGTAGACGGGCAGGTTTTTGAGAGGACTAGATGCTACCCGTCTCATAAACGAGAGTTTTTCGTCTTTCTTCTTCGTTAGCAGGGAATGAGTGGAAAGATAAATAAGGCTGCTTTTGAGCGTTGCAAGAACAGCCCGGTACAATACAACTACTCTTGCTCGATGCTTGCGCTATCTTTGTTGTTTACCTGGTTACCGATTTTATAACATACCGGCATACCGGGCCGGAAATACGTTTACACAGCAAATGCGTATTTCCCGTGCAAAATGCGGAAGTTGTGAGAAAGGTCTATTAAGCCAGCGCTCCACTGATGCTGGGGCGCGAGAGGAAGACAGATCAACACGCGAGGAAACGGGAGCCCGCGAGCTCATTTCAAACTCTCACTCGACCTTCTCTCATCTGCTCGCGCGAACACTGTTATTTTTCTCAGTCGTGGGATGGGGTTTATGGAAGCCCGTTTCCGCCACTGTATACATTTTTTTTTTTTACGTTTTTGTGACTTTTTATCTCACAATTCTTTTTTTCTCAGAATTGCGAGTTATAAACTCAGAATTGCGAGATATTAAGTCACAATAGCCTTTTTTTTTTATTCAGTGGCGGACACGGGCTTCCATAGGGCTTGCTGTTTCAGTTGTAATCTCAAATGTCATTGGTTATTCCCCTTTTCCGGAAGTCAGTATTGGATATAAGATGATTCATTCACTTGACTTGAGACATGGCATTGGATCATATGTTAGTTATTGTTTCATTAAATCAAATTCAAATTTTATTGGTCACATACATACATAGTACGACATGAAGTGAAATGTACTGCACTGAGTACAGCAGGGGGCTCAGAACACAACCTTGGGGAGCTCCAGTACTGAGGGTGATGGAGGATGAGATGTGTCCGCCCATCTTTACGGCTTGCGGTCTGTTCTTCAGGAAGTTGGAGATCCATCTACATAGGTGAGTGCTGAAACCAAGGACCGCCAACTTAGAGGTGAGTGTGGAGGGAATTATGGTGTTAAACACTGAACTGTAGTCCACAAACAGCATTTTCACATAATTCCCTTTTCTACAGTCCAGGTGGCTTGTTGTGGTGTGGAGGAGGTAACAGATGGTGGAGCGGTTATGTCTGTATGCAAACTGTAGTGGATCCTGTGTGTCCGGTAGTGATGCAATGATGAAGTCTCTGACCAGTCTCTCAAAGAACTTCATCACCACTGATGTCAGAGCTACAGGGCGGTAGTCGTTGAGGCAGGTGGGCTGTGGTCTTTTGGGGACAGGAACAATGATGGACTGCCTAAAACATGAGGGGATGGTGGACTGTTCCAGGGAGAGGTTGAAGATCTCGGTGAACATCCCTGCTGCCTTCCTGATGTTCACTCTCCTGAATGCCCTCCTCACATCATGCTCCTTGATGGTGAACGCGTTATCCTCACCAGCTCTTTCAGTATGCATGCCGGTAGCATTGCTAGCGCTGCTAGCGTGACGAGCTGCAGCCACAAAGCGAGCATAAAAAGTATATAGCTCGTAATCCTTGCCCTGAGGTCATCAAGTTTGTTATCCAACGACTGGACATTGGTGAGCAAGACACTTGGGAAGGGAGAGCGGTGCCCTCAGCCTGTTCCTGACGCAGCCTCGAATCCTTTGAGGACGCCGGTTCGGGTCGCGTCCTTTGTTCCTCCTCAGGATCTCGCACGGCCAAGATGGGTGCGGGTTCAAAACCGGTGAAGGGTAAGTGCATTGTGCTCTAATAGAAATAAGAGTGGCAACATCATATGTAATGATGGCCATTTAACAAAAAGAAACTAGTGTTTGGAGCCAAAAAAACTAAAAATAAACAAAACAAACAAAGAGTTTTTGTCGGAGCAGTCGCGACAGCGGCCAACCTCACCGGCGCCATCTTGGAGGGAGATGTGTGTGTGTTTTTATGAAACACTCACTGTCATTCACTCCCCCAAAATTTGGTCACTATAATTTATTTGAAAGAAAATCATTCTTTTACTCATCAAGGACACATTAAATTGATCAGTGAAGTGTCAGTGAAGACATCATGCTAAAGCAGATGTGTGTTACAGATAAATGCTGTTTTCTATTCATCTGTGTATCATGAAAAATAAAAAAAATATTGTGCAGCACAACTGTGTTAAACACTGATAATAATCAGAAGTTGATTGCTGTTGAGCAGTAAATCAGTATATTATTATGAGCATCATGTGACACTGAAGACTGGAGTAATGATGCTGAACATCACAGAAATACACTTTAACACAGATTCACACAGAAAACTGTGGTTTTAGAATAATATTCGACTGTTTTACTGTGTTCGTGATCAGATGACCGCACTGGTGAACACTGAAGAGTGTTGTAAACACACACAGCATTATTGAGGATGGTCACAAGCTGCTGTGATCTGGGGAATCTGAGCTGCTCTTCTGGGCTAACAGAGACTCCTGATGCTTGAAGAGATCGAAGAAATCGGGCCGTTTCTCATCATGACCTACTTTACATCCCTAAAACACACAGAAACTCCTGAAAGACACGGCAACAGCCTCCATCAGAGTGTGTATGTGTGTGTGCGGGGCGGATCTCCTCTTAGGCCAGACATCTTGTCACAAAGGAAACATGGAAGCCATTTTCTGTGTGGAGCTGAAAGAATGAACAGGCAGCAGCACAACTGAACACAAACACACACACACACACACACATATATATCAAACACACTGATCCATAACTCACTAAACATCAGCTGACCTCATCCAACTCACAAAACCCAGACGCGTCACTCAAACCATGTGCATCTGAGCTCCTGCTTACAAGATCCATCTAAACCTGTCCATCTGTCTGTCTGTCTGTCCATAAACTAAACTAGAAGTAAAATGACTAAAACACATACAAATCAGTCTTTGAGTCTTTCCTCAAACAGCAGAAACAGAGACTGTTAGAAAGGCTTCAGTTCCTTTGTCTCTCTTCTGCTGTGTTGAAACGCCTGACCTGCTCATTAGGAGAACAACTTCATCATTAAACCAAAGCAGAAGATATCAGAAATTAACTAACTAGTGACCAGTGATCTAATTTAACTCTCCAATTAACCCTTGCCTTTCAAAGTGCTGATGATGAAAGCAGCTGAAATCTTCTCCTTCAGCTCCTGAAGGACAGCTAAACCCACAAATCATCAGAGACGGTTCCGAAGAGACGTGCTGAAGAACTGACCACAGCACTGGACGCTTCACTCTCAAACACACACCTGAGGAAGTGCTGCGTCTGTCACGCCTGACTCACTGAGACATGTTTAAGGTGCACTTCACATCCACATCTGCTTCCAGCTCTGTTTGAAATCAAACTCCGTAATGAGTGCAATTTATTAATCTAATTAAAAGACACGCTCACACCAACCGCTCCAATTAAACATCCATTACACCTGGTGTGATCTGCAGATGCTCTTCATCAGACCGAGGGCACCTAGCAACAATCACAGAGCGGTTGCTATGGATACCATCTTACTGATACCACAGCATTAACATCATCATCGCAACCCTGACGTTACTGCAATCATTACATCACTGATCGTTACACATCAACTACATCAGTATTGACAAACTTACTTTACTGAGCATCGACCCTTCCTCCCCCCTCTAAAAAAACTCTCCGGTTCTACATGATTCACGTGAAAACGGCTGAAAAGCGACAAGTTTGCAGGTATGATTATAACACAATATCAACAAATAATCATAACAACATCGCGATACTGTGACAGTGACATCACATCATGATAACATCACATCAGTGCCAGTGCTCACTCAACACAATCAAATGACTGCAGTGATCATCAGCTTCTGATCACATCACCTCAGCACTGCTTCCACGAATCAGAACTCAACTACATTCATTTCATTCTCACTCAAGACGTGTCCGACACACTAACAGCCTGAGAGGAACCTGGGGCCCGCAGATGAAGACGAGGTACGGGCCAGTCCTGATGAGGAAATCCAGCAGTGGAGGAACAGATTAGAAGGATTAATGTGTAATTCATTACTTCCAGCTGAACGCATCCAGTGAGTTTAATCACAGCGGCACGGGCCCTCGAGAGCAGGCCCTGCAGGGCCCACCGGAGCTGCAGAGAGCTGGAGCAGACACACTAATCATTCAGAAACACAGGCCAGAGCTGTCCTCAGATTCACAAGGGTGAAGGAAATCTGACACTACATGAGCACAAACAAGAACACGCTCACATCGCTCCGTTAGGAAATACTGCCACGATTAACACACGACACACACTGACTAATGAACCGGGAAATTACATGCACACACACACACACACATGCATAGTAGTTCTTCGGGAGATATGGAAAGTCAGTTAGTTAGTTAGTTATTACTAACTGATTCACTAATCAGAGTGTCTTAGTTAATAGTAGAATGTTAATCATGCCTCATTTGTTCTTGTGTTAATGACGGAACAGTAATCTA
Source organism: Enteromius treurensis (assembly GCA_032275025.1). NCBI lineage: Eukaryota > Metazoa > Chordata > Actinopteri > Cypriniformes > Cyprinidae > Enteromius > Enteromius treurensis. The sequence continues at coordinate 10,292,731 of JAUCMU010000026.1, read as the reverse complement.
AAGATAATGTCATCTTCTCTTCAAAACAGACTCATGCAGCATCAGCAGCAGACACTTCAGACCTTTAAACAACAGATATTACTCCTGTCTGTGATGATTTAAAGGTGCCATAGAATGAAAAACTGAATTGACCTTGGCATGGTTGAATAATAACAGTTCAGTACATGTACATAA
>JAUCMU010000026.1:10256322-10276924 GCA_032275025.1 Enteromius treurensis | reverse complement strand
CAGTTTGGACATGGTTGTATATCAGAGGTAAAAAATGATATAAATACTGTTCAGTTTCTCACAAAAAACGATCGTTTCGTGTGTCAAGACATCAATGTATCGTCACGAGCCACAGGGTGTAATTTGGATTTGTGTGTGCACGTTTTTTTTTTTACTTTGAAAGGTTTGGTGCCCATCCACTTCCATTAAATGACTACCAGACTTCATTTGTGTTCTGAGATTAGAGATTAGACTGTGCTCACATTGAAATGTACACACTATTATACACTATAGGATACTCCTAGTCACACGATGCTGATGTTAACATTAATAATTTGAGAATAAAGTATAACCAAAATAATAATTTGCATGGTTCGATATGATATGAACTAATCGATTATTAACTAAGGAACAATTAATACAAAAAGTGTCAAGAACTAAATGCAGCACAGATTAAATCTGTAAGCGGTCTATAACCCCCCCAAAAAACAACATATTTTGATATGTCTCTGTGTGTGTGTGTGTGTGTGTGTGTAGGCTATATATATATACGTATATATCTGTATATACATATAAACACAGTCGGGACCGAGTAGCCATATAAACTTGTAGACAATCAGCAGTAAGGGGCTATTTACGTGGACGAGAGAGTGTTCAGTGAACAACCGAGCAGAGTGACAAAAAGAAAAAGGACTCGTATAAATATCGGATCAGCTTTCCAGTGCTGGATAGAACTCAAGGAGCTAAAGGCCTGTGATGCCGCGCCATGACAGATAAAGTCTGCCTACGTTGGAGGAGATAAAGTACGGAAGTTCTAAGCGGCCATGCATTATTATATTTTCTTTTTTGTTTTCTTGTTATTACAACTTATTTTTCTTGTGATCTCGACAGGTTGTTCTTTAAGCCGCTTTTCTTCAAACCGTTCCATTCTGTAAGAATCTATAGTTTGCCTCGACCCAGATTTCACTCCACAATATGTGTTTGATCATGCCCATTTACCAAGAAGGCTTAATTATTATACAGGGATAAGACCATTTGGGATGATTACATATTGAACAAATGGTCACCCTTTGTAGCATGGAAGCGGGTGTGGGACACTCAGAACCATCTCAGACAAAGAGGTGTTAGAACATGATTAGCATACAGATCACAGCGGCAACAAAAGGAGAAACTTCATTTACATCAAGGGAGTAAACTTTAACTGTATAAAAAGTTTGAACGAAGAATGTTCTTATAGGTTCTTAAAGGGAGTCCGATGAACTGTGACTTAGTAAAGTTTAAGTTGATTTGCCCAACGTACTGTGGCTGTAAATTCTTTAGAGTTGTAAGTTTCTAACGTAATTAAAACGAAGTTAGTTCTTGTAATAATTCTGATGAAATTCTAAAGTAACTGAATTGAACCAACGAACTGTGGTCACAGAATTATTTCATAACTGATAGTGTGGTAAGTCTGACACACCGTGACTCAGTGATTTGCCCGGCTCACTGTGGTTAAGTAAACTGTTTTAAAAATATAACATAAAACCCGAAGTAGTGTGGTTTTGTCCAACGTACTGTACTGTCACAGTGTTGCATTTTTAATAGTTTAGTGAGTGAAGTGTAAGGCCGAAGGAGTGTGGTCATTTGTGAAAAAGTGAAAAATTTGATAATGTGGTTGCATTATTCATTTTGCGTCCAAAGCATAGGAGCTGTGAATAATTAGACTAGCAGGTATCTTAAAGTAACTAGATAATGTTCAGACAGTGACAGAAAAGAAGCCTATTGAAGGGCTGAAGACAATTTAATACGATTGTGAAAATGGAAGAGCTGATAGTTCAATACATTGCTAAGCACGGCTCAGAGGAAATGTTTGATGGTATAGAGAAAGCAGAGGAGCCCTGTAAGTGGGCCATGTCTAAATTCAAAAATTGTCCCAAAATACTTAAATCCAAAAAGGGAAATGTTGCTAATGCCCTTCAATCTGTTCTTGCCTCATACAAGGTAACTAAGAAAAGATCAGAAGAAATGAAAACAGAAAACAGGCTGCTAAATTCTCAAGTCAGCAACTATGTCATGTTATTGAGAAATTGTGAGCCTGAAGAGATCATTTTGAAGGAACAGATAGTGAAATTGAGAAAAGAAATTTCAAAATCTGAAACAGAGAGGGAAACATTTAGATGCTTGTATGAAGGGACAGCTAGACAGTTGGTACATGACCAATCCAATTGTGAATATGACGAGAAGAACTGCAAGGAAGCCCTTAGTCAACAACTGTGAGGTTCCCAGCGGCACCAGTGCGGACAAGACAGAATGGAAATAGAAATGGAATTAAGAGGGTTCTTGATCAAAGAACTGAAAATGGCCAAGCTGCTAGACAGCTGTCTTTTAGGGACTTTTAAAGTCTTGTTACAGCACTGGGTACTTTTGAGCCTGACAACATGGATCCTGTAGAGTTTGTGTCAAAACTGGAGAAGATAGTGGAGGTTTATAGTGTGTCAGACGAAAATGCCTGTAGACTTTTTATGATCTGCATTCCTTTCTCATTAACTAGTGCTCTCTCACCAGAAGTTTGTGACAAAAGAGCAGACAAAGGTACAAGGAGAGAAGCTTTACTTAGACTTGCTGGAACTGATTTGGTGAACTTGAGAAAGATAACTGAGGTTACAATGCAAATTGGAGAACATCCTGTAGCATTTGCATCCAGGTTATGGGAAATGTTTAGCTGTTAAAGTGGTTTGCCCAATGCAACTAAACAAAACCTCATGTTTAAGTCTGCATTAATTGCACAGAGTAGTTCGCATATGCAAGAAGCCATTGCAATGCATGTAGATGTAAATGCACCACATGAGCAAAACATTTCCAAAATGACACACTATTTCAATGCAAATAATCAAAGGAAAGCTGCATTATCTAGAAAACCAGTTGCTGCATTGTGCAGCAGAGAATGTTCTAGAATTTCAAATGGTTTCCATCAGAGACCAAGGCAAATTGTTGGAGTAAATTCGGAAGGTGTTACTCTTTGTTATGCATGTGGGAAATATGGTCACATAGCAAGGCATTGCTTGGAGAAAGGAGAAAAAAGATCAGAAAGTTGTTTGTTTCACTTGTCGAAGGATGGGACACAAGGCAAGACAGTGTCATTTGTCACACAAAAGAAGAATGGGCTATCGTGATTTGCTTAAGAAGATAGGCAGTTTAGAAACCCTGATGGCACTATTGAAGGGAAATGAGGAAGAAGCCATTCACACCTTGCAAGACACAGCACTGCATGAATATGACTGTAGCTCAGTCACAAGCAGATGCTGATGCAAATTGGAGGAATTGTTTTTTTTTGATAGTATCATATTTTAGAAAAATATAACTATAACTATCAAAAGGGGGGTGATTCTTTATAATTTTATAAATCTGTTAATGGCATTGTTGTTTAAATGTAGATTGTAATCAATTATTTAATTGCATTCTGTGATTAAATGTCTATAGCTTAGATGTTTTGAATGTGAAAAGATTCTTGTGGGGAAAAAGTGGGCAAAGTCTTCTTTTAGATCTTGTTTCAGGTATGAGCATCAAGTTGTTGAAAGGTGTTACCTCCTGGACAATCTATTCTGAAAGACAAGAAGTCCAGGAGAACTAGTGGAGCCAAGGGACTTCCAAAAGAAAAGGGACTTCTTAAAGAACAGAGTGATAATCAAAACTAGTCATCCAAAGATTTCAAGACCTGCAAGGTTCAGAACTCCAAGCTTAAAAGATCTAGGAAACCTGAGACCCACCACGGCATGGATAGACCTGATGGAAACTTCACAAACTACAACAACAGCAATGACTTCTAGAAGGACTAGGGAGGACGGCGGGCTCCGAGCCCTAGTGATTTGAACCCTAGCGAGGGCAGAGCTCGGCGTCCGGTTCATACCCTGCGTGCAACCCTCATAGTTACATTCACTGATTAATGTTTTTGCTCCTTTGGCTTTTGCCTACGTTTGCACTGTCACAATGTTTAGTACATTCAATTTCTTTTGCTGTTATGGTTCTCAAGTGCTCCTCTCCCAAACCCAAGAAAACGTTGTATGTTATGTTTACCAAATTTCAGAAAAGTCTCTATGATAAATTGTGCCTGATTGGATGGAGCAATAACCAGTGTGCATGAGGTGTTGTAAGATTTTTTCTTACAATTCCGTGCCGATCCAAGCCGTTGTTTCAATATATTCAGTTCCTGAAATATTTGGTTCCTCTGGGTGGCGCTTACGTGAATATTCATCAAAATATCCCATTGCGGACATCCAGGAGAGTGGAACAGAAATTATTAGTGTGAGCGCTTCAGATCATGTTTTGTTTTATGGATTATTTCTAGGTGGGCCTAGATGCAGCGCAGTCTGCAGTCTTTTGAGACACTAAGATGAGAATTTTAGATCCACGGCAACACCTAAGTTCTGAGCCAGACCTTTTCAAGGCCTTGACTTTTCATGTAACTCAAGATTCACGGATCGCGACAGATCTTTCTCCCAGCTGTCCTTTCATCTACCAATTATCAGAGTCAGGACATCTTTGGAATTCATCACTCTTCAAACCAGGAAGAACATGATTGCCAGGACTTCGAGACTGTTTCGACCCTTGCCAACGAGGCAATGCAAGTATCATATGTATAACTAAACAAAACAGAGGTTTAGTATTAGTTATAAAACCTGTTATGAACGGCACTAATGGTTTTACAGGTGGTCAACTGACTCTCTTTTCATAATTTCAATTTTAGCTTTTCCTAATGGTTTACCCTTAAGCCTTCTTTGCACTTTCCCCTTTGTGTGAGTGCATTTATACGTGTGTGTTCACTTATATAAGTTAACATAGCGTTAATAAAACTTCTGCACAACTTACATGAGTTTCTGATTCTGCCTTGAAAATAAATGTCCCTTTACGATTTCAACCCTTGCTACATGCTCTAATGCAGTAATACTGTATTAGGTATTTTTCTGTAGCCAAGAAAATATCCCTTCTTAGAGTTTATATGAACTTTCATTCACTGAATGAACAGATTAGTTGATGGTTTTCTGCTACAGTTACTACTGGCAGCTGATATAAATAATTGCAATTAATCATAATTGGCATTAATGTACTGCGTGACGTATATAGCCGCCTAGCAATTTACATTTTCTGCCAAAAAAATTAATTATTATAACTAACGAATTACGAAGGTACGTTAAGGTCAGTTACTGTCTGTATGCTTTATGGCTTTTGATTTTTTCGTACTAACATTTATCTTTTAAGGACATATTTTTTTTCAAGAATATGTCCGCTATGTACGTTAGTTACCAAATCCGACGATATGTCCATCGTTTTTATGTTGAGCATTTTCGCGCTCTTTTTTCTTCAGGTAACTTAAGCTACATTTGCTAACGTTATGCCCCATAACGTTAAACCACGACATTAACGTTACTGGTCTGTGATATTGTTTGTAGTATCATAATTAAAACATCAAAGCAGCAGTACATTTTAAAATCAAAGCTTGCAAAAACACCCCGTTTGACAAACGTTTTCTTAATTTGAAATTTAATTCTAGGTAACATTATGTGCGATTCTTGTTGGTGCAGATGGACAAGGAAAGGCAGCTTGACACCCTGGCTTTGTGGAATTTTGACTACTTACACATTTTATTATTTACATTACCATAAATGTCCTCTATTTGAGTATATTTTAAAATATATTTTGTTCTTGTGATGTCAGCTGAATTTTTAGTATCATTACTCCAGTCACATGGTCCTTTAGATCTATATACACATGATCCTATACATACTGTATATATATATTGTCGCGAGTGAGCCAACACAGACACAGTGGAAGTGACGTCAGTTTTCAGACGGGAGTTTTTATTAACAAAAATACATAAAATAAAGTGTCTAGGGGAATAAAAGTGTCCAAATAAAAGGGGAACTGGTGTCCTCGTTGTGCTGCTCGGGTTCCGTGAGGGTCAGGCAGTGTAGAAGGGGTAGGGGTTCCGGGAAGGGGCGGAGTAGATGCAGCTCCAGCTGCTCGCGTCTCTCGCCGGCTCGCCCCTCTCGCAGCGTATACCTGGGGCGGCTCCGGTGCCTCTCGCGTCTCTCGTGGCTCACTCTCCTCACAGCTTGCTTTCTGGACGGATCGCTTTCTTTCGTGTAAGCTCCGCGTTGCTCCGCCGCCTCCTTCCCGGACCCACGAGGACACCAGTGTGCATGCACAGGGGAAGAGACCGGTCTCCCGAGGAGGGGCGCGCATAGTCCTTTTAATGGCGGTGGTGATGAGGCACTACTAGACTCCGGTGCGCCTCATCACGCGGCGCCAGATGTGCACAGTTCTGCGCCCCTCCTCTCATCCGCCCACTCCCGTCTGAAGTACGGGGGAGGCGAGGATTGGCCATCATTTGACACACACAAAAGGCAACTTCCAGTCACAGGTGTAGTCATTCCAGTTTCCTGAGGCTATATATCAAGAAAAAAAAATTTTGTTGTTACACTATAAGTATTCTGATAAAATATAATTTAAAATATAATGCTAATTCTATCAGTTTTAACATTAAAAACACTCACTCCCAAAGTTCATCCCAAGACAGGTCTCACTGTTGAGATGATCTGGTTGGTCAGGAGCCCATAGCTCTAGGTTCATTTTGGACCCATCACTCCAGATCCACTTTCCAGATCACATTCCCTCCTGCGAACAGAACACCAAAAAGGACACTCGGGCCACATTTACACGTCAATGTAGTCAAAAACGCAATAGTTTTGTTGCGTTCCAGGCAGGTTTTTAAACCCGTAAGTCACAACTTCACAACCACGATCGGTTCATCCTTTTATAAAGCATTGTTTTATAAAACATTATTAGTCATTAGTAAGCAGTTTATAAACACAGGCCACATTTACAATTCTCTGTTCTTGATTTATAAGGATCTATTACAAAGGCGATTTAAAGGCTCAGTTTCCTTCCAACCAGAAAAACAAACAAACACAAGGATTCAGAACTATTCATTTCAAAACGCAAAAATATATGTAACCGTACAACTGTACAGTTAAGAAAAAAATCTTTTTTATTTATCCAGTGTACAGTACAATTCTGTGTTCTGTATCCCTCTGGGTTGTGTTTGTTTAACCCTTAAAGACTTAGAGCATTTTTGGGCCGCCTGACACACCTGCATTTTTCTTTTTTTTTTTTTGACCTTATTCTAGCAGTTAGCATCAAGTGTTATATATCATTATAATCAAGAGAACTTGAAGATTAAGTCTAGATCATTTAAACTTTCAATTAATCTTTTTTTCCAAGAATTAATGAATTTATAGATTTTTAAGAAAAACGCAAGCAACTATTCTGTTTTTTTTTTTCAATGTACTCGAACAGAAACTCCTGAAGTTTGGATTCATTCAAATTTCCATTGAAAATCCCATTGAAAGTTTCAAAAGGCCAAAACCTATTTTTATTGGTTGAATGTAAGACAGTTTGCACCAATCTGTGTACGGGGGTGGGACTAAGCGTCAGTTATCGTTCCTGTTTGGCTCAGAGGAACAAAATGCATTGGATTTCTCTGACAAATCAATTTTGTCAAAATGCAATGACGTACTCATGTCCGCTGCAGAGTCTCTGAATATCCAAATGAGATACATGATATTTCTGAGAATCTCCGTTTCGTGCCACTTTCGGAAAGCCATCAGATTCAGCAATCAAACTTTTCTGTTGGGAAGATAAATGAGTCTTTACATCTCCTTTGTAAACGCTTTAGAAGGTATAAATAGTCCTCACTTTAGATGAGCTCACAAAAACAGACGTCTGGCAACTACTAAATGCTTTATAACTACCTGACTTAATCTTTACATCAGGAATATGTTAATAAACTAAGAAACTATTATCATGTGTATAAATAATAAGGTTTAATAATGCACTTTTAAATAAGTTATTAATCATTTACTTAGACTTTATAAATTATCTTATTAAACACTGATAATTCCTAAATATCAAAAAAAAAAAAAAAAAACATGACCATTGACAAAGACACAGAGCAAATGGACACTGAACATGGATATTGAAATAATTTACTCACCCCCATTTTTTTTCATTTAAAAAGAAATTAAGGTTTTTGAGGAAAACATGTTTTTTTTTCCCTCCACATAGTGGACTTTGAAGTAGAGACCTGCGCGGGACAGATTTTTCAGTCCCCCTTTATTTTACTTTATTCGTTCTTGTTGCTTTTGTGCAGTAGATAAATAATAGAATATTTGTTTTTATTAAATTAATTTTAAGGTAAATCCATTTTGCTGGAGTCCCGCAAATAATTATATTCTCCCGCAACGCGAGTTTGTTCTTGAACATGAGAACCTTACCACCCGCATTCACCCATCAAATCTTGTCCCGCACCGCGCTCGGTGCGTTTGGGTCCAGCGGTACTACCGCGGGAGTGCAGATCTCTACTTCAAAGGTTGTGAAAACTGACCGTACCTGGACTAACCAGAGTGTGGGTTAGTCATTTTGGCCTTAAACCAGAATATCTATTCAAAAATGTATTCATCAGATATTCAAGCTAAAACCACCAGACTTGGGTCAGACCTTCTTCTCACTAGTCTGCTAAAACCTTTCTAACTGATCAAACTAACAATTTTTACTGAACAGATGATGGGTCAAAACTTTAATAAAGTAAGTCTTAGAGTGTTTAAGCTGTCTATCACTAACAAAGTGTAACGATGATCCTTGGATGCTAAATAATGCTAACAACATGCCAACAGAATGTTTCAAGCTAAAAAATGCTAGAAAGACGCTAGCAAAATACTAATTCCAATATAAATCTGCTAGCAATATGCTAATCATGCTAGAAAGAGTTTAGCAACATGCTAATCGTGCTAAAAACATTTTAAATCATGCTATCAACATAATATCAACATCTAGCTGTCTAAATTTTCAAACATCCTGCTTTTACAACTGCTTCTATGCTTTTTCAAGCTAACTTCAAAGTTCAATCCCAAACTTTACTCGTCTAGTTTTCCAGTGCATCATCCTTAATAAGGAGAAATGTGAAATCACTGTGTACTAGACCCAGTTTATTCACATTTGGCTCAAAATCTCTAAAGAAACACTGAATAAGCAAACCGTGTTGAACAGCAGATCGATACGGATGTCCTTTTATTAACCCCAACATACATTTGTCAGTTAGAAAAGTATGAGATACACATTTCAAGTTACTTCCATGTCTTATTTTGTGCAAACACTAGACGGTGCCAGAGGTCATTTAAAACAATGTTTGAAAACAAAAACCTTAATGCAGAATCAACAAAACAAAAGAGCAATAATAATAATAATAAGTGCATTTAAAAACTATAAGTTGATTCATTTTTGTCGAATTTATTGATTCCCAGCTGCATATAAACTGGATGTTGAGGCATAAACATCATACATTTCTACAATTCAACAAAAATATAACCAATATTTACAATTATTGTATTAAAAATACAAAACAAAAGAAAGACAAAAAAAAAAGAACAAATACATACTCCACCAAATGTCTTTGTAAAAGACGTACAGGTAAAAGTAGTCAAAAAAAGAGAGAATCTTCACCAGCTAAATGTACACGTCTCACTTGACATCACATATCGAACAGAGTAGCAGAACAGCTACCTACTACTATTTACCTTGTTGTATTTATGCTTGTACAATTTGTGCAACTTATTTAGCAAAACAAGCGCCTCATCTTGGCTTTCCAAAACGTGAATATTTAATGGGGAAAAAAAGGAAGCAGATGGCCGATATAGTTACTGTTACAAATGTGTAGTTTATTAACAACTGTATCTGCAACCATTACCCCAAAAACAAAAAAAGCGTGGAAGCCAAAACAAACAAACAAACAAAAACCTACAAACTGACAAACAAACAAGCAACTAGAGAAGGAAACATTGAAGTAGTGATGTTACAGAGTACAGTGGAAAACACTGCAAACTTCTTTTTTTTCTTCTTTAGTCTATCGTTTCTAACTACTGATCAATGTGATCAGCTTAGCTCAGTGATTAAAATGAAAGAATAAAAGTGACGTGCTCCCACCGTATCAGTTCTGCTCTGACTGGTGGACTTCAGGTGGGTTTGTGTGTTTCCGGCCCACTGTAGTCTCGAAAGCACATTTCAGTTGAGTTCCTGTGAGTGATTGTGGAAGCTGTTGTGCAGCAGTTGTAGTTAGTTCAAGGCCCACTCCAGGAGAAACATGCATGACTTGAGCCCTCATAAAGAAAAACTTATCACCATCTTTCACACACCACCTCAATGGTTCCACTTAATGAGAGGAAGGAAGTAGCACCCAAATGAAACATTCCCATTTGCCTGAGTAGCCTTCAGTTCTCACCTTGATGTGCCACAGCAAACGCTGGAGAGGCTCAGAGCTGATAAAACCGCCTGCTTCATATCGAAGATGAGTGTGTTCATTACCTCTTCATCACTGCACGATTCTTGTAGCAGAACCAATTCACTTTTAATCGACTTTGGCTCCTTGATTACCAACAGATGCGCATTTATTTAGCCTTTTGTTTTTGTATCCAAACCCGATGCTTTCTTATAAACACACCACAGCCAAAACCCAATAAATTTACTCACTAAGGCTTCACTTAGCATTGTTTCCTCTCACAAAGCGCCCTTCCGTATAAAATCGGTGTGCTACGTTTGTCAGGAGTTGTTGTGAACTGAATCTGTAGTCATCCAGCAGAAGAGCTGTCCTTCAATTGGTGCTCCTGCAAATATAATACTGTTATACTGAATCACACAGAAATGAGTGTTGTCATCCAAACTGCATGTTCTCTGCCATCCAAACTGCATGTCCAGAATCGGGTGACTGAAATGTTGATTGTGTGCATCAGTTTACACCTTAAAAACAGTTAGAAAGTGCTGAGGGGAACTACTAAACGTGTTTATGTGACCTTTAAGCAGAAGGAAAGAGGGAATTGTCTGAAGAAAACCATTAACAGTAGTTTGTTTATTGTATGTGAATGTCAAAGCGCTGTGTTCGAGTTTGAGTTCAGTTCATATTTTTCCATTTTCCAAAGTGCCAAATAAGTTATTTTTTGCTCGCCTCCTTTCTTCACAGTATTTTTTTTAGCATGCAGGGCATTAAACCCCCCATGATGCATTAAGGCAGGGCAGGGAGATGAATCCATCATTGAGGAGGGAGAGAGGCAGTGCCGGCAAAATGTAGACTGGATGGTCTGTCTGTCTGACCTGTGAATGCCCGATATGGGCCATCAGTCAATGCAGCAGTGCAGCCAGTGTCACCCCCTTTCAAACAGCAGACACCTGTTCATCCTCTGGAGGAAGAAGAGAGAATCTCTGTGAGCATCATAGACATAATCACCTAAACACAGGCTCTGTTCCATACCCCAGTGACATATTGATAATGTGCATTTTTCATTACCCGCTGTCTCAGCAGAAACTGCCTTTGGCATCACAAACTTCACATCTCTTACATTGCATTTGTAGTAAACGGAAGCACAATTTTTGTTCTTATTGACTTTTGGAAGAAAAATAAAAAGAACCAGAACTGAAGAAAAAAAAAAATGTTGTTTTCTAGACAATAGTTGCCACTAGCTTTGTAATCACAGGAATACTCATGTTGATGGTGCAAGCACACCACTATTTAGAAACAAATAATGCAATGCTTAAAAATAAAATACTAGCATGGCAGGTAGACTGGAACTGGGGCTGTGTGAACAATGTGACACTAATCATAAAAAAAACATATGGCATACAAAAAAAGCCAGTGTTTAAAGAGATGGAAATAGTCGTCAGTAGTTAATAAAATAAATATTACTATATAAGATTCTATTGTAGATGGTATAGTTTGAGCAGAGCACTGATTCTGTATGTGTGTGTTTGTGTGTGTGTTTGTGTGTATATATATATATATATATATATATGGAGAAAGTTACATTTAAATTTAAACTATGCATATATTTAGATATCAAAATAAAAATAAAAAATTTTAGCTTCAACTGTATTTCAATATAAATATACTGTATTATATACACTACATCTAAAAAATACACAAACACACACATAGTACAGAATGTAAGGCAGCAGTTATTTTTGACGCCTAAAATGCAGTCTAGGAAATGCACTGAGGTTTGGAACAAAGTCACAGAAATACCACTAAATATAATAAGGAAATAAAATATGATCTGACCTTACCATACCAAAGACAAACAATACAAGACAAGAAAGACTACTACTGTGAAAATTAATAAAATGACAATTCCCCAAATCAGGCTCTTTGTGTACTACCGTCTGACAACACAAACACGACTTCAGGCTCTATCATGTGTTCAAGCATTTATGATGGCAGATCTAGTGATTTTCCTGTGAGCACTGATGGGTGAGAGCCAATACACACGGCAGAGCAGGGAGCAATGACTGGGATGTTGCCACGGCGACGGGGGGCAGGCTGTCTCTGTGGCGGCGCATGCACTGTGTAAGATGCGTTGGTGGTTGGTGATGGTGGGCAGGTGAAGGAGCTGTCCTCCTGGCATGCAGAGACCGTGAGTGGTGTACGTGAGTGTGTGTGGAGTGCGTTGAGTGTGTGAGTGTGGAAGTAACTGGAGTTTGGGATGTTTTACCTTCCTGTTGGGGTGGTGTATGTAACTCATGGCCTGGGGGGAACTGCTGTGTGTGGACCTCTCCTCCTTTGAGCTCTGAGTTTGGGAGACAAGCACTCACCCTCCTCTTCCACCTCCTCTGCCTCCTCCTCTTCTCGGCCCCGGGGGTCCGGCGAATGGGTGGGTTTTCCCGCAGCTGGGGGCTGCTGGGAGTCAGGGGAATGTGTGACAAGACGGGAGCGCTGCAAGGCTGTGGTGTAGTCTGGGGGTTTCCTGCCCGAGTGAGCCGTGCCCTCGGTTACATCTGTGATGGTCAGTGCCGTGTAGCCCGGAGGCGTGGGTGGAGGGTCCCGGTAACGTCCGTCCTTCCGTGCTGAGGGAGGAGACGGACACCACAGTTCCGTTTAATATCCGTAACGCTTCTCACACACGAGGACGGACACATGCAGACATGCACTAGATTAGTAAGGATCACTTTTGTAGGTAGTTTGATGTGTTGTTCCACCTTGTAGTGTTCATTTTTAGATGTTAGTATGATCGTTGCAAATGTGTTTGTCATGCAAAAATCATGATGTCAGCATTTGAAAAATGTAAACACAACAGAACAGGTTAGAAAATTTAACTTGGTGTAGTTACTCTTGAAGGGATAGTTCACCCAAAAGTGAAAATGATGTCATTAATTACTCCCACATGTCGTTCCAAACCCCTAAGATAATTAAGATATTTTTGATGAACTTTCTGACCTTCCTAAGACAGTAAGGGAAGCACCACTCACATACGTTATGATAGTCTCCATAAGGGCAGAGGAAGAGAAGCACATGCTGAATAAAGGTATTTTTGTTTTCTTTGTGCACAAAAAGTATTTTTATAGCTTCCTAAAATGATGGTTGAACAACTGATGTCACATGGATTCATTCTACTCAATACTCTGTTTCAGTTGGAAACATGTCACCATACTGTAATCAAGTTGACAGCAACTTGTGGATTTTAACAATGTCCTTACTAGACATATCATTACATTCCTAACAAATAAACATCTGCAGAATTAGCTGCCTTTAAATGTTCCTGAATGGACAAAAGCTCTGTATTGCTTCTGTTTTATGGAAAAAAAATAATAGAACATAGTTCTGGATCAACATGAGAGCACGTAAACAACTACATTTTCTTTTTTTGGGTGACCTATTCCTTTCAAACCAGGTTAATGTGTTGACTTACTGATCACAGCCTTATTGTTGCCTGCAGTGATGGGTGAGGGGCGTCGACTGTGCTGTCTGGATTCTTCTGAACCGGTGGAGGTGATGCTGCTGGTCTCTGGATCCGTGGTCACATCCCTCCCTCCTCTTCGCTTGATGGTGCCCGTGTCGCCCTCAGAGTCCTCGCCCCAACATGCCGCGGAGGACGTAGAGGAGCAGGCAGATGCCCAGCTTCCCCTGCTTCCCCAAAGCCCCGCACCCTCTGCAAGTGCCTCCCAGCTACGGCCCTGCTGCATGGTCTGAATGTTGTCATGGGAGCCGCTGGAACATGAAGTCCAACTGCCCCGACCAGAATCAGCAGCATCAAGAGACACCCGGTCTCCCTGATCCTGGGTAAGCTCCTCTGAGCTGGGGGAAGACAGCACAGTGGCGCCCGCATACAGACCCCGGCAGTCCTGCATTGATGAGTAAGACCTGGAAGAAGAAAGGGTTTAAGGATTCAGAAGGGCTTATTTTAACACTACATCGCCAGGACTATGCCTTGATGGCCTACGACGGTAACTTAATATAGACTTTGTTATTTAAGTGTGGTACTGGTATTTCCATTTTGCATAATAGAATTTGCTTAATGTTTGAATGCCCCGCCACAAGTGTTGTATTTTCATTAACATAAAAAACGGTTTTATACTTCTTAAGAAAACTTTATTTATTTTAACTGATTAGTGATTCAGGCGACATACCAACTAGTGGAAAGAGTAATGAGTGGTGCTTACCCCAAGCTGTACTGGTCAGGATCAGCAGTAGCCCTGCGTTCTAGCCGGTGGCCACTGCCATGACCATCCCCAGCCATTACACCAAATCGATGCCTGCGTTCATCTTGCCCCATGTCCAGGGAGGAGGTGCTCACCAGACTGGAGCGTGAGGAGATCTCACTGTGACCAGAGTCCGATAGGTAATCACCAGCTCTTCCATAGCCTGACAAATAAGTACACAGAATGACATGATCAGAAAATTGCTTGGCCTTCATACAGAGCCCTGCAGAACCCCATTATATAACTGTCTCTTTTCATATATAAAATATTATATATAAATATATATATATATATATGCTTATGCATTCTGGGAAGGCCTTGACTGTGAAAAGATTGACTGCCATTGGCTCATCTGCGTTCGAGGGGAGGGACATACCAATAGGCCAATTGCACAATAGTTGTTCATTTGACCTACTAATGGAAGATAAGGCTTCCTGTTAACAACATGATGAAACTGATACAATAATCAGCGGAAAGAAGAGTTTATATTCAAGGTGTCTGATAAGATTCAACTCTTTAACACTATGGGCCGGTTTCTCGGATAGGAATTAGATTAAGCCAGGACTAAACCTTTGCTAGTTTAGGAAATGTAAGAATTTTTAGAAACATGTCTTACAAAAATGCATTATCTGTGAGCATTTTAAGACCAAAACAATGGCCATAATGTATTTTAAATACATCAGTGCAAGCCTTTTCCAGTTTAGACAGCTCTTAACATTTATTTGAATCTAGGACTAGTCTTAAACCCTGTTTGGGTAACTGGCCCTAAGCTTCTGACAGAGCAGAGCATTACAGTAGACTAGCTCACCTTTCTTGCATTAGCTAATCAAAACCAGGCACGTCAGTAAGATAGCTCATACAGCATACACACACATAGCTACAGCACTAGCCTGCTTCTGCCAGCTACAACAGGAGCAACAACATTGTCTAGACTTGGTGAGAGAGTTCACCCAAATGTCAAGACTTTAGATTTTTATAAATGTATAAAACCATTAGTGGAAACTCTAACTAACAATGTGCTATAAAATCACAAACTAAAACATTTGCTATTACTGCTAAATAAAGTATGTACCACTGAAATATGTAACTGAAATCAAAACATCCCATTGGTTGTGTCTCAATACTAAGAAAGCTACTAATATTACAAAGGGATTAAAGCAGTTGGGTTTGGTCAATAAATATATATTTATGTATGAATCAATGTATGTAAGTTTGCGATCAATGACCAAAAGTATCAGCAAAGACTTGATAATTATCTTATTAAAAACGTTTCCCAGAGAGCCAGGATTAAGCCATAGTTCAATTAGGACTTTTAAGCAATTTTTATAAACATACCTTAGAAAAAACATTACTTGTGTAAATCTTAAGGCTAAACAAAGGCGCTGATATATTTTAAGATCATCCAGTGCAAGTTTTGTTCAGTTAAAACAGTTCAGACTTACAGTCAGGTCGAGGACTTGTCCGTGAAACCGGAGGATAATGTTACAAATGTTCTTGGGTTCAAATGAATGCTATACTTTGAAACTTTTTATTTATTAAATTATTCTGAAAAATACGTTTTACACAAATATATTAAAATGCATTAAATATTATTAATATAAATACTACATTTTATTTTATGTTATAATATTTCACAATATTATGTTTGCAACGCATTTTTGACCAGATAAACGCAAACTGGTTGAAAAATAGACTTTAAAAACCTTTCCAACCCCAAGCTTTTGAATGGTAGTGCACCGCTAATGTTTTTTAGTAGGCAGCTCACTACATTTTGAGACACAGCAATAATGATGCTTGTGTGAACTCTCTCAGGTTAAATCTTCTCTCAGGACCTGTTACCTTTTGGTGATTTTCTACAGAAGGAGGAAAAACCCTTCATACTGTGGCTTCTTATAGATGCAATGGCTGAATACAGGGTAAAACATGTGAATGATGAGAGACAAATGTGATGTAAATTTAAAAGAATAGATGTGAAAGTGAAACATTTGTAACTTTGCAATATTAAAATCAGAGACACACAGCGTTTTAAAATGTTTAAAAAAAAAAAAAAAAAAAAAAAGTGTACCATAGCAGTAAATGTCATATCCTGTGTGTGTAATGTTTTTAACACTAGATGGCAGTCTTAACATATTAAATCAGCCATAAAAACGCATTGGCACTTGGGGGCGCCAGCTACAGTAACAGAGAAATGCCAGTGGGGCACATGCTGTCTGACAGTATTTCACTGCATGCCCACCATAAGGCACAGCTGATTGATAAGTCAATGGGAAGACTAAATTGAGTGTGCAAAGGCCAGAGGTTGAAGAAACATTTAAATTAACAAAACATGCCATAGTCTGTCTATGCTTGCCTTTCTTAGGTGAACTGTGTGGAGATGTGGGAGGAGATGACAGCTGTGAGGAATTGTTGGACACACTGTCTTCTGTCTGTTTCCTGTGTCTCTCTCCTGCCTCCTCTGAAAGGGACAGTATCTTTTTCAGAGACTGTGGTGAGCTTGTGCCTGTGAAAAAACAGTAAGATTTTTATGAGCACCAGTAACATATAACGTAGTAGCTGATTATGTTACATAAAAGTGGTGTCTTACCAAACGGTGGCAAGTCTTTGACCGGTACTTTCTTGCGGGACGGGTAGAGGGCTACGGCAGGCACTTGAAGCGCCTGGTTGGCTTTCTGAAGCTGCTGGCGCTGGTGAATGGCAGCCCGCGCAACTACGGGCGATGTGTCGGGTCTTTTCCTGTCTCCGGAACTCTTCGGCACTGTGATTATATATACAATAAATATTAAGATTACCATTTAATGAATGAGACAAAATTCAGCAAGAACACGTTAAACTGATCAAAAATGACAGCATAACATTATAATTTATGGTAGTTATAAGTTATGGTAGTGTAATGGTTTCTGAAGGTTCATGTCACACTGAAGACTGTAATGAAATAAATTACAATATATATTTTACTGTATTTTTTGATGAAATAAATGTAGCCTTTGTAAGCACAAGAGATACTGACTATTTTGCTCCTATGACTAATATACTGTAGAGTGTGCAGCTTTTTAATGGGAGACATTTCTGTGGTGTTCTTGATCACATGCCAGTGTTGTATTTATAATTATATATGTCTGTGTATGTGCCTGCACGCTACTCACATGTGTTGACTGAAGGCTCACACTGAATTGAGAGTGTCTGCAAGCTCTCCTCATTCGTCTCCAGGGTGAGGTTGGACAGGTATTGTTTGACCTTGCGTGCCATCTGTGCGTCCTCGTACAGCTTCTTGGCATTGAGAAAGGAACTCCGTCTGACCCGCTTCTTGTGCCCGCCCGTCTGGGTTACATCCAGGACGGCCGCATTGGCACTGCCCTGGCTGAGGGACCTAAATGCAGACAAGTATTACAGTTAAAGATGCAAGCTGACTGTAACTGTAGCTTGTATGCTGATGCAGGATCAGATGCAGTCTCTCTTTGACATGCAGTAAGTTGCATTCCTTGCAGTTTCAAAACAATCCAAACATTCCATGCATTTCACATCTCAGCCAATCAGGCAGTTAAATAAAAACTGGATGCTAAATAAAACAACAGAATTAGAGTACTTAAACTTTGCATCAGATTTGGGAAAATTAAGTGACTATTTTATAATATCTTTTTTTTTTTTGATCTTATTTATTATATTACAGTATATATATATATATATATATATATATATATATATTTTTTTTTTTTTTTTTTTTTTTTTTATATCATTATTTTTGGTCATATATTTTCTTGACCTATTTTCTTCAACCTTGAACTTAAAAAAAATAAAATAAAATAAAATAAAATTTTGTTTAACGATAAAATGTGTAATTTTTGCACCACTAGCAACATTAGTCTTAATAAAATATAAAATATCTTATACAAGGTTGTGTTTGAATTCATTCACACACACATCACTAATCACAATTTTTAAACTAATAAAATAATTATTAGTTTAATCTAAAGAAAATGAAATGAAAAAAAAAAAATGCAAATAAGTAGGCGTGCAACTATTGTAAGTAGTTCAGCTGGAAGGGGCACGTTAAATCACTTTTGCTAAAAATGGATCATGGGCTATCAAATTAATAAATGAGCAGGAACCGAACAACTGTAAATAGATTCATGCATACTAGTGGGGTCATGTTTGTGAAACATTCAAAATCTATGGTAATTATACAAACAGAAACATTAGGATGCATTTTAGAATGAGGTGAGTTTATTCGATGACCCTGAGTAGCAAAAGTGATGGCAGTCAAATGCTTGGATGGGATCCGTCAGAGCAGAAGCATTCTCAAATGAACCAGAAAAAGAAAAATGATGGATGGATGGTAAGGAGCCAGCCCAAATTAAAGGAGGGGGCACACATGAGGCCAAAGGTGAGAGTTCACCATACTCACCCTAAACTCCTCCATTTCTTCTTCCTGTAAGGGAGAGCCATGAATAGTGAAGTGTGGGGCAGAGAGGGTGGACAAAGAGAGAAATGGGGGGAGAGAGAAGGCCCATGAGAGAAAAAGAGGGAGACACACTTAGATGAGGAGAAACAGACCAAGGGTACCAAGGTGACGTCTACCGGAGACCAAAAGAGAGACACTAACTTCTCTGACAATAATGCGGACAGGGAGTAACATACAAAATGGTTTAACCGTCTCGTACATTAACATCACTTCAACATAGCAAAAAACCTTCAGAAAAGGCTTGTGTGTGGAATCGTGAGGTGAGAGCTGTACACATCGCAATGAGTGGGCACTAAAAGCTACTCAGTGGTGTGAAGAGTCCAGCCTGAAAGAAGAGCAAAGAAGTCATTGCAGCAGTCAGAACACAAACGCTCTCACCTGGTTCTGAACATCAGGGCAGGGTCCATGTTTACAGCTGCCATGCGGCCTACATGTCTGATCTCCTTAGCAATCATCCGCAGCTTCTCAAAGTTCACCAAACCCTCCACCTTTGAGTCATTTCCTAGAGTGGAAAATAAAGAAAACACTCAAATCATACAATTTTATAACTATTTTGGGTCAAACTGAAATGGTGAAGTGTGTCAAAGTAGTTTATTTTTTATTTTTATCATGATCATATTTCACACTCGGTTTTTGCAGCTGTGCCTTAAGACACAAACCTTGCATTAAATGCACCACTTTTAAAAATAAACAGAAATGATTAGAGTCTTAGTCTGAAACAAACTTAAGAAGGGTTATGTAGGTGCTACACAAAGCCAAGAAAATGCATTATTGACAAATATGGATGGTTATGTATTAATCTGTCAGACAAAAGTTGTAGGAGATCAGAATGAATCATTTTTAGTAGTAAAGTTTCAACTAAGGGACTTTGATAAAGCCATTTTATCTATAAAGAAAGTAAGGTGAGGTCCAAAGGAAGGCAGAGCAATACGTTGAGGAAGGTGAGGAAGAGATGTTGGGGGTTCAAATAAGTTGAATGAATAATAAGCCAAGCACAGGTTCTGAAAAAAAAACTGTATTGAGATTTGTCTTAAGAAATATGAATACAAATTTGAATGGTTTCTTGTAATAAATACAACAATTTTTCAAGGGGTAGTGATAATTTTTTTCTTTTTGTTTTCCTGGACCACCAGACCACCTCGCAGAGATCAGGACTGGACTGGGAGGAAAAATCGGCCCTGGCATTTTATGGCCCAGTCGGCCCACCACCACATATAGGCCTACCTACAGCTCTGTTTCTTTTGGGTTTTATTCAATTTTATTGGACTAGCTCAATGTCCTTTAAGACAGTCAACCAATGGGCCACAATTGGTGTCTCAGATACTCTACCGTTGCGGTAATAAATAAATTGGCCTAATAAACTTTTTTTAAAATATTAAATTATAACTGACAGCTCCAGCCCAAAATGTGCGTCGGCCCACCTGGCATTGCCCAGTATGCCCTATGGCCAGTCCAGGCCTGGCAGAGATGCCACATGTCAAATCAAGTCACTTTTATTCCTATAGCGCGTTTAACAATACAGATTGTAGCAAAGCATTGAACATTATCAAATAGGAGAACAGAGTGATGGTAATGTATAATGACGAGAATTAAACTATTAACTATTACATGTCT
>JAUCMU010000026.1:10222068-10250006 GCA_032275025.1 Enteromius treurensis | reverse complement strand
CATTGTTGTTCAAAGTAAAAGAAAAGGGGGGAAAAAACAAGGTCATATTATGTTAGTTTTAATAAATAAAAATGTGGGGAAAAAAATCTAAGAAATTCTCTTTTTTATTGTATTTTGCCGTATCGAAAACATACCGAACCGTGACACTACTGTATCTATACTGTATGTATGTATATATATATATGTATAAAACCTTCATATTTTATAAGATTCAAGGTTTTGTCAAATTATATTCTTCCCAGATCTAATAATATCAGAATGCAATGTCACAACACAAAAAATAAGCTTTATTTTCTTTACACATTAAAACTATGCCATCCTTTACGATGTGAAATTCTTTTTTTGGCCGAAGGTTGACTCACCTGGCAGTCATCCACCTTGGTCTTCATCACCCCTTTCATGTACTCTTTCTCCATGGTGGGGGACACACCGAAGCTGTTGCCCATGCACAGGATTTCCGTCCGGCCATCTGGGTGCGTCACCTCCACTGAGCCGTTCAGAATCACAGACCATGAGTCCAGCTACAACAAAGACACAATGACAACTTAACAGTAAGACAAAGGAGGACATATATTTAGCGTTGCATTACAAAAATCACTGTCAGTTTGTATTATAACACTTTGTGGTGAAATACAAAACTTGTGCTCAAGTACCTAATTACTTGCTTTTTCTTTTAGTTTGAGCATTGATAACAGTGAACATGTCATCACACTTAACTGTACAAGCCTAAAGCTCTGTCCTGCTTTCAATTATATGGATGCATTAGGGGGGAAAATGGCTCTTTTTGGCATGTCAATACTGAGATAAGGAGATAAGTGATTCCCGCTGTACCGCGGGCATCTTGTAATCTCAAGATGCTGAATGCTGGCATCCATTCAGGTTAAACAGTGCAGAAGCTGAATGGCTGATTGGCTGTGACGAAAGGGAGGAGGGGGGCGGCTACAGAAAGCTACAGAATCAAGATTAGCATGAGACTAACTAGTGAAAATTCAAAAGTGAATGACACAACTTCAAAAAGTAAGACGATTAGGTTTTAAAGAAAGAAATAAAATGGAATTAGTAAAAATTTAGGCTAATAGCATTTAAATGTAAAACTGTGGCTTCATATAAAGGTTTATGCAACTGGCTCATGTCTTGGTGAGTCTGACTGACCTCTTCGCCATCATTAAGGACGACTGTGCCGGCCCGTTCCACCACAGCGAACACCATGACAGCACAAAGCTCCCTCCTGACAGACATGGTCATGTTGGCAAAGGCCGGTAGCTGGTGCATGAACTCCAACAGTTGCTCTGAGAAACAAGAAGTGTAAGTCACATTTTAGACTAAGTGAGATACATGAGAGTCTTTGAAAGTCTTTCATTGATATTTGTTCTCTCTATCAGATGCAGTTTGCTCTTCCCACATGGAGAACGGAAAAACATTCTTTCCATGGCTATAAACAGCAACCAGGCATCAAATGCATTATTAATAAGAAGCTATTTCTGAGAACCAGCTAATCCTGCTATGCAATATACAGGACATATTATACATGACAAAATCCATTTGCACAGTAACCAAAAATGAAACGGAACATCATTTCTTCAATTATGGACACTCCCCAGGGGGTTTATTAAAGCAAGTAGTTTTATTAATATTATTATCATTTTTGTTTGTTATATAAAAGTCAAAATAATACTGTCATAGAACCATTTATTATTTGTTTTTGCTACACTCCAAATTTATGTATTTTATTTATAGATTTTATTATTTTACTCTACATCTCAATGGTGAAAATTGAGCATCTGGTAAAGTTAAATGATAATTGCATGATAAATTAAGTTCAATGATGAAGAAGTAATGAGTAAAATAAACCACTTTAATATTTAGTATGTGATATTTCTCTGTAATTGCTTACAGAGCCAAATGACAACTGTCCCTCAGTGCGATGTGGAAGGAAAAGTTGATAAATATTAAATAAAATACAGACAAAATTACGTGTCCTTTTATAATGCTGTGACATTCAGATAAGAAAGCCATTTACACCACATTCAGATTTATAACAGCAGCAGACAAATAAACTAGTGAGAGTGTGAAAAGTGCGATTTAATAACATTTAAGTCCAGAGGAACAGAAGAGCTCATATAGAATCCATTTTCACTTTATAGCAAGTTTGTCTGTCTCTTTTAGCACGCCTGCAATTCTGCTGGCCGTTTCATTGCAAAGAACATGGTACATTTAACCTCTTGAGTTCATTTATTGCAATGTAATCATTATTTTACAATCAATATGATTTACTGGAACCGGCCAGCAAGATAATAGTTTTTCTTGCCATGCTCGACAGACCAACCAAATCAAGTATTTGGCTTTAGCTAGTGTGACAGGGCTGTCCAAAGAGCGGAGTGGTTGAGTTGAGATAGAGGAGAGTGAAGACAAGGTATTTTGGATTTTGTTCCCTGCTCGTGGCCTGTCTGGGTACTCGATGACCTGTGCTTGGCATGGCACAACTGAAGCATAGCCGTGGATGCGGCTCAGCCAATCAAATTTTAATGTGCTCCAAGAGGCTCGGCTGAGAGGGTGACCTAGAAAAAAAAAAAAAACGTCTCCCCCCCCATGGTTTCTTTTTGTAGTCTCCCCGACCTTTTGTTGCCTTGCTTTCCTGGTAAATTATTTCATTGCTTTCGAGAATCTCCTCTTTTTTCCTCAAGCAAACTCTGGTGTCTGAATCAAGTTCTAGCGTGATGGTTTAAGTGAATCGCTCACCTATGTCATCATCCGTTCGGTCCATGGGGTCTTTCTCCAGGCAGTCTCGGACAATGTCTCTACTCATGAGGGGATCTGAGGCACGTTCGATATCTTCCTCATCGTCATCCTCCTCGGAGTCAACGGCTGTCTCGGGGAGGCCACTGAGGTCCATGTCGCCGGGCTCACTCTCGGTGGCCTGTCAGTAAGAAACCTTTGTTTAGTTAATCATAGAAAGGCATTTTGGACATTTAAGATATGTACGCCACTGTGGAGCTGATCGTAGACATAAAATCGAACATATTTCAGAAGCACGAAACGAAGCACGATTTTCAATTAATTCTAAATTTTAAAAAAGCACAACACATGACTGAATGTAATACTTTATAAAAATTCAAAGCAAGCAACAAAAGAAACCAACCAAAAAAACTATATATTCTGGGGTATTAAAATACAGAGAAATATGCTTGTGAAAATACAGCCTAACACAGCATTGCGACATGGCCCGACCTGACTAGTAGAAACACCCATCCCACGAAGTATACCACAATTTCCTATCGTAACCAACCCTGAGTCGCTCTCACCTGGCTGAGGAGCCCCAGCGATGCTCTATTCCTCCCTGTAACTGCCCACAATGACGCCTTGACCAAATGCTTGCAGAAACCGGGACCCAGCCGCATCTTTAGAGCTCGGGCTTCCAGCTTCTTTTAATTTTTTAAGCCCCTCGATCTGGGCTCACACAAACGCATGTCATTTTGACTTAAATGACCTGTATTACTCATCAAATATTCAGACGGTGCTGAAAGCAGCCACTCAGAGGGCGAACTGGGTGGAGCAATGTGAGGCTAGACTCTTTTTTTGGGTGGGGACAGGGGAGTGGGGGAGGATGGCAGTGTGGCAGGTGGCAAAATGTACTAATATAAAAACAAGAGGGCTATACATCACATAAGAGTCCCTCTTGACGAGATATAAACTACTTGTGGGAATAGGTCACCTAAAAATTATAATTCTGTCATGATTTACTGCCCCTCACGTCTTTTCAAACCTATATGACTTTTATAATCCCCTGAACACAATAGACAAAATCATGGAAAGTCTATTCATAGCAATTACAGTAAATTGGGAATAAAGTCTTTGGGAGTTTTTTGTCTTATGTTTTAAGTTGTTATCCAGCTAAATCTTGACTTCTTTTCATAAGGGAAGCAAGAAGCATGGCAGCTCAATGTAATTGCACAAAAAAAGACCAACCAGCATGCCTATTTCCGTTTGTGTTTAATGTCAGAAAGTCATACAGGTTTGGAATTACTAGAAGTATATGAAGTCAGAATTCATATTTTGGGTCAACTGTTCCTTTAAGGACATACATGTACTGTAAATCCTGCTGAAACCTCGACAAGCTCTCAGATGCCTGATAACCCCATGGCACACATCTGTCCCTTAGATCAGATTGTTAAACATGAACACGGGTCTATGAGAAGTATTTACAAATACAGTGATGGACAAATCTCAAACGCTGCATTCATCAAATCATAGGAAACGCCAGTATTCCCTGCTCTCAGAAATGAATTAAATATGCATTCCCAAAGCAGTAAATCACTGGTGCATGACGACTGAAATCTATGTGCTTAAACAACAGCAATCTTGTTGAGGAAAGGTATCAATGACTGGTGATTAATGCGGTTTCAAGATCTTAAAATCAATACACTAAGCAGCCACCCATTACCTGAACCTTTTGGGATTTATATTACATCACATTTTGATCCAGACAGTATTAGGTTGATGACTCACTCCAGATCATTAAGTCTCTGGCAGATAGGCTGAAAGAAACCAAACGTGTCAAACTCAAGTCGCATCTTGATAAACCAACATTCAAAAAGTTTCACTGCTGTACTTTAAGGAGAATCAAACACCACCAATGACGCAGTGATGCAGTCTTGCTGGCTTCTCTTCTGAGAACCATTTAACAGCTAATCATTGTAGACAAACACAGTGGCTGTTAATACATTGTAGCCGATGAAGGAAATGATTTATCTTTCAAACTGCCATGTCTGGTGCGATCTATAGCACTGTTTGGGCGGCTAAGATGAGCGTGAAGGGAACATTAATTTTTTAGCAGGGCTATTCTTGGATCAATGCTTTCAAGCCTCCCTGAAGAACCTGTGTCATTACTTATTCAAATGTAAAAAAAAAAAAAAAAGTTGACCGCTTTGACAGCCAAATTCAGGATATGGGCCATTACTCTTAACAAAAATAAGATACCCATTTGTGGTCCTAATGTGAGACCACTAGTGCTACTAAATAATTATGTTCAGATTTTAAATTAATGCATCAATTTAATGCAGAGAATAATAATAATAAAGTATTTTTGCATCAAAACCTTAAGATTCATTTACATACAATTTTGTTTAAAAATTGAAAAAAAAATAAAAATAAAAATAAAATTAACCATTCTTAAATTCGAGACTGTAATTATATACAGCAGTTAATTAGCTTAACTGTAGGCAGAAACATGAATAAAATTATGTAAAATAGCTTCAGCTTCAAACCCATGTAATCAGAATTTAGATTTTAAACCATCCCTTTTATCTAGGCAACACTGCACTCAGCCTGCTCTTGGTTTACGAGTCGTGGATCACACGAAGAGGTGAGGAGAACTGTAGTAAAGTGAGGTACAGAGCAGGAAAATCACAACCTCTTTTCACAAGGACACTGTCCAGCTGTTAATGAGCCTTTAACAGATGGCCAAAAGGCCAGGATCACGGATACTGCATAATCTGAATTATGTTCCACACACCTTTGCGCACAGCCTGACGCAAAACATCTTTAATCCGCAAACACATCACACAAGGCAATCAATTAAACAGCCAGGCAAATATCAAGCCAGACACTATTAATAAGATTAATGGAGGCAAACATACACATTTTATAGACTGGCATAGATATAATAGGGAAATTAGATTCTTCTGTTTTAATCTCACTGGCTCAGTTTCACAGGTCATTGGCTTAGGTTTAGATATAGTGACAAATGTTTAGTGACGGAAGTGTTGGGTTTAATTACCAGGGAGCATGCATACTGATAAAATGTGTACCTTAAATGCACTGGAGTAAGATGATTGGGATAAAAGCATCTGTCAAATGAATAAAACGTGAAAAAAAAAAAAGAAACAAATAAAGAGGGATGATATGTTGCATGCTCATTAAACAAATGGTTCAGTGTTGTTCCATATACATGTGTATTTCTTTTGAAATACATTTTTAGTTTTATTCAACAAGGACACAGTAAACAAAAGTGACATTTATGATATTTAATTTATTTCAAATATATGGAACTGAGCTTTCTAAGTGTTTTTACCATTGATAGTAATAAACAATATTCTTGAGCACTAAATCTACAAATTATAATAATTTCTGAAAGATCATGTGACACTGAGGTAATGATACAAAACATTCCGCTTTGCCATCACATGAATAAATTACATTTCAGCATATATGGCAACATTTTAATAGCAACTATTTTAAATTGCTCTTAAATTTTTTTGTTTTTACTTTATTTTTGATCCAACAAAATGCAGCCTTAAAATAAAGTAAAAATAAAGAGACTTTATTATTTCTAGCTCCGTCTTTGCAGCAGGAAACTGTAAAAACTGTTGACTGCTGTCAGTCACAAAGCTGCTACACCTACGTTACCCACAGACTAGGTGTTTGTTACCTGGTAAATGTCCGACAGGCTGCTGCTCCCAGAATCACTGGTGATGCTACATCCTGAGTGGCTGGAGGAAACGTGTGTCACCTGGGGGTGAATCCCGTCTGCCAGGTGCAATCTGCTGAAGTCTGCCGGCAGCTGCATATGAAGAAAACCAAACAGAGTGTCAGGATGTACATTCGACCCTAATGATCCATATGCAACTTTTCTTTCTTTCTTTCATACATACATTCATATATATACAGTCATATATAAATATATACTGTATATGATCAAAAAGGCCTCAAAGCTAACAGATAGCGACTAAAAGTCCTGATTTGAACTTCACTGGACTTCCAAATGTCACAGATTGCAGCTTGTCATCTCAGCTGAAGTTCAAAGTAATGTAAGTTTTGAGGAAAGCTGCAGTCCACTACGCCATCACTTATTCATCACACCTACAGTCTGATGCTTCTGATACGACTCCTCTCAATGATTTTTGGTGAAACCAACCCTTAGAGACATTCATTGTTTTATTAGAACTAAAATATCTTATACAGGGCCGATTTTCCTAATCCGTGCAACAAAATATCAGTCAGTTCAGTCACATTTAATACAGGGTTTCCCTATTTTCCTTCAACAGAATAGCACAGTTCATTTGCTAACGCTAACAGGAGCTGACAAGCGGTTTCTCACACAAAGCCACTCTATGACCTCAAAAGACTTGGAATATATGAGCCATATGAATAACTACATTTTTTTTCACGGTCCTGTATATTTTCCGCAAGCTTGCCATTTAGTCTGCTTATACGTTGATTCCCAGAAGCTAAATTTGGAATGAAAATGAAATTTCTAATTATATTTCTAATGCCCTGGCACTGGAGAACTATCTTGGCTTACAGCAAGAACAAGACTGGTTCATATCTACACAAAAACAATCATTACGAAAACAAATACCTCATAATTAATGAAAGAAAGACACTGCATATTGGAAGGCTACAAGATATGCATGTGGCATGTTTATTTCCTCTGATCCAGTGCGAGCTAGCAGCTCCTTTGTGGTGACGCTCTGTACATATTTGAAGGGGTGCGGCTGCAAGAGCAAAGCGCGTGTGTGTGTGGGGGGCTTGTGCAAGAGGAAAGGCTCTGACAACAGCACTGAGATAAGGAGCTAAGAACCAATTTCAGCTAATATTAGAGTGCACACAGCCCACATACACACACATACGGCCACATTCCGATAAAGCTCTTTCAATTGGCTCCCGATTGTGTCTGCGTGTGTGTATGTGTGTTCACGAGTGAAATTGCTTTTTTTGGGGGGCTATTGGATGTCTTCAGCCAGCTGTGGCTGAGTATAGCTTTCATACAAAATGCATCTGACCTAATTTCCACTCCCATAATCATATACATGCCGGAAATGCAGCCAATTCTCCCGGGAGACGGAGAGCTTGAACACTGAGAAAACAACATTATAGATGGAAAGGAAGCAGATATGGAAAACTATATATTTTCCAGACACCATCTGCACCAATGCTGGTGGTGTAACAGGGGGAATGGAGGTAGGTGCCTGCTGTTTGGTGAGCTGTCAGGCTAAAGGTGTGTTAACACACTAATGTGTTGATGTATATTCCTCCTCGCATATGCAAATTCATTATTTTAATCTATTGCCATGGCAGTTCCTCCATATTAATTAGCGCTATTTACACCTAAGAGCAAATAGATAACATAAGAGGAAAGAAGAGGGGAAGTGAGTGAGTGAAAAAGTAAATGACCATGAACGAGAAACAAAAATGCACAAATACTGGACAAATGAATAAGAAATAAAAAAGAGAAATATAAAGAGACAGGAGGAGGCAAAAAATTTTTTAAAACAAATTTACAATTAACAAAATAAAGAAAAGGGAAGAATTTAAATGAAACCATATACAATACAAATTAACAAATAACTGTGAAAGAAATGTCTGGAAAAAAGCAGTATAGTAAATACAGAACTGCAAGATGGACAGAGACAGATGAATAACAAACTAACAGGAGGGGGAAAAACAGAATAAACAAATGAAAGAGATTGATGGAAAACAAAAATGAAACAAACAAACAAGGAAAACGAAAGACAGTTAGCAAAAAACAACAGAAAACTAAATGTGACAGAATAAAAGACCAAAGAGAAATAAAATAACAGACAAACAAGAAATATCAAATGAATGAAAGTCAAAAATAAACCTGCACGAGTACAAAAGAACATACAAACAAAAAAGACAGAGGCAGACAGAAAAAACACAAACGAAGGACAGAACAAATGAAAGACAAAACAGAAAAAAGCGTATTTAATTAGGGTTCTTGAACCACCAGCACACTCACACTATCAGGTCAGCGAGTGCATTCAGCACTTAAAATAAAGGCGCTGTGATAGCAGCAAAGCGCCTCAATCCTCCGCTCGTGTTCCTCAAGGCTATTCCCTCAACAGTCCTGGATGGCCACAGAGCTGTCAGCTATGATACACACATCAGCTCTCCTCTCGCTTCCACTGCAGAAAGGAGCCATCAAAACCACCAGCACGCCAGTAAATTCACTTTTCAGGAGTGAACATGGCTTTCCTCTCTGCTGTCATAGAAACGAGCGGGGAACAATGAAGCAGTTATCAGCTTACACTGAGCCATGCCATTTTTCAAGGTGTCTTTTTGTTTGTAAAGGAGGGTGATTTGCACGTGATGCTTCCCACAGGAGTTTCAACTGCACAGACTGTTTTAACAGCATCTTCATTACGATGGCAAGAGCTTTCTACAGAAACACACGCACTGCGTTTAAGAAAAGACAAATGGGAAACGTTAATGATATTTTTAAACGTTCTATAAGTGCATCTAAGGAGAAGGATGGCGATAAACTAAAGAGAAATGTGAAAGAATACCTTGTTTTAGGCCTATCGCCTCGAACTGGAAAAATCACAGAATGGATATAAACTTGGTAAAATGTTCAACTTAACTAAGAGTATTATTAAATTAGCCAAAACGGTTAACAGGGGAACTCTGTGCAACAACAACAGCTGTTCCAATTCTGCAGGAATCTCCAGATTTGTCCCTGTGGGTCGGCTTACGACTGAAGAAGAGAATAAAAGATTAAAAAGTGTTCTAAACATTACACAAATTGTCCGTTACATTTAATCTTCCCAAAACTTTGTATGATCTTCTTATAAAATCCTTCACTTTCATAAATCTCATCGCCACGGGCAATGCATAAATATTTTCTCCTTCCAAAAACGCAACCTGCTAAGAGTTCAGTTTAAGAGGTGGTTCATTGAGCAAGAAATGGATCATTGAAGACTAATGAAGTTTGTTCTCTAAGGTGGGGGTGGGACACATACTGGTTAAATTAGTATATAGAAAATTACATTTTACCAATATATTTATGAGCTTGCAAGCTGAACTAATGTCACAAGCCTGTGTACTGCAAAAAATAAAAGACGATAACGCATCCTTCCATTCAGTGACCCTCGCATCAAATGACTCCTATGAACCAGTTAATCTAGTCAATCAATTATAAACTCACAAACTCAGGTGGTGTCGGTTTTTAACAATATGATAAATCAACCACTGCACAAACTTATGACTCAACATTAATCTTGCTTACGGAACTGTAGGTTATCTGTACTTTAGTATCATTGCAATATACAAGACGAGGATTTGTTGTTTTTAAAAATATACAGTATAAACAAATAAATATATTATTATCAACCAATTATTAAAGAATATATATATATATATAAAACAAAAAAAACAGGCAGAAAAAGAAATAATTAAAATAGCCCAGCAAGGGATTAATGGTAGCATAAACTCCTTGGGGCAAAATTAATGAAACCCCAAATTAAATTAGAGTTGTTTTGACTCTACATACATCTTTGGTATGCAAAGACATTATTTAGACAATATGTTGGTAGCGACAGCAGTCAATAAACATGTGTCAATAGCAATATCCTGCCTGCCTCCAGTGCCCACCCAGGGGTCCGCTCCTGTCCTTTAAGTGCCCTTTTCATGTCACTGTTGCACAAAATAAAGACTTAACTCTCCTACCACACAATTTAGGGCAGGCCTCAGTCAATTAACCCGAGAGGCTTTTAGTCAAACAGCGCACAGGTCACAGACAGCACGCTTACACTCATAGGGGTCCCAAATATCACTCTTGTGATGCCTGTGATGGGGGAGTTTGTAAATAAATGAATGGGCTTAAGGCAACACTGACCTTTCACACTTATCTGTACGAATGCGAGGTTAATAAATGCTATATGGTCACAGATTTAACTGTATCCATGCTCTTTAAAATATCTGTGGGTCACAAGCAAATCCAAAAAAGATACTGCAGTCTTAATGACCTATATAGCCAGACAACAGTGCTACCAAAACTTTAGCTTTTTTTTATGCATAACTGCTTGTAACAAAGCCCTACATGCTGTAAAGCATTTGAGGTGTTGATGTGTGAACCTGTAGCTTATGTGCATGTGATGAGCTCATGTCTGTCAACACGAAAGGTGTGACGTTATGAGAAAAAAGAAAAGGCTGACACTGGAGGACTCAATGCTGCAAACCTATCCCATAAGCCTCAGCATCGCTCTGGGGCCTCTCGCTTTCCTGAGCTGAGAGGATCAAAAGATTAAAGAGCTTCGGCTGGGCGTCAGATTAAACAGGACCGATATTCTCACAAACACATGCCAATATATTTACTACGCTAATGTAAGGGATACGGCTAAGGAAAACGTCCACTTCTTCATATTCAATGAAATAGTGTCCACGATTAATCTCTTCCAGCACTGGTCTCCTTAAAGGTTCAACTAAATGATGCTATACAGCCTGTGTCCAGCTGGTCTTCAAAAGGTGCTCTGTGTACACAATATCAATGGAGTGATTGCAAATTAATAGAAACTTTT
This sequence comes from Enteromius treurensis, assembly GCA_032275025.1. NCBI lineage: Eukaryota > Metazoa > Chordata > Actinopteri > Cypriniformes > Cyprinidae > Enteromius > Enteromius treurensis. Next base: position 10,238,691 of record JAUCMU010000026.1, on the reverse strand, counting down.
TTTTTTTTTGGCAAAAAAACATAAGGAAAGTAGGTGAAATTATATTTAAAGAACTTTTGTACTGCAGTTGCAGCATAAGCTATATGATATGATATATGAAGTTCAACAGGTAGAGTATGTTCCTAGCAATACAAATGCATAAATTAAATACAAATGTCAAAAATGTTTTGCAGTTTACAAAATTCATGATAAGAAATGTTTCTTGACAACCAAATAAACTTGTCAGAATGATTTATGCATTATAATGTAACATTAAATACTTGAGCAATGGTTGCCGAAAATTCAGCTTTTCCATCGCAAAAATAAATATATGAACTTAAAACAATCTTCACATAACCCATTATAATAAATGTCATATTTACTTGTGCACTTCAGCAGAAATATACAGAAATTAAAACTAAAGTTATCCAACAAATTCTAAATTAAATATAGATGAATCCATAAAGCTATCCCCTTTTTCTTTGTCCTTTGATTAATAGACATCACAGCAGCTGGTTATTATAGGTTATTTCTTTAAGAGCTGCCGCTGCTGAATGTGACACAGTTCTGACATCAATTTTACTTATTCTCAACTTTTTTTTAAACATTTTCTGACCCACTTCAGGTCAGGCGTGTTAGATGAGCGATACAGCGCCGGGCTGCTCCAGAACACTTGTTCTTAAATATGGCTCCTACTGTATAAATATATATTACATGCTTGCACAGTTGTAAGGTAGCTTTAATTGTCTTTTTGGAAGCTTAATGACTTAACTGACCACGACGTTGCATGCACATAGCTTATTTTGCGATTTGAAATGAAAGAATGCAGCCTAAAGCGTGTCTTTGTGCATGTATTTGAAGAGCGCACGCTGCAAGCACAGTACCGTTTTCCTGGCGCTGAAGTGAGGTGGTACAGGCGTCTGAAATGTCTTCCATTTGATGTGGTAGTAAAGACGTTCTGCGACTGAATAAATACACTTCTTGTCACGAGAAAAAGTGACAGAAGCAGCAGTTTTGAGTGGGGTGACCGATCCTAGCCACGCCCCTGCGTTAATTGCGTGAAATTTTTACAACGCATTCATCTGAATAAAATTAATTGCATGCGTTAACGCACTAATTTTGACACCGCTTATAATCTTTTTTTACGGTTTTACAAAATTATGGTTTGCCATTTAATCTACCACATAAATAAAGCCTTGGAGAGCAAAACATGTTTGGAATATTTTGACAAACTTTTGAATATGAATACGTAATAACGAAGAAAAAATATTTTTGACTTCATTGGAAGTTACTAACAGCAAACATATCTACAGAACGTCATGAAAATAAACAAATGCAAAACATAACATGAAGAATGCATGAAATTCTTGTACTGAAATGAATCAAAGAAAGTATGAGGGAGGAGGAGATGTAGAAAAATAAATGGGAGAAATCAAAATGCTCATGGTGGAAAACCTGCCTTACAGAAAAATAAATAAATAAATAAAGCCTAGATAGACAATAGCTGCCAAATGGAGTTACCAAGATGGCCACCGTGTAAACTAGCATGCCCTAAAGGGTAAATAAAAGGATAAAAACATAATTCAGTTCTGACATCTGATCAGGTCAATACATTTCTTTAGTTGTGCTCGAGCCGTCACACTCTGATGAGAAACACCTGTTCACAGTATCAATCCAGCCTGCACAGTGAATTGTTGTATTTGTTGCATAGCAACACTCTGTTATGTCAGGATCTATGAAGACGTTCGAACACCAGCACATGTTTTCAGGGCTTGCACAAGGCCAAACGAACACTAGCACATTATGGCTGACAGAAGATCAATTCATTTACAGCTAAAAGCGCTCATCATTCCACTCAGCAGCCCGGCGCTGATCGCTTTCCGATGCCACCCGTGTGCAAACACCACCGAACGTGATCACTCACTGGCACGCACACGCACACATGAACAAGCATTGAGGCGTTTGATCACAAAAGGGTTTATGAAACGCAACGTATATCGAGCTGACAGCATCGTTCAGCGGTGTCATAACTCCTCCCACGCGCAAATGCTCACATACGGTCATCATAAAGCCTTTAAATCTCATTTTTACTGATTCCCAAGAGCTGCGACATGCCAAACGCGATCTTGGCCATTTCATCATCCAGTACACACACGTCTGAGCGTGAGCGGGGTGACGGGGGGCGGTGTGCACATGGCCGCCTTCACACACTGACACACATTACACTAGCAGCGGATGAATGAGGTCGTGGCACTCGACAGCCTCTTGTAAAACAAGACTCCACAGAGTTAAGCGATAAAACACAGCACTTGCATGTAATGCCAATTACAACATACATGCAATTAACCCTTTAAATGACAAAAACGCTATTTGTTATACCTTTTGATCTCATTTAGCCCTCTGCATTGAAAGCAATGTTAGATATTCAACGCATCTAACGCCGCTCCCATCCATCCTGACCATGTTCGCCACATCAGGCTAATCTGATGAGCGATTGCTGGTAGTATTTTGAGGAAGAAAGAGAGCTAGCAATGTAGGGTCGATACTTACGGGGCTTTTATCAGCCTGGCTGGAGACTCCATGGCCGCCACCACTAACTAATGGCTTCATAATGGAGGTGCAGAGCCAGGGCGAAATTTAAGCATCCTGCTGGTTCCCACTAATCTTTCCCTCTCTCCCCCCTCCAGCGAGTCTTCCCCTGTCTCCTGTTTTTTTCCCCCCTCCTGCAGGGGAAAAAGAGGAGAATCTTTCCCAGGGAAGGAGGGGGAGAGAGTATGTTCGCCAGAGATGATGCTCTGGATTCGAAACAACACGGTTCCCACTCCAAAAAGAATTAAATAATATCAACGTTTCTCCTTGTCAGGTGCACACGGCATCTGTCTGTCCACTGGGTCCACAAAAAAGGGGAAGAAAGGGGAAAACCCGTACAAAAGGATGAGAAATCCAAGTGGGGATGAGCAAAAACCGAATCCTCCGTTTCAGGTAATTAGGTAAGACTCTCCCACCAGTGACGACCAATGCCGATCGACGGTGTTGTGAAAAATGAGGGGAAAAAAGGTAAAAATGGCTGACAGCACTTTCACTGCCTCTCCATCCTCTGTCTCTCTCGTCTCCACGCGAATGGATTTATGCACCATTAGCCGAGGCTGTGACCAGACGACCAACCTCACGCATCCAGGCTGTCTTTGTTAAACACTCTCGGTTCATTTGTGTCCAAAGCAGGGGGGTGTGTGAGTGTGTAAGAGAGAGAGAGAGTGTGTGTGTGTGTGTGGAGGGGGAGAAAGAGAGGGGGCTTTGAATAGGAACCTCCTCCCTCCCTCACTGATGTTAAAAGAGCGCCGCTGGTGCCTGCTATACGACACACATACAACACATGTACGAGTAGTTGACGCATAACATGGTTAATCATCTTCAGGGTTAATGTTTATATGTATGTATATGGGAAGGTTAACAGTTTATTTAGTTTTAAATAGTCCTTTTTAAACAACCTATGACATCTTAAACAAAGTTGTGGATTTTCATCATTTCGATAAACTGACAAAATCAAGTTTGAGCAGACTTGCCAACGTAAAAAAATCTCTCACTTGAATAAATTACAAATACCGATGACAACATTGTGCACCAAAAAATTTTTTTTCATGCTCTCTACAATAAGAATGCAGCTAAAGCTTACTGGTAATTCAAAAAAGGACACTCCTTTTGACATGTCTGTCTAAAATGGTCTATATTTACTGTCTATATGTTGGGCTTTTTAATGTTTACACGTACATTCGGTGTAGTTAAATTAATATGAACATAAACTCATGTTCTATATAAATAATATAAATATAATACAAATTGAATCAATGCATCTGCCAAATGGCATTTATATATCCACATACATACCCACTATTGATGTTGTACTGTAGATGAAATACTAAAGGAATGGTTCACCTAAAAATGCATGCATATGAATAATTCACATCAAATACTAAGATGATTCTGCTGCTTAAAGAAATAGTTTACCTAAAAATGAAAATGTTGTCTTCATTTACCCAACCTCAAGTCATTCAAAACCTGTTTACGTTTCTTTCTTCTGTTGAGCATAAAAGAAGAAATTTGAAAAAAACCAAACAGTTGTTGGTCTGCCATGTAGGGAAAGATACTATGATACTATGGAAGTCAATGGTACCATCAACTTTCGCTTACCAGCATTTTTCAAAATATCTTTAACATGAGAAAGACACTCATACCTGTTTGGAATGGGTCAGTGAAGGAGAGTAAATGATAACAAAATTTTCATTTTTGGGTGAACTATCCTTTGAGAGGGATGAATTTAATTAATTTAATGTGAATTACCTATACACACACACGCTTGCACAGACAAGGCAAGAGAACAAGAGCGGGCTAATGAGAAAATGAGAATGAAAGAGCATGCAACGGGTGAGGTGCAGATATGGAAATAAGAGAGGATGAGAGAGAGTTGAATGGTGGTGGTGGGGGGCAGAGAGGGATGGAAAGAGAGGGATGGAAAGACAAGAGAAATGAAGGATGAGCACAGTTTGCCCAGCGAGAGTAATGTCATTATCACGCTCCCCTCTGCTCACCACCAGGGCTGCAGGCAGTTGGCATGGCAACCGCAGAGGAGAGCCATTTCCTGGTCGGTTTGGGCGGGAGAGTGTGAGCGAAGGCTGGAGAGGAAGAAAAAGAGACAGAGAGACGGAGAGATGGAAGACGAGAGCAGACGACAGAAGCGCAGAGCACATGGCTCTCTGACATCCTCCGTGTTACTATGACAACGCTGCCAATTCACTGCCCAACCCCCACCAAACACACACACACAAATACACACTCCGGTTACCCCCTCTGGGCGACTGACAGCCCCGCCCACACACGACCCTTTAGCTTTGTGATGACGGAAGTGAGCTCACCCCTCTCACACACACAGTCTTCCCTAAAGGTCCATCTCTCTTTCTGTCTATCAAAATAAAGACATACAGTAAATGTTATCATTCAATCAATCAGTCATCTGTCCATCCGGTATAAAGCGCTCATTGTTTCCCAGAGAAGTGAGAACTGACACTATATGATCATAAGAATTTGAATAACAAAGAAAAATATGAACAATGCATCAAGCAGGTCAATAGGCCAATAGACAGCCAATCAGATGACTTGTGCAAATGGCATAAATAACTTTGGTTTGGTAACAATAACCTTTATCATAAAAAATGAATGCAAAAAACAATAATAAACATAATAATAAAAAAAGCCTGTCTTGATAAAAAAAGGTAAATAAAATAAAAAATGATGCTTTTAATGGAAGGCTTTACAAGAAAATATTATAATGAAATGCTAATTATATGCAATAAAGTGATAAAGGCTTTTAGCGTTATGTTTAGACATAAGCTTTTCGCCACCATATCAAATAGAAACAGCCAGCTTGCACGTTTGTGCTTACAGAGGCGATGTGGGCGTGAAGATTCAGATTGAAATTTTGGACAGCTTCCAGCTACGCAAAGGGACCAAAACAACCCCCTGATGACATCATCCCCGATGATGTAATGCCTGACAAAAACAAGCTCAGGTGCTGCCACGTCCTGTCATTAGAGTAACCACCAATCATTGTAGAAAACAGAGCGTCATTACGTCACTGTGGTAACAGGGTCACATCAAGGGACGGCTCTGCATCACTCAGAGTGCATTTCAGGAACAATAGATGCTCATTACGGAAAGGTTGAGAGTGGGTCAAGCAGCCTCCGCTTCATGTGAAACAACAAAGAGCATCCATGTCCAGGCAGAATAAATATGTCTGAGCAATGAAGTGAGCAAATAGGTTTTAGATTAAGGTACATAATAATCTGGCTGTTTAGTGATCAACTGATATAGAATTTAAAAAGGTTTACACGATATTACACGGTACTGATATCTAGAGATCGACATGGTAAATAAATTACATTTTATGGATGCATACAAGATGCTGAAATGTATTTTTTTCAATATTTGTTTCTTTTAATTTCAGATTACTTTAATTTAACTTCATGTCTTACAATAACACTAAAACTCAAATGTAAAATTTATAAACAGAAGCCTGTATAGACATTAAAAATATCAAATACAAACTATAAAAAATCCAGTTGAAAAAATTAATCCAAATGACATTGAATAACACTAAAATACAATTTGTACAATGAAACATTAATTATACTATAATTTATGCTTTTCAAGAAAAAAAAAAAAAAAAAAAAAATATATATATATATATATATATATAAACTGTTAAAAACATGATAATAATCATAATAATAATAATTATAGGAAAAAAATACATTATCAATTAAAAAAGCTGTTTTGTATATAACACAATTAAGCTGTTGCTTATCATTTTAAAATGACCTAGTCACTAGTTATGTCATCAAGTTCCATCAAAGGACAGCTGTAATAGTTTCCAATTGATACTTTGTTTATCATAAGGCCAGTCAAAGCGCAAACAACATGTAAAACAACATGAAATGGTGTATGGTGTTTTAACTTTATGGATGAATGTTTTGATCAATGAATCAATCCATCAAAATAAATAAATAAAATAAACTGATGATGTAGGCAAAATATGCCATGCTTCTTACAAAGCTCTGAGAGGCTTTTCAGAATACAAATTGAGATATTAGTTCCTTTTGAAAAGCTACTGTTATCCCTCTACTGCTGAAAACAGCACAACTGTCAAACATCCCTCTCCAAGCTATACACAAGGGAGTCGGGATGCAGAGGAAATGAGAGGAAGTGGGAGAGAGAGAGACTGATAGGATTAACATCGACTGAAGCTCTTCCGGATCATTCCTTTCACGCTAAACCTTTTCAAATTTGAGTACAGTAGGGCTATACTGCACTCGTTGGACAGACTATAGCTACAGTGTGACAATGAAGAAAGCTCACTGCCACTCTGACAAGCAAATTTAAACATTTTTCATTTTTCTGACATCTAACATATTATAACAACAAATAAGGGTGGTCTAACACTGGATACGCCAATTGCAATGAATAGTTTTAACACGTTTGCATTGATAAAATCCTATGTATTTATATAGATAATTATTAGTAGATTAGTAGAACTTTTACTATTTAGAAAGTGACCAATAATTTTTGAGCAATATTTTGTATGTAGATTGATTTCTCCTTTCTGAACAGTTTCTCTAGCGCATTCTCTTATCACACCTGCTTCACGAATACAATGTGCCACAACAACATGACATCAGAAGTCAGAAGGAAGTTAAGTTAATGTATGATTTCTAAAACAAAGAAATAAAAGCAGATTAGCTGCACCATATTGAATTGCAAAGCATCATTTTATTTTAATTTTATTTAATTATTTTTGCAGTTGCATCAAATTGCATTGAATCACATTGTGTTGAATAAACTGAATAAAAATCAGATTGCACTGCTACATAATAGGGGTGAAACATATCATATCGATAGAGATACATTATGTATATATCTCTTTAAATATATATATTTTACGCATTGAGATGCTCATCACATCGGCCCCTGTTATGGAGATGCACATCTTTAATATACAGCCCGTTTATAAAGTGGGCAGGACTTCTTTACATTACTTACATGGTGAAGAAACATAAAGAAAAGCAAAAACGCCAAGCAATATTTGTCCCAAACTAATCAAGACAAAGAACTTGTTACTCTTTAAATTTAAACTCATGCACAACATCATTATTACTTGTTTTTAATACATCTGTCCATTACACAAATAAAATCCCATTAGATTTAGGCGTATTTGTAAATGCAAATTGTAATTTACATTTACACTATAAATCACAAAAATATAAACCATTGCAAAAACAAAATGATTATAATCATCTATCCATTTGTTCTCCAAATCGCTTCTCCTCTGTAGGGTCACTGGCAAATAATTATATTCTGATATAAAGATTGTTTTCATGATATGTAATTACTCATACTGTGATGTGAAGCCCAACTAACAACTCAATTAACCCGTTTCATTACATTAAAACATCTTTAGTGATGCTTAGTTCATGGAGTAATCTTCTAAATGACTTGCACAATAATTAACATGCAGTGTTAGAGCTGGTTAAGACTGTAGACAGAGAACACCACACGCATAACAATAAGGACCACTGCCTTGAGAAGAGAGCAACTTCAAATGACCTATATGTTATTAAAGCAATAAACAAGACAGGCAGGACAAAGTAGTTCCAAACAGCAAAACACATCAATATAACTTGATTCATTAATGAATATACACCTTTTCAAATCAGGAATACAATTCATTAGCCTGCTAGTAACCGCCTGCCACTTATGGTTTCATTTTTGCTAAAGAACATGATGCACTGAAATTATGATTAAAAAGATTACCTATACTGTGAAGAGATTATGTAAAATGCAGATAGCTGCTAGCCTCTGTTGTTTGGCAACCATAGCTACTTAAATTAACAATTATCTGGCAGAAGATTCTTTTTTTCTAGCAGTTGTCATGTTTTAAATATGTAAATTATATTATAAGTTTTAAATGCATTAAAACATCTTTAGAAGTTGTTTCATCCAAATTATAGCTGTGCAGTTTATTGACCAAATGCAAAAGTGTGTTTTCTCTCTTAGCATGTGGCTAAGCATAACCGATATGTCTTGGAAGGAATATGTTTAACACAGGACTAATGAAAGATCAATGATATGGACCTACATGTATTAGGTGTTCAATCTTTTGGGAGGAAGAGAAAGTGTCTTTTCTAGTTCTAGACTAGTTCACGAGGGCTCCTTGATTTTCATACTGCCTGTCAAGGTTCAAAGTGTCTATGTTTTACTAGCGTACTTTCAATCCTGGATGCTTCCTGTGAAAACACAGATGCAGGAAGAGGATTTCCTACTAGAGCGAGAGAGCTGAAGTGACTTTCTTAAAGAAATAATGCAGGAGGAAGAGTTAGTGGTCTGAAAACAATGGTTGAAATGAGATGCAGTGTTCTGGTCATTGTGCAGAGGGTCAGCATAAGAGCACCCAAAGAAGGAAGTGTGTTTTTTCCCCTCTTTCAGAAGTAGAGCAGCTGCATTCTGATGTGCGATTACTACAACATGTCATGCACACACCAAAACTATGGCTCACATATGTATTATTCATATTTTCTGCATATGTAATCAGTCAGTGTTTAAATAAAACACAGAGAGGGAGCATCTCATCTAAATAACGAGTTATTTTCTGTAATCAAGTCAACATGAAAAAAATATACGACTCTATAGAAATTGCAGGATTGGAATAAAAAGTAATTAACGACTCTGGTTCAAATTTGATCCCTTGAAGGATTCTTTTAGTCAGGTAGAGGAAGTATTCTACAGGCCTGTGTGCAGCTCACTTATTAGGAGACTGATTTATTGAGTCTGGTTTGATCTTGAGACTGATTAATGAGGAATCAATTCATTTGTTGAATCAATTACATGTCTGTTGTTGCATGCAAATAAAGCACGAAAAAAGATTCAAGCCCCACTTACGAAACTGTACCTCACAAATATCACTTGTTTGACCCATATATGAATCCGAATATGAATCAGTTGATTCACAACACTAGCCATAACAGAGCTAAGCTGAATCCATTTGCTTTTGGCGAAATAAAGTCCCAGGTGTAAAAGTTAAAGCATAAACCTAAAAGGTCACTGGATGGGACTTAACAGCACACACTGGTTTAACTGTCAACTTCTATTACCACGCATGCATGGTAATCTACAACAGAACTGCTGAAGACTGATTATGAGAGGAAAGAGGGATGAACAGACAGAAAGAAAGATCAAAGGACGAGGAAGGCTGCAAGGTTTCTGCAAGGTACAATGCTCCTGGCTGATAGCCGTCCATCTGGACCCGACGCCCCGCTGTTATCATTTGAAACGTCCGTGTGGTTTAAACCATCAGCTCTATCACTATGACGGAGCTGGTGTCATAACTGTCAACTGTCGTTTATGCTAATGGCCAGTTTAGCGGGGCAGAAATACAAATCATTTTCATTCTACAGTGTCATGCTGTAAATATGAACTAAACAAGGCATGTTTAGTGATATTTCTTCATGACAATACATTTGCGACTGTATAAAACCAAATCCTTTACAGTATATTCTGTAGTCGTCTTCTGAAGCCATCTGATAGCTTTGCATGTGTTTATAGTGGTATAAATCTTTTTAAGTGCAGGTCTTTTGTGTCTCAGTGCCGATGTATACTGCAGCAGCAGCCATCACTGAGGACAGCTCTAAAAATAGAGCCGACTCTTCACAAGAACACCTGACAAGACTCCCTCTCTCACTCTTTTCTACTCTCTAACACACACGATCACACTTTCCATCTCTCAATCGCTTTGCTCCACTCCTCACTGAATCTAATTACAGCAGAACAAGTATCAGCTCAGCGGCAGCTAAGTCTACCCATCAGCAATCCTCATCAGGCCTCCGGCATCACATATAACGCTAAAAGAGACACATATAAACACATTAACCCACACAAAAAAATCTTACATGCACTCTTGTTTGTTTAAAAAGATCTTGGCACAATTAAGTCTGGCTATGAAATCCTTAATTGCTGCTGTTGTTCTCAACTAGTGCAATTCTTTTCTGATGGTCATTGGGAAAATAAACGAAACAAACAAGGCAAAATACAACTGAAAAAGTAATTGTGCATATGAATTTGAATGAAATGGTTCAAATGAATATTTAGTCACTGATGACTTAAGTCATGGTATTAAATTAACTTGGTATTACTGTGAAAATATGACAGTCGTATGGCTAGTTAAGTAAAATGGTCAAATAGAAATAAGGTTAAAATTGCATTCGCTGGCAGAATGTTTGTTCTAACAGGATTGTACACTACACTTCTGTTGTTGCATGCTTTCCTATGTCCATGCTATTATTCTATATCATGCTTTGTCATGTTATTATTTAGCTATTATTTAGCTAATTATTAGGTTATTAGGCTAATTATTTTATATTTTATGTATTTTTTCTAGATTTATTATTATATTTATATTTTTGTATTTTAAATGTTAAACAGTTTACAATAATTGTAATGTATGATTTTACAATTGATCCCCGATTTATTTCCGATGTATAACCTGGGACCTATAGCAAAGCAAAAATCTAAGACTAAAACTAAACTAAACTAGACTAAAACTAAAAACAAAAACAAAAACAAAAACAAAAAAACCAAACCAAACCAAAACAAAACAAACCAACACTAAACAAAACAACACAACACAAAACAAAAAACAACTACAACTAATCTGAAGTAAAGTAAACTAAAAACAACCCCCTAAAACACAAAACAAACCACATTGAAGGAGGGACCCAAGCCATTATTTAGGGCATGGAACATGATAAGAGACACGTTAGGCTTGATCCGGTAAGCAACCGCCTAGCAGCCACTCTGAACACCCTAGCAACTGCATAGCAACACACTAGAAACCCTTAATAGCATAGCATAGCAATGGGAAGCCCAACAGCAAATTCTTCAAGAGCAAGAACCACTCACATTTTCTTTTTAAAAAAAATCTGGTTTGTTTGACTAGTTATATGGCAAGAATCTCAGCGCGTAATCTGAAGGCTTGCGCTATCGCATCACACGCTTTAAAACACTGTTGAACCAAACATTCATTTGGTAACATAAATACACACACAAGACATCCACTCAAATAAACCATACAGCTATGATCACAGGGTCATAAACTATTATCGGACACACATATATAACATACAGTTTATAATCACAGCTAAGCAGGAAGTGACACACACAGAGAAACAGTGAATAAGTACGATACCTTAGCCTTAACGCATTCCTGCGGAGGAGCCAGTATGAGGAGAGAAGAAGAGAAGAGGAGAGTTATTATCAGCCTGGGTTACTGAAGAGCAGAGCTGGCTCAGAGAAACCCTGTTAAGCACTTTGCAAGTCATACTACGGGAAGAAGAGAGGGACACATCCTTTATAAAAGCTCAGACGCTATCAAAAAGCAACAGAGGGTAGTGCACACACACACACACACACAGCCGAGAAACATGAGGCGGATGCTGAAATAAAAAGCCACAAAGCTAAAATAAAAAGGGAACTCGGGCCCTTCAGGTGAAGGGAAAAGCGGCTAATTATGCAACCAAATACAAAGGATTGGAGGTCATTTAGTTATTGAACAACTGAAAAGCAAGGATCAGCAAACTAGTAGACGCAAAAAACTGGTATTCATTGACTGAATGAGGGTCTCATGATCATTAAAGCGCCACAGTACCGGAGAGGAAGGGGAAAAGACAGATTTATAGAGACAAAATGGTGCCCAGTGTAAGCCAACAACAAGGCAGTCACTGTTTAGTGCTCTTAAAGTCACTATTGACAGACAACAAATTTCATGAAATTTGGTCACGGCATACTGAACGGCTTTATCTATTAAAATCACGGTTTTGAGTCATTGTTTAGTACTTGCACACTAAATGAAGACAGTAGAAGACTGTCAAATTTTAAATTATTTCTAGACATGATTTCAAAGCTATTAACTAAAACTACAATTTTGACTTCATGGGGCTTTTAAAGCACAATTATATGTTCTACACATCCTCTCAGTGGTTTTGATAACTTGCGATTTTCAGCAGAAATTGAACATAATGGTTTAATTACTAATGGGTTTTAATTGCATAACACCAAAAAAATGCAAAGAAAAAATTTATTAAATAAAACCTTGGAATTATAATCATAATATATTTATTCACAGAATGTAAACAAGTTGTCACATAATAAGAGTATGTGAATAACTGAATAAAAAAAATAAAAAAAGATGTAACCTTTAATTCCAAGGTAATGAAGATCTAATTTTTTGTACAATAATTTTCTACCATTACTAGACTAAATTGTGAAAATAAAATAAAAGTCCTTTTGTGCAGCAATTTAAATCCATGTTCAGATTGTATAACAGTGCAAAACTTCTGTTTAGGTGTGTGACAGATTTATAAAATCCAAAAATGTTGTTTAAATGAGTGCTGTGTGTCCACTAACATCACTAAGATGAATAAACTCTACCTCATCTGTCTCTGAGTGGTTCTGAATCATTTTGCATCAACAAGCTGCCTCCAAATACAGATAGACAAATCTGAATCACATCTACAGCAGAAACGCTTAGAGACTCAGTTGAGTTACGTTTTGTGAGTTAGGCAGCTCAGAGTACAATTATTATACTCTGGTGATGGAAATTGAATCAAATTAATGCCAGTCAGCAAGTCTCTATAAGATTAAGTGAGATACTCAAGGTTGATACATGATGTAATGTTTGTGAAGTTTTCACCTCTGGCTATGTCTGAGTATGGAAATCCCACTGTGGAAGCACTCTCAAAAACTCACAGATTAGCTGGAATGGCTGTCAGCTTAACATCCAATGCGCTGCGGTCTCTCTTAAAGACGCCACTCTGAACTTTCTTAGCCTGCTACCACTGATCTGAGAACAAGAACATGGTCTAAATCGCTTCCCACAGACCATAACAACAAAAAGGAGCTGTTTGGGAAAACTGTGCAGCTGAGAAGATACAATGGTGGGAATAATGTTGTCGTCCCCTTCTAATGTATCTCGAGGGAAAAACTATTTAGCTCAATGACGCTTGACGTATTTTGTTGTACTAAACAAAACAAAAATTTCCAAACAAGCTGAGGGAAAACTGGCTTTTCTCCCGGGAGAATGGGAGGAATGCTGGGAATGAACTGCACTAGGAAAAAAAATTCTGGAATGTGTCTACGTGAGGGTCCAGCTTTGAACCTCCACGAAACATCTGTGTTCAAAATCACAAATTCAAAAGATTGATGCCCAAAATATTATGAAAGCAGAGTCTTGCTTTCAAAACTGCTGGAGATTTAGTAGAATAAAATACAACCCATTGCATAAGGTTGCAAGGTGCATAAGGACAAAAACATCAAAACTAACCTAATAAAAATTCTGTTTGTCTTTTTAGTTAAATAAAATAATTAATCTAAAAATATAATATAGAATTATGTGCATGTGTTAGTAATATGTGAAAATAAAATAGTGCTGTCAAATGATTAACTATTAATAATACTAATTATACTAATTAATTAATACTAATTAATAATTATATATATATATATATATATATATATACAGACACACAAATCTATTTTATATTATATAATTATAACAGTACACATGTACTGTACACAAAAACAATTGTTGGACGCAATTAATTGTTTGACAGCAATGAAATAAAATAAAATAGATTTTTTTTACTTAATTTAATGATGTTTAATATAATAATATAACATCAAAAATTATAAATCTAAACCAAAAATAAAATAGAATAATATAAAATAAATTATATACTAGAATTAAATAAAATAGAAATTAAATATGCATTAGTTATACATAGTTAAAATACAATACAATACCATTTTTAAAATGCTAAGACTTGATTTAATGCAAGTAATATAATAACTGAAATCAATGACAAATTTGAAAAATAAAGTGTTAGCACTGGTTTGTATACTTAGAAGGGCAAACTTGACCCTCAGCTTTAAAAATTGGTGGAAGTCTAGTGTAACCACATATCCAAGATTAAGTAGAACAAAATAATAATAAAAAACATGGTTGATAACCGATGTAAATAATAGATATCTGAATATTTTATTGAATATAAACAAATGTAAAAATACAAATGCATAAAGGTTTTCTTTCTTTCTCTCTGCTCTGTCTCTTCACTCAGCTGGGGCGCGATGATGTTTTATATCACACATACAGATGGTAGCAGCGCAGTGGATTCTCACTTCAACCTGCCCAGAGCACAGTGGGACTGAGCGCATAAAACACCAGCACATCTTCAGCCAACATGACATACTGACTGCAAACACATAGGCAGAACACCAGCTAACACCTACAGAGAGACCATATAACAGCCACCGCAGCACAACAAGGAAAATGAGCTGCTATAATGAAAACGAGTAAAGCATCTCGCACATACAGGCACAAACAAACTGCACTGCTGCAAGAAAGAAAATAACATTTAAGAGGCTGAAAGAACAGTCCAAAAGTAAGAAATGAGCATGAGGGTTATTTAATGCCAACTTTTTTCATCCATTAGTGTAAAAGAGAGCTTTCACTGCCGATTTTTTATATTTTATAATGAGCCAGCACCCATTTTAAACAAACTTAAATAAATTGAGTATAACTTTAGTTTTAAACAGCTTTTTCTTTACAAAGTCGCTGGCTACATTTTGAAATTCACGCTTCCCTACCATATAGTTGGTGAAAAACAATTTATGAAATAATTGCAAAATTATTTGGAGTGCTGCTTACATGCTAGCTTCCTAACTGTACATACTTTTTTCTGTTCATTTTTACACACTTATAACGTCTTTAGATGTTGCCAATGGTCATTA
Organism: Enteromius treurensis; assembly: GCA_032275025.1. Taxonomy (NCBI): domain Eukaryota; kingdom Metazoa; phylum Chordata; class Actinopteri; order Cypriniformes; family Cyprinidae; genus Enteromius; species Enteromius treurensis. Next base: position 10,223,325 of record JAUCMU010000026.1, on the reverse strand, counting down.
AGTTGTTTTTAACCAATAATATTCCTTTAAGGCAGAAGATAAAACAAATAAATGAACACATCCCATGGGGCGGTGCTAGTTAAATGAACAGATTCTTACAGTAACAGAAGAACAAATGCAAATATAGTAGCAGAGCAAAGTTCATAGGAAGGAGACAGAAATTTCGTTCCTTTCACATTGGTAATACGAGGAAAGAGAAGTGGTTAATGTTACCAAAAAGAGTGCCAACAGACTTCCAGTAATCTAAAGCTTTACATAATGTTCCTGTAGCATACGTTTTGTAAGAGGAACATTTTGGTGCCATTCCAGAAAATCACCGTTGTGGGATTTGTAAAGAATTTATTTGCAAATTATGGTGGAAAATAAGTATTTGGTTAAATAACAAAATGTAATCTCAATTACATATACGCTTAGTTGGCAATGACAGAGGGGAAACGTTGTCTGTAAGTCTTCACAAGGTTGTCACACACTGTTGCTGGTATTTTGACCCATTCCTCCATGCAGATCTCCTTTAGAACAGTAATGTTTCGGGGCTGTGGCTGGGCAACATGGACTTTCAACTCCCTCTAAAGATTTTCTATGGGGTTGAGATCTAGAGACTGGCTAGGCCACTCCAGAACCTTGAAATGCTTCTTACTAAGGCTCTCCTTCGTTGCCTGGGCGGTGTGTTTGGGATCATCGTCATGCTGAAAGACCCAGCCACATTTCTTCTTCAATGCCTTTGCTGATGGAAGGAGGTTTTCATTCAAAATCTTACGACACATGGCCCCATTCATTCTTTTGTTTACACGGATCAGTTGTCCTCGTTCACAGGTAGGTAGGAGGACACGTCTGGCACGGCAGGATTTGAGCTCCTGGCGGCGCAGTGTGTTACTGATAGTAGCCTTTGTTACTTTGGTCCCAGCTCTCTGCAGGTCATTCATTAGGTCCCCAGTGTGGTTCTGGGATTTTTGCTCACACTTTTTGCGATCATTTTGACCCCACCTGGTGAGATCTTGCGTGGAACCCCAGATCGAGGGAGATTATCAGTGGTCTTGTATGTCTTGAAATGTCTAATTATTGGATTTCTTCACACCAATTGCTGCTTACCTATTGCAGATTCAGTCTTCCCAGCCTGGTGCAGGTCTATAATTTTTTTTTCTGGTGTCCTTTGACAGCTCATTGTTCTTGGCCATTGTGAAGTTTGGAGTGTGACTGTTTGAGGTAGTGGACAGGTGTCTTTTATACTGATAACTAGTTCAAACAGATGCCATTAAT
>JAUCMU010000026.1:10209456-10221968 GCA_032275025.1 Enteromius treurensis | reverse complement strand
AATAAGGAGATTGGTGGCAGCTGCGATCGTTCGTGCGTGCTCCTCCTGAAACTCGATTAATTGCTTAATCGTCATTATATTTTTTATTATATTTTTAAAAATAAAAGTAAAAAATAAAAATAACTTTCAGTTAGACACCAAGGTACTGTAACACCTCTCATTTTTAGTTTTAGTTTAACTTAAGGTGCTGAAATTGAAACTGAAAAAAAAAAAAGAAAATAAAAAAGAAAATTGTTTTATAAAGAAACTTTAACAAAGCATGTTAGATATCTAGGCTCAAACATACAAAAATATATTTGTTTAAACAAATGCTAGAACAATATATTGCTCTAGATATCTCCTTAGTTATGTCTTTGGTTGCTGGGTGAAATCACTAATCACGTCCAGAAGGAGCTGTCAGAATCACTGAGAAGAACCTGACTGAGCATCTCATCCCATCTCTCTGGAGAGGAATCTTCTCGCTATCGATCAGGTACAGAGAGAGGAGAAGCTCTGAGCTTCAGTGGAATCAGACTGATTCTGCATCAAAGAGACTCAGATACTCACCACTTCCTCGTGTGTACACTTCTCCACGTTAATGCCATTGACCTGCACAGAGAAATGACAGTTAACCAGAGTTAAAGTGATGCAAATAAACACTTTATTTTTAGAAATATTTCTTGTACTTTTAAGGACACTACTGTTTAAGTGTTGGCAAGCTTTCTGCTCACCCAGACTCTGTTTATTTGATCAAAAAATTTAGTACAATTGTGAAATATTATTACTGTTCAAAAATCTTTTTTCTATGTGAACATACTGTAAAATTTATTTTATTTCTGTGATCAAAAGTGTATTTTCATCATTACTCCAGTCTTCAGTCTCTCATGATCTTCAGAAATCATTCTAATATACTTTTTGCTGCTCAAGAAACATTTCTGATTATTATTAATGTTGTAATATTTTTTAGAAATGGAAATACTTTTTATTTTTCAGGATTCTTTAAAAAACGTTCAAAAGAATAGCTGTTCCAGCGTATTTGAAATAGAAATCTTTATTTCTATTGTCTTCACTTTCACTTTTATTGTTATGTTCACATTTAAATTGAAAATGCTAAATTCATGCTGTATAAAAATTTATTTCATATAATTATCCATATAAATTTCATTATATAATCCTTCATTATTTTAGCTGTGTGTTTAGGGTCATTGTCTTGTTGGAAGGTAAACCTTCGGCCCAGTCTGAGGTCCTGAGCACACCGGATAAGGTTTTGGTCTAGAAACCCTAGAAACCTTAAGTGCAGCAGATTTTTTTGTAACCTTGGCCAGACCTGTGCCTTGCCACAATTCTGTCTCTGGGCTCTTCAGGCAGTTATTTTGACCTCATTTTCTCTGACATGCATTGTAAGCTGTAAGGTCTTATGGTGTAGAACCATCTCAAGGATGATCAGAAGAAATGGACAGCACTTCAGTTAAATATACGAGTGTCACAGCAAAGGGTCTGAATACTTTTTTTTTTTATATAAAAAAAAACTTTTGTAAAATCATACATGCGTTTACCGTCATATTTGATCAAATAAATGCATCCTTATAATAAGCATAACTATGATCACTTAATACTGAAACTATAATACCACAGTCTAAAATCACTGATAATGTAATATCAGATTTTATCATGCCATCCATCCCTATGCATAAATAACATTGCAAACAAAATAGACAAGCACTTGCAATGACACATTTACCAAAACTGAATAGGTGAGAGTCATTCAGGGGGAGGGGCAAAAGAGAAACTGTACAGGTAGAGTTAAAGCATATGACTAACCGTATGGTAACCCCGTGCAACGGGCGGCTTGCCGGCGGGATAGGGGTCTACGGTGTCGATGATGGTCTGTCGCTCGCCCTTCTGGTTGATCTTGCGAAACCTTCGGCGGGACTGTCGGTGTGATGCCTGCCGCTGGAAATACTCCTCATTCTCATCCATATAGTCCACCTGCAAACGGAGGAGCGATTTGAGTGAGACTCTCTCTCTCTCTCTCTCCTCACCCCCCACCCCACTCCCACCCCTCTTACTGGCGCTGTGTAAAAATAGAAGTGGGTGTGCGAGCCTGTCTGTGTGTGTGTGTGTGTGTGTGTGGGCTGAGCCTCAAACACCTACGTCAAAGAGAGGCACACAGCAGACAGAAAGGAAAGGTAGAAAAGGGGATATGTAGCTTCAGAGGAGCAGCTCGCAAGGGGCTTTCAGAGCTGAGTTTAACCTTGAAATGAAGAGTGCCAAAACCAACCATGCATGTTCCGGATCAATATTTATTCTTTATCTTTGCTGGGTGTTTTGTAACTGTGGCATATAAAATTGAAATAAAAATGTGTAAACTGTCAGGTCTGTGAACGAGGGTGGCATCATAATACACATGATAGGTATTAGTTGCATATAAAAAGGGCTGGTCACTGTGACATTACGCCGTAAAAAGTGACATGATTATCCCTCTGCCTTATTTTGCTGCAGCCTCACATTTCACACCCACTCTGCCTTTGGGATTACACATCAAATCTCTCGCTACCGTACCAACCGCTGCTATGGCAACTGCCGGTGAGCGCGAAGCAGTGGGAATATATTGGGCGGTGTGAGCGAGTGAGAGTGCAGTATCTATATCCTGCCTCAGCCCGTAATTACAGGGAGGCATTGGCCAGTAATAACAGATGAGTTACCCAACAAGGGCACCATCAACTGTCGAGGACAGTGGCCATCGCCCAAACAGGAGATTACGATGATGCATTTGGCAGATGCTTTTATACGACTTACAGGGCTCTATGAAATCCATTTGATTTTTACCTAATTCCAAATTTCCATTTCAATTTTTTCTAGACTAAACCTAATCACAAAATTTAATGGGAATGTATTAAAAGTTTTACTTTTTTTTTTTTTTAGAAGACCCTCTGAAAAAAGGTTTTTTAAACAGAATGCAGTTTTGTTTTGTTTTTATTAAAATCTTTGTTTTCCATTAATTCTCTTGTTTCTATTTTAATGGTTTCATTATATTTTAATGATGAAAAGCATCTCTAATAATAATGTTTTAATAATAGCTGTGATAGTATCAGTATTAAAAATGCATTAAAATCAGTTGCTGCTGACTTTATTTCAATATGGTCACATATTTCCAACTGAAATAGAATATCAAGAAGAGGGCGGACTTTTATTTTTGCACTCCTCCTCTCATCTTTCACTAGCAGCAAGTTAAGATTTAAGCAAATTCTGCCCAAGCCATAAAACTGACTGGAGTGGAAGCAAATGACCAGATTTTGATTAAAGGTTACCAAGACAAAACAATTTTCAGAGGAATAACTTGCATGGATCAATTTTCAATGTGCACCAATAAATACTGTAAATTAAGATTTCATTTGGACTTATGTCACATATTTCTTAATTAGTTTCTAAGATTCTAAGTTAAACTGAACTTTAAGTTTCTCTATTTATATGATTTGACAAGTTTTTTTCTCTCTCTCATAATAAATGGTAAAATTCTCAAGAAGTGACTTGTGTTAATTCATATTGAGGCAAAAGAGGCCAAAAACACTGAGCGCACTTCAGTATGTGTGTAGTAAACAAAACTGTGCGTCTGCATCATTCATTCCAAGATAAACATACCAGAGACACGCGTTACATACAGGAATCATATTTAAATAGTCTTTAGCAGCATAACATTCACAGACACTAGTCCATATTGCATATTCAGTGTCATTCCGTATTATAAAATTGCATTTTTGACCGGATTCCGCCATTCACAAATTCACATTTCCCATCCTTAAATCCAGATTTTGTTTTTTGAAAAGAAGTATATTATTGCTCATTTTTTTATGTATAATATATTTAAAAATGCATTTAACTCTTGTGATGGCAAAGCTAGGTTTACAATGTAAAAAATTTAAATAAAATAATTCCAAAATTCAGATTTGGCACTCAAGAAATATTACTTAGAATTATTAATGCTGAAAAGAGTTATGCTGCTTATTATTAACAAGTTAAACGTCTTAACTGATCTTACAAACGTGTTTTTGCTGAAAAGTATTTATTTTTTTAAATGACCGTCCTGACCACCAACATTTGAACAGTAGTGTACTCAACATGGAGACACATACAAGAGCTCATTGAGTCACATGTAGGCATATTTCCATGCCACCCTGAGAGCTTAACCAAATCCGAGGCTGCAAATGTAGATAGTGAGGGTCTTTCTTTACTCATGAACATACATCATGAACTGAATATGGCATATATTAAGATGCACAGAAGTGCTTGGGTTTCTTAAATATAATCGTTTTATGTTTTTTGTTTGGCAAGACGAGAGCAATGAATTTAGGCCATGTTGAACATTAACCGCAGTGGGGTGAGTAATTTAAGAGGAACAAATCCACAATTAAATGTGCTTGTGGTAAAATGTAAACAAGATGCCAAATTCAAACCAAGAAAGAGACAGATGTGGAGGAGTAACATTTATACGCCATTTATCATTATAGCAGTGGTTCCCAAATGTAACTTTAGTCTGGCTCACCTGATGCTAAACAAAACTAGAAAGCACAAAATTAAACTGAACCCAACATATATAAACAAATTCTATGCATACAGTACTTGTGTATTCCACAAATATTAATTGGTATAATCATTAAATATTTAAATATTTATAGTTCACAACTGCAACAATGCACTGTATTTATGTACTTAGTATGTTAAATTACTCACAAAGCCCACTGATTTCAGGTGCATTTAGGCATTTACTGTATCTAAGTGGTCAAACGCACAACTTTCTCGAGTATTTCTATCTCAAAGAAATTGATGTGCAGAATAACAATTAGTTGTTGGACAACAATTCAACCATCGTTTCCAATCGAACCATCAGACTTGGGACATTGGGAATAGCTCCATTTTTATCTGCCCATGTAATGTCAAATCTGACCTTGTGTGTACCCCTGGGGATGAAGCATAGCACACTGTGGGAACCACTGGGGAAGAGGAATGAAGCTACAGCACAAAACAGCAATTACATGGTGTAATTAGTAAGACTATGAAGTTAAGATGATTATCTGGTCCGTGATTACTCACCACAATCATCTCGGATGGCTCCAGAACGATGCACTCGCATCCACGGCGTAAACTCCCCGCAGACCTTTTCCCAAAACTAGAGGAGAAGAACAGGACAGAGAAAGGTTATAAACCGCTCCACTAATTATGGAATCCTGAGATTCTGTGGGAATGAAAGCATGCTCAGAAACCCAGCCGGAGGAGCACATATCTACACACTTGTGGCAGTGTTCCTGGTCTAGGCAGTAAGGCTCCGCTGGGAAAGAAACTACGTACAGACTGGAAAAGTCCACTAAATGACATCACCGACTAATGAAAGAAGTACAGTGCAAAGTGATGGAGCGTTTGAGTAGCAGCACAAAAACCTCTATTGAAAATAAAAATGGAAATGTGAGGTGGAGTTTCACACAAGATGAAGTCAAATACTGGCTCAAGGTGGACATGCCTTAACATTTTTAAATAGGTACAGTACATAGAATATGTGACCCTGGACCAAGAAAACAGTCTTAAGTAGCACAGGTATTTTTGTACAATACAAATGGCAAAAATAATTAATACATTAAAGTAAAGATCATGTTCCGTTTACATATTTTGTAAAATTTCCTACCATAAATATATAGAAACTTAATTTTTGGTTAGCAATATGCATTGCCAAAAACTTCATATGGACACATTTAAAAGGCAATTTTCTCAATATTTAGATTTTTGTTTTGCACCCTCAAATTCCACATGTTTAAATGTTGTCATATCCTAACAAACCATACATCAATGGGAAGCTTATTTATTTATCATTATTTATAACTGCACTAAGAGACAAAAATAAAAGGCAAAACCAAATGTATCTAAAATAATTAGGGAAAATGGCAAAAATGGCAAAAATAAAAGAAAATGTTGGTTATCATGTGCATCAAACAGAAAATTAATTTGTTTAAGCATCTCAACTGAGTCTGGCATAAAAACACAGTGAGTTTGGGATGGGACTAGACAGGTGGGGTTCTAGACATCTTTGTTTTGTTGTTGTTTGCACACTTCACCCTTTATCTCGTCTGTTGATTTACCATTAATGCTGCTTGTAAAACACTTTTTGCAGCTGAATGAGCTGGACACTCCAGTCCAGTGTCGACACACACACACACACACACACCTACAGCGGTTTAGCTGGGTGAAAGATCACAAAAATTCCTACTCAGACTTCAGAAAACTGTGACTGACAAAGCAAGACTGATTTTAACATGGAAATACTCTACTACATAAAACACAATGCCTTTCGATGGCAACTGCATGCTCCTTCAAACATTTACATTAGTAAAATGACACTTACTGTTGTATAGCTACTAGTACACTTTATGGGATACTGTACAAGCGCAGCTGGCAGATTTAGTAACTAGCAAATATAGTTAGACTGACAGGTGGAATTCTTCCTACATATATTGTTCCTCATTCTAAGACCACACACAATGAGCACTCAGTGTTGTAATGCTGTTTGACTTCTCTTGCAGGCATCTATTCAAATAAAAACCTCAAGACACACACACACACACACTATAAGTCTTTTACACAATCTGACATGCGCTTAATATTGAACTGGAAATTAGGTGCTGGGTGTCCGGCCAGAGGAGAACTGGCCCCAACTAAGCCTGGTTTCTCCCAAGGTTTTTTTTTTCTCCATTCTCTCATGGATGGAAAAATCTGAGATTCCACGTTTAATTTAAACAGCAAAGCGTAATAGGAACAGGAAAAATGGAACACAGTTTTTTAGATGTGCTTCGCAGAAAAAATACAGCAGCCTTGAGAAAAAACTAAATGAAAAGAGTCAGGAAACAAAATTGATGAAAAAAAAAAAAATCAAATCTGAAAATCCAGGAAGCCAGGGAAAAAAAAAAACTGTAGAAATGATATTAGCACCAGATCGTGGTAAAAAAAAAAAAAAAGAACATCAGACACCGCATCACATTCTTTGGGAACTGAATCCCAGTGAGACATGATGCCCACCCAGTCGGCCCCTACATTCCATATTACACAACATTCCGGGTGTCTGGAATGTGATTCTGTGACGAACGTAGGAATCACTCACACAAAGCAAAGAACATATGGGTCTCCGAAGTAAATAAGCCTCTTTTTTTACCTCTCCATATTAAGCAGAACACAGTTTAAAGAGCTGTTATGCAAGTGCTGTTGGTGGGAAAGTCAAGAGAGGAGAAGGAATACACTGGAAAGCTTAAGGACATGCTGAAGTACAGTAGAATGGTAATGCAATAACAGGATTCTACTGTAACGCTTCAGTGAGAGCTAAACAGCTCTGCTGCCTCTCGGATCTGCACTTGCAGAAACATGGCAAAATAAAGCCGAGTAAACATCATTTCAAGAGCACCAAAGCAACCCTGAACTGTTACTAGATATAATGCAGGGATCGAGATGCTTGAGGCTTGATTAGTAAAGGTTGACACTTGAGGTATAATTATTATTATAATTATTGATAGCATTTTTGCAATGCTATCAATAAAGGCAATTACAATTAAACTTTTTTTTTTAAATACAATCTAAAATCATGTATAATTAGATAAATTGTATAAAAAAAATAAAACTGAAAGACCTTTAAAAATATTTTTTTTTTGGAAAGTGCATTTATAAAAATGTTTTAAGTCATTTCTTAAATATACAAAATACTACACAATAAATAAAGCAAATAAATAAAATAAAAAAATACCTGCACCTGAAGACGAGAGAGATGTTACAAAATACGTCGCATGAAATCCATAAACAATCCCACCTTCTTGAAAATCATGCATTTAGTTCCATATCTCTACCTCAAATGTGTTTTTAACTTCCTTTCTTAATATTCATAAACACACACTGCTACCACACGATTTCCTGAGCGCCACATGATAATCCAACTTCACATATGCTGCACTCTGTTCTGACAGCTCCATCTACTGCCTTCATCTTACGAGAGTATGCGTTGGGGAATGTGCGTTCTTGAGAGTCAGTGGTGATCGACTGAAGCCAACATTCCTGCCTGCCTCTTACTTCCTGAGGAGCCGAGAGGGAGGGGTTGACCTCTACCCACAAACAACATAACCTCCCAATTTAACTTAAGACCAGTAATGATCACAGCGACACCCACAAATACCCTAAAGAATAGTAAAACAGTGGAAAAAAATTAAATAAAGATAAATAATACATAAATGTATTCAAATTGCACTATTCATAATCCAAAAAATATATAAAATAAGTCATTATTATTACAAAATAATTGCAAAAGTTAGCTGGAGATTGAAATGCAAAGTTAAGAAATTGTGGCGAAACAACAAATGAGGCATGCTGATACATGAAGGGAGTAACTTGTATTGTCTGGAACTGAGTCACATATCAGATGTTGTAGACTATATTCTCATGAAGTACAGTCAGATCACTTCAGGGAGGAACAGTAAGGTTTCCAAAGCACTTCCATGGGAAAACCACCTGGGAGTTTGCATGTGGTTAAGTGGAAAAAGATAACAAAGATAATTAAAAAAAAAACATCTAACTGAAACTGAAAGAACTTAAAAGCTTGCATTTATACGGATTGTATCTGTGGATGAATAAAAAATAAAAATAAATAATGGAAAACGTGAGCATATTTATAAGTTTAACTCAATTTGGTGTATGTGCAAGAGTGCAAAAAAAAAAAACGATTTGAAGGACATGTAGTGTAAACACTTTGAAACAAATCATTAAGAAAAACATTTAGTACATACAAATCTAGTAGCAAAAATCATGTAGTCCATGCATTATATTAAGGGATCATCTCAGCTAACAAAAAGATTTGCTAAGCACATTTTTTTAACATTCTTATTCTAAAAATGTTAATTATGAATGTTCTCTGAATATTTGTCACATTTGTTCAAAAACCGTTTCTGGAACCTAAATGGAATGTTCAACTTTAGAATTTTGTTACATCCCACAGAATCACTTTTGAATGTCCTTCCGAAATAAGTTTAAACAACATTCAAAATGTTGTACTCAAGATGAGAACATTAAAGACCAGACAACTCCAAACAAGACTTCTATTAACGTTACCACAAGAATTCGAGAGAATCTTGTCAGAACATTAGTCAAATGTTCCCTGTTGGAACAGATAGCATGCCGTATCGTACCGTGCAAAAATCTCTTGGAACTGCGATTATCAATGTTTTCCAAAGTCTTGAGGTCAGGAATAGTTAAGAAAACAATGGATTTACTGGAGGATCAGATTGAACAGAGTTTATAACAATAGAAATGATTGTTGGTAGTTAAGCCTCCCAAACCATTTTAAAGGACTTGGACTTGTTGCATAAGTACTTGCATGAGTACCAGGTGGTACTGCCACCTCCAACTCAACTCTGACTTCTGCCAGCACTTTGTACACCATTATGCTTTTAACGATGCTAATCGCTGCGCAATTAAACACTTGCATGCTGCCTTTGTAATGAATAAGAGTTTCAGGTGCGATCAAACAGAAGTGTTACACAAAATTTGCATTAAAACGAGAGTGTTTTTGTTTGGAAAGAAACTGGAAGCTAAAAACACAAGTCACATGCTAAAGGAAGCTGATAAAATGTTACTGCAGATCTGGTCTGTCTCAGACAAGAATCAGTACACAGGGTAGCTGTGATGACTCTTGGGGGCGGGAAAAAAATGGCCATTTGTGAGCTCTATCAAGATATTGTTTATGAAGTGCACCGCTGTCCCGTTGGTTTTCATTCACTGGATGCCTGAGTCACAGGCTATTACAGGAGCAACACATCACAGCTCTCTCCATGAAGCTAAACGAAAAAAGGGAGGGTGGGAGAGACCTGCTTTTTTATTGCCATGGTGATTAAATGACATATTCCCAACTGCAAGTCAATTCTTGTGCATCTCTCTCAAGTGTTGTTATTTATTTATTTATTTTTTTGCAGCTTGCTATGCTTTTAAATTTCACCCAGTCAATAAGTTTCTTTCTGTGTGTACATTTCATTTCTGTCACACCCAGCTCTATTCTACAGGTAGATTTTAGCAGTCTTCATTTACATATGGGCCTCGCTAAAGTAGTCAAATTATGATGTAGGTAACTGATTACTGATGATGTTTTCGGGGTGCCTTTCTGGCCCTTGAATGTGCTAGAACCTTGCAGTCTATCAAAAAAGCTCTCGGATTAAACCCAAATATCTTGATTTGTGTTCCGAAGGTCAAACAGGTTTGGAATGACATAAGGGTTTTTGGGTGTACTATCCCTTTAACATGCACAGAGATGGATATTTACTCTTCTTAAGATTCTGTGTTGCTTATTTTCTTAATTCAGAACTGGGATTTATATTTCTTTGTTCCAAATCAGTCATGAAATTTTTTTTTAGAGAAAGAAGTTAGTTACAAGCTTAATACAAATAATAGGTTAACAGAAAGGCTATTTAGAGTGTGTTTTCTCATTTCTAAGTGTGAATGTTTGATATTTGATGGCATTCGGGTAAGGGACGTACCTGGAGCGTGGCAGGAACATGGACTCTTTGATGAAGACCGATCCAGACAGCAGAATGTACCAACATGTGCCAATGTCATCCGGACTGTGTGAGACAGAAAGAGAAAATTGTCACACAAAACATACATATTTCTAACATGTGGTCCGCTGTATGGTTAGAGTAGAAAACACAGACACGCATAACATAAGTGCTTAATGTAAACATTGTTTGTTCTGTGATACACTCCTTTGCACAGACAAAAGAGGACATAAAGAGATTCCCAGAGGAAAACAGCGGACAGAGTGATCAAACAGCCAAGTGTGAAACACACACCATCGCTCTTCCACTTGTAAGTGATGCCAGTTGAAATGTGACTGCTTGATTTATGTGTGTGTGTAGGAAATAACACACTGACACACAATCCCCCTTAACACTTTTTTTTTTTCAGGTCACAAAGCAGTCAGGAACGTTAGACATCTTCCGAGGCACGCTGGGTCGGCGCCAAAAACGTCCTTCTAGCTCCCGGTGAGCCCCGCTCTATGTCTCCGACTCCAGTAAGTGTTAAAAGCAGAAATGTGAAAAAGAGGAGCAATCCAATCAGAAGCAGACATCTTGATCACTGAGTCAGAACAGCCAATACACCCTCCAGTGAGATAACAGGCCCAAAGCAGTGCTGGGGTTTATGAGCTGATAGACACTCCTAACATGTAGCAAATAACCCGGCTATCACGCTACACAGCACACTTCATTAGAGCACATTTTAATAGTACTTGTTTTTTTATATACAGATTTCCTGTATATCTTCATCTTATCACACAAGTCACTGGAATACTCGATTCTGATTGGTCAGTCACATAGAGTGTGACAGCTGGGTTACATACGAAAAAAGTCTATTTATTTTCCACAAAATATTTAAAAAGTCTATTTATTTTCCAAAATTACAGCCCTTTCACATTGCTTGTAAATTATTATATTAATCTATTTTAACCCCAAATATTTGGATTTGGCAATAAAAACTGAGGTGCATAAACTCAGTTCCAAAAAAATATATATATAAAATTTATAGCAAGAAATGTGTAATAAATAATTTTTGCAAGCCACAAGGTGGAAAAAGTAAAAAAAATAACAATGTATTTAAAGAAAATGTTTGGGAGGCTGCTATACCCTATGTGAGTCAGTAATTCAGTTTTAGTCCGGTATGACAACTTTAATACACTTTCCCAGGAAAATAATCCTCCCTTGGTCATCCATGATTCTAGGGTTGGGCCGATGGCTGAGACATCACGATATTGAGCCGGCATTGTAAAAATATCTACATCAGGTAAGACAAAATTATTTATTTTCTCATGTCACACAAACAAATCAAATCAACAGTAGGCATTCTAAGGGTGTGCTTTGAAGAAAAACATACATGCAGCCCATCGTGATATTTAACAGAAAAAAGACGAGTACGAGCATCATTTCTAAATGCAAAACTTCTAAACATCTTGTGATCACTCTGCCAGGCTTCTGATCAAATATGCATTAACTGAACGAATACACACGCTTCTGAAATTGCAATAGCAAAACTGCAATTGATGTTGTTTTCACTGAATTTTGAAAAAGTTATTTATGCTCGGTGGTTCACGGAAAAGTGAGCAAGACACAAAAATATTATGATTATGGCTAAATAAGAAAAAAAGACATAACCATCAAAACCAAATGAGGCTAAATCTAAATCAGGCACCTAATCAATCTTAGCATGCGTTCATTTGCCTCGCTAATGTTAATCATGCCTACATCTTTGGCCTGAGCTATGCGATTCTGCTAAACTTTAATTAAAACCGAAACTAAACTGGCTTTATAAAAACTAAATAAAAAATGTGTTCACAAAATAAAAACGAACAACAAAAATAACTAATACAAACTAAACTGAATTTTAAAGTGCCCCTATTATGCCATTTTAAAGGTGGCTAATATTGTTTTATGAGTGTCTTAAAACAGATTTATGTGTATGCAAGGTCAAAA
>JAUCMU010000026.1:10199041-10209356 GCA_032275025.1 Enteromius treurensis | reverse complement strand
CTTACTTACAGGTAGAAGTTCAGAGGAGCAAGCCAGTCCAAATAAACTGGGCTCTGATCCTTCTTTTAAGAGCAAGCCTTTGGTGAATAACGCGTTGTACTCCAAGATTGGAAAAGCAGTCATCAGTTAAATGACATGAACACAACAAGAGACTGTACTGCTGAGGTGTTGTTGAAAAAAAAGAATGTTAATCACTCATTCTTTGTAGATTCATCTTTCAGAAGGGCATATAAAACTAATTAACTCTCACAGAACACAGTGTCTTCTTCACACGATGTAATCCACGTTGAGATTGTACTGTTTAGGGGCGGGGCAAGTTGTTCGTGAGGTAGAACGTGGGCGGGCATTATGCTAATATGTTACCCAGTGACGTGGCTCGGTAACAGAGAAAAGATTCAAATTGCTGACGACTTGTTTAGGCGAATGTGAGCCGACTTTTTTTTTTTTTTTAAAGACAATAACTTTATTAATCGTGCACTGTCAGCGTCACAACTTTGAAGATAGTTTATGTTCACATACAGCTACATGACACACTGCATGAACCATCAGTTTTGAAAAAGCATAATAGGGGCACTTTAAAAAAATGTGGAAAACAATATTAAAATAAAAATAATGAAAATTTTTTAGTTTTACTTTCGAAATTTGCAATCGCACATATTCCGCACAAGATTAAGCATATATGTTTGTCAGTGGTGCTCAGGTGCTTTGCGTGCCCATACCCCCTCTCCCTGATGTCATCGTCCGTCACCATGTTCCACTATGAACATCGTCAGATTTCAATTCTGTAGACATCTCCCAAACCTCCCCCTCATCCATAGCAACTCTGTATATATCGGAATGCTCATTCAGTAACTGAAACCGGCGTCTCTCATATCACACCGCAGAGTTGCGCTTACGTTTCATACTAACGCATCTTGTGTGTCTGTTATTGATTGCAGTAAAAATAACATTCATGAACTTCAGTGTTAATATTTCTGTAGTACAGTTTCAGTATCCGTCTTGTTGCTCCAGCGTTCATTTTGTAGCAATAAGGCACAGATACTTTAATTTAAACTCAACTTAAAATTTCCCCTTAATTAAATAACATTATTTCCCTCATTTGAAAGTCGACACTGATTTCCTCTTCCAAAGTGAAAAAAAAAAACTTCCCCAAACTTCTGGATGTTTGCCCTTAAACGAAAATCCTACACAGTACACACATACATACTCGCTACATAGTCTCTATAGGACTAATGAGGCAGCTCCTGACTGCTCTCAAACGCAGCACGATCCCTGCCTGCTTTTTTTGTTCTCTTTCTGCATCGCTCCCTTCATCATTGACGCTTCTGCTCCCTCTTTTAATCGTTTTTTCCCCGAGCGTGCGCAGACAAAAACGAAACACTCAATTATTAATCAGCAGAATGCAGAGAGAGAAGGAAAGAGCGGGAATGATGGAGGGTGAGAGACGGAGAGCGTGAGGATGTTCTGCACCATCAACGGAGCAGCGCTGACTGAACTGGGTCACTGAAACACTCTTCCAACGCTCATCAAATGCTCATCAAGCACACAGCAACAGCCTCCAGCCCCTCAGGAACGACTCGGGAGCAGAAACCAGAGCAGGAAGTCAGGCGAGGTTTGGAGAAATACGGACTTCATGCATTCATCCTTGGGGGTTATTTATCTGCTAATCTGCGGTCAACCGAAAAATACAATTATTGGTTTAAGGTTAATATGATCAGACAATTTTTAATATTTGCCTTATGTTAAAGTGTTTATTCCTTTACAAATGCATACCGTGGTAAACACATACAATGTCATAGTTATTGTTGGAAAGCTTCTGATTTTATATGAACATTTTATATATTATTATAACTGTAGCAGTAAACATTATTGCATTTTAATGCCATGATACACCATGATATAGTTTGGGAGGGCATTAGTGGGTGTTAACATGGAAAGGAAAATGCACAGTATAAAATAAAATAAAAACATAATTGAAACAAATGTTTCACAGTATATTTTAAATTGCAAACATTTAGAGCCAGCTTCATTAAATATAAATAAAACCTATGCATAGTCTAAATGTTTAAATTATAACTGTTAACTCAGCTATACAACATTAACAGCTATAAAACATTAAATTCAGAAACTTGAATAATATAAAACAATAAAGTAACCTTGAATAAGTGTAAAGTTACTGATAACACTAGTTATTCAGTAACATTTAATGAGTGGTATTATGAAAGTGGTATAATTGCAAAAAATAATCTCAAATGCATTTAAATCACTAATGTGGTTCTATCTGTGTTGATGTCCCTGCGCTTCTGGTCTGGGTTGTGTGTTTGTGCCCAGCGGCGTCTCTGATGGAAGTCCCAGCAGGAGTACAGAGAGAGTGATGGGGAGAGGAAAACCTTCTCTATACCAGCTGGTGGCCATGACTGTACGAGAGAACCCTTTTGCTGAGTGTGTTTGTGTGTGTGTGTGTGTGTGTGCATGCATCAGACCAGGGTAGAGAATGATGGATCGCCCATGCCACTACAGAGCGGCACTCCTGCATGCACACACTCACACACACACACTTTTATGTGAATGTAGCCTGAGTACTCAAAGTCAACAGCCCTTCTTACACACATAAAAGGCTTTTATAGGGTTTTATTTCTATTGAGGCTGTTCGTTGCAGAGATGGTGGGATGACAGCAGCCTTACCAGAGGGTGACAACATTGATGAACTCAAAGTCACTTGATATAAATCACATTTGTAAATACCTTATTCTACATCCTTAATCCTAACAAACACCTAAACTTACTAACTATTAATAAGAATTTATTAAGGGAAAAGTCGTAGTTAACAGTTAACAAGTGTTACCTATATATATATATATATATATATATTATTATTTTTTTTTTTAATATAGATTTCGCATTTTTTCTGTCATTAAAATATTTTATTTAATGTTTATTGTATTTATCCATTTGTGCTTATATATACTGTAAACACCTATGAAAGCTTTGGAATAATACTTTCAATTTCAAATAAAAGTGGTTCTTTGGAACTTTCAATTCATCAAAGAATCAGGGAAAACATCATTGACATTAAAGCTATATAAAATATAAAAAATTATATTAACTATATAAATTATGCAGGTTTACACATGGTAAATATGATATTAAATATTGTATTTAAAAAAAAAAGTTACTATATTTGCCACTCTGATATAATTTCCAGAAAAATCTATAATAATTATCTTCATTTATAAGGTGGATGTCTTATTCTTATTTAAGAGCATAATTAGCATAAACATGAAAAAAGTCTCTGAGCAAAGTCCTCTGGGGTTTTCCGCTTGTTCAACAAATTTAAACACCGCTTAAATATTATTTACAGAAAGCAGAAATCAATG
Organism: Enteromius treurensis; assembly: GCA_032275025.1. NCBI lineage: Eukaryota > Metazoa > Chordata > Actinopteri > Cypriniformes > Cyprinidae > Enteromius > Enteromius treurensis. The sequence goes on along the minus strand of JAUCMU010000026.1, from coordinate 10,205,979 downwards.
TGCCTCAGTAACAACATGACAACTTTTATCACTAATATTTTTAGAAACCCCAGTGTGATATTATTGTCCTTCCAACCTGCTCAAAAATAAAGCATAAAAAGCGTGTCTTTATAGCTCTTCGAAAAGCGTGATGTCTGTGTATTTGGCACTAGCGGTTCAGAGGCTGTTGCGGTGGGAGTGGTTTGATCCTGAGGGAAATCAGCAGCAGCACACACAAGTCTGAAGATTATTATTAGTGCTGGGCTTTAAAGCAGCGAGCTGTCTAATAAAAAAAAACAGTGGAGTGAGTCGCAGAGGAACAGCGTCAAGGCTGGTGTAGCAGACTCAGTGGAGTGTTAGGACTTAAATAGTCTGCCGCTGGGAGTTTTGAGAGTGTATGGAGGAAAACAACCAACAGAGAACTGACTCACACAGTTTAACAACTATTAGATAAAACAAAAATATAGGCATTTGCCTGTTAGACAGGGTAGACAAACTTGCATTCCAAAAAAAAAAAAAAAGTTTTTGTCATCTCCAGCCTCCATGCGAGGTCTGACTCCTGCTGTTTTCAAACACACACTGATCAGTTGTGTGCAGCTTGCTACAGTCAATCAGTCTCTAAAATTAACAGGATTAACAGCATTTAACACACAAGCAAAAATTAAGTTTTGTTTTTTTGTTGAAAGCTGTTGCAATATTTTTTTTTAATCGTCTTTCCTTCTTTCACATTTTCCTTGAGGTCCACTTTTTGTTTAGTTTTTTTCTTGGATTGTGTATCAAAAAAAGTTGTGCTTTGTTTTTTACTTATTTTAGTTGCGCACTTTACTCATTCTTACAGCCTGCAAGTCTTTATACATTCAGTTTTACACTACAACAGCAATTCAAGGATTTCTCGGTATTTCTATAGCTTTGGCTCTTGAGATTGTACTACATTCAGAATTTATTGAGCTCAATGATGTCAATGGTCCCGAAACATGAAAGAATCAATGATATTTTTGGCATTTGTGCCAAAATTGCTGAAAAGCATTTAATTTTACAATATTCATTTTGAGAATAAATATGCAGCAAAGATTCAGGGGATGATGATTTAAATATATGCGTTTTGTCACACATATGGCTTTAGAAAATGTAGAATATAATTGTAAATTTTATGACAACTATTACCAGCACCTGATCTTCATGTTGACTTATGAAAAACAACATCTTCAGAATGCAGAATGTATTTTATTTTAAGATAAACATATTTATTGAAATATATATATATATATATATATATATATATATATAAATTAAAACATTATTTTACATGACTTTATGACATTATAATATTTAATTTTAGGTTTATTTTCCTTTTGAATTTTGAATTTTTGGGTACTTTTGAATTTAGTTTATACATAAACACTGCCAAATGTACATCAAAACATTCAAGTACATTTAAATATTTTATACTTCACAGTTTTGAAAAAAAAAAAAAAAGCCTACTTTAAAAATGTATTTGATATTTCCATTTCTTTGGAACACTAGCAAATATTCCATAGAATCAACTGACCTGCAAGTGACCTAATTTGACAGCAGTAATTAACAGCTCATGGCAGCAAATCCACTCTTACACAGGCACAAAAGATTAGATGCTATCAGAGACAATGAGTAAATGAGACGTTCCCCTTCATGGACAAGGGTGACCTGCGGAGGAAAGCGTGCACACTTCATCTTCCTCCAGAAGAAAAGAAAAATGGAGTGTGAAATCGGAGGGGAGTGTCTGGGTCCACCCAAGAGAACAGACATATAGATATATATGTGTGTGTTTGAGCATGTGTGTTGGGCTACAGGACCAAAAAAATAAAAAAAGTTTGGCATCACACAAAGCCAACATAAACTTCAAACAACATTCAGAAGATACAAGCAAGGACTTTTTTAAAAACACACATACCAGATGAACGTCGCATCTAAAGTGGGTCAGTGTGTCTTAGATGTTGTAGATCAATAGCTGTGTGTGCGTATCACCCAGAAACCCTGTATTCCTCATAATGCCATTTTCAGCTACTAGGATACTCATTATAACACAACAGAAGGCGCATGCAGCGCTGAATATAACACTTTTGCTTCAGCGAGTTCACATCTCACCTTTGTAATTTGATAAGTCTTCTCAAAAGTGGGCTATATTTATCATCGCTTCTGGAGTGGCACGATCTTTGAAGATTATTTGTGGTTATGCACTGAACATCCTACAGTATAAAGGCTTACAGTAGTATATTGGCTTTAAACAAAAGGAAATTGGATGGAAGCAGGGTTGTTACTCACTAATAGAGCACTTCGTTGGCTTCATGTCTTTCGTAGCGGACGGTTTCACACATTACCCTAAAAAAAAAAAGAGCACAAGAGAGAGAGAGAGAACCATAAATCAGAGATATCCAAACTTAATGGTTCCAAAAGAAGCAATGAACCTCGTATCTTTTGTCTGCGATAATGAAATATCATGTTGTGAAACCAAAATACATTTCAGGACCAAAAGTCTTGTGGGTATTCAGCTCTGGTTGGCATTGTGTTCGAAGAGAAAAACAGTACAGGCTGCCTGTTGTTAAAAACAGCAAGGACAGAACCAAACTCTGTTTGTGCATGACATATTTCAGTGTTGGTTTACGCCAGAAGTGCTGTTTAAGCAAACTCGGATGTATCGCCACAGAACAAAACATTCCAAAAGGACAAAAACATTCTTCAAAAGACATTCCCTAAAGTTCAGCTCGGTTGGGGGAGGTAGAAAGTCAACCAAGTCCATCTGACACATTCCTGAAGATGTGTACGGACCACTAATGCAGCTTTGGAGGGGTCAGGTAGGGTTTGGAATGTTCTAGAACACTGTGGCGGAGTAGCTAAGTATTTTCCCCCCGATATTCACATCCACATGTGTATAAACATAATGACAAAGCCCTTGAGAAGGCCATTTTAAGGTCGATTTAAGAGTTCAGACAACAATGCAAATACCTTAAGCCAAGACTAAAATCATTAACCCTATTAATAATCTTAATATCTTATGAGTTCTTTGATTGCTCACCCTCAAATCGCTCCAAACCTGTGGGATTTTATTGATAGCGATAATTCAATGATATTTTGCCAAGTGTGTTATTGTGCTGGAATCTTAAGGACTGTAGTGGATGACAAAATCCATCACTGCAATGCAGTGGAAATAAAAGCTGCATCTCAAGTGGCATTTAGAGGTGTTCTACCATTTAAACGCAAACAGTGATGAAACAGTGGCTATGTTTGGAATTAATTTTGTGATCTAAAAAGAGCAAAAACAGGAAATATCGTGTCTAAAATTTAACTCAATTAAATTCTTGTTTATTGAACTGATGTAAAAAAAAAAATCAATACCACATTTATAATCATGTACATTTTTTGGAAAAAGAGGCACCATGTTTTGATTTGGTTCGGTTACATACTTAGGTACCGGTGCCATACTTGTTCCCGGTTTCGGTACCCAACCCTAATTATTGCAGAATATATTGCACATCCCAGACCTTCTTTCATCTTAAGAACACAGATCAAGATATTTTTGATGAAATCAGAGCGTTTTCTTAGCATACTGTTGCTGTCACAGACTATTTTAACAATGTCCTTACTTCCTTTCTGGGCCTTGTACGTGGTAGTTGCATTGTTGTCTATTCGGGGTCAAAGATATTTTGGGTGAAATCCGAAATCTTTCTATGTTCCAAAAACGAAAAAAGGTCTTTGGGTTTGAAATTGAGTTTGAAGTGAATAATTAATGACAGAACTTCCACAAAAAGAAAAAAAAAACTGATAGAATATTGACACTAGTGATTACAAAACTAGAAACAGCTGTTTAAATTATTATAAACAAAAGTAAAAAATAATTGTATTATTTAAATATATATATATATATATATATATATATATACTCCAGACATTTAAAAGAAAAAATAATTACTCGAATTATAACACAACAAATATCTTCACTTTTGTAATAAAATAAAATAAAATAATGAATCAATTCACGCATCTGTATGCATCACCCACCATCCAACACCTGCTTAACCTCAAAAACATTTGTGCATTTTTACCATCCATTTATCAAATTCTTCCTTCGGTTTTACCTCAGCTGGTGCTCCCGAAGATTGGACAGCGCCTCCATTCCATGCAAGTATGAATAAACGATCTCCAGGTCCTGCAGGTAAGAAGAGAAGGAAAGAGAAAAGATCAAAGTCTATTCATCTGTAAAAGCACACGCTCTCCCAGAATTCTCAGCAAAGGACGAGAAGACATTTATATAACGCTGAAAAGAGTGCAGCAGAAAATGGCACTGCTGAAACACATGGAGAAAGTTTCTCTATAAAATAAGGGAGACCAGATGCAACATTTAAATATCATTTTACTATAGCAAATAATAATCGATGATAAAAGAGTAAATGCTAGTAATATTAAGAGAAGAACATACATATATTCTTATTGACCAATATGTTTATTTGTGATCTGACTTCACAATACGTTTCTCTTGGATCCATTATTATTGCCCATTTCAAGTTTTTAGTATTTAATATTATTTATAGAAGTACACTGCAAAAAGGCTTGGCAAGACACTACTAAACAAAACGTCTGAGGTCCCTAAACAGGTCCTTTCACCAGAGAGCATCTTGCTTGAGCTATAAGTGGTTCTTCAAACAAACTCATCACAGTGTCCATGTATCTGAGGCTGAACACACAGCGGTCCTTGTCTCTTTCCACATTTACAAGATCCTCAGAACTGGGCTGCCTTTGTGCTCACATAAGGCATGCTGGGATAGCAAGGAGGACAAAAGAGGTTCTGTGCTCGCACACAGACACACTTGATTATGAACTGAGAGACCCTGTGTGACAAGGAACACAAATGCAAACACACAGCTCGCCAAACATTTGCCTTCTAATACAGTGCAAGTAAACCTCTGCCTCCTTGTTTCCCTATTAAGACTACAGCTTGATTACTTGATAAATAAGATCAGAAAGAAAGAAAAAACATAGGAAGAGAACATAATATGTGGTATTTTTGGTTATTTGTAAGTAAATAGGATGAGATGCAGAACCAGACCATGTGAAAGTGAAGTATTGACTTTGAGATAAAAAAACAAAGCATCTGAAATTCTGTCCTGTAGGAAGAGGGTGAGTGACCCGAAATGTACACTCATGTAAAGGTTAGAAAGGGCAAGGTCAAACGGACAAACTGGGGTGGAATCTAATGGTGACCTCCATTTTTGTAGTGCTAAAAGAGGCAGAATAGAAAATTGCTTAAATTATGTTTTGTCACCACCTGCTGTTAAAAGCAGTACAATGCATGCATTTATACATATGTAGAGGACAAATAAAAAACTGGACTGTGTCCTATGGTGTAAAATAGCAAAAATGTAGAATAAAATCATTCTCAGTTACAAATAGCAGGAGAGATTTATCTTCAACATTAAAGGTAATTTATTTAGTACTAACAACACAAGACACTTTGAGATATAAGTATCAAGTAAATCAAATAAAAAAAAAGAGCCAAAATTAAATAATGAAGGGAAAGGGATTTTTTGTGTATAACAAAATAATTGATTGTGAATGAGTGCACAGATGCTTTTTAAAATTATACTTTTATTACATAATAGTATTATCAGGCTATTAACAATAAGAATTTAAAAACATCTACCTAAAGATATCTTATTTTATCTATATATTCATTTAATCATTAATGACTAAATGAGTGCAAAATAGAGTTTATTAAAAATGTGTAAACATTATTTTGTATTATTATTATTGTTGTAAAATTGTAATTGCTAATGGATTTATGCACAATAGGATTTCTGGGTGGTTCCTTTGGAGTACTGCGCTGGGCTGCATAGAAACATAATAGCACACCTCGCTTCAACAAAGCCAAATCCTTTCAGGCTTCATTCTTATCAAAATTTGCTCATTAACTTGAATGCTTAATGGGTTACAGTGGGTTCAGTAACAGTGATGCTTGCTTTAGCCAGCACAAAAAGAACAATAAGATGGTGACAAAGGAGCTTCTGTCTCAGGTGCTCTACACAAATCCTCCGCTAGGTGTCAGGCTGGTGTAAGATTTCACGGATTAGTGTCCAGCTCTTTCTGCTGGTCTTAACGCCTCTACTGGCTGGAATGAAGCGCTACCAGAAAACCGTGGCTTTCTTTTCCCCCCTCAAATATTACTAAATTCAACATGGAAAGAATGTGCAGAACCCCATTTCTACAGTCCTAGTGTCCCCATGAAGAGTTTTCGCTCCTTTATTTTCTCTCTTTGCCAGGAGTTGGTAATGAGACTACTACTAGTTTGCTCTAAATGCACAATGAGTTTTAAACTAATATACTTACATGTGAGAAGAGGATTGTAATGTAAATGTAAAGTCATTGTTTGCTATTTTTCAGCTGGTCGTACATGTCAAATCCAAATAAAATGCTGAAATTAAAATAACTTAATTTATTATATACACATTAGGAATGAGCAAATATATCGAAAGCATGTTCTTTCTATGAATAATGTCGATTTGATTTGTTATTTTATTTGTATATTCTTTATTTATTTTACAGTGCAGAACTTTAAAATAAATTAATTTAAAAACTGAAAAAAATGGTAAGTTCTGAAAATTACAAAATAAATAAACAAAAAAATATATATATTAAACAAAAATGCCTTTAAAATGAATTATGTTGATTTGATATTATTTGTAGATTATTAGGGATGTAACGGTATCAAACTTTCACGGTACGGTATTTATTGATTCATTTACATAAAACACAATACTAATTAAGAGGCTCAAAAAAAGTGCCAGAAGTGTTTATTAAACAGTTTACATGAACACTGAACATATGAATGGCACACACATTAGCCATCTATCTGTAAGCTTTCAAACAGGAACTTCAATTTTAATAACAAAAAATTATTAAACCTTCCACACATCCGATTTAAACCGCTT
>JAUCMU010000026.1:10145924-10183242 GCA_032275025.1 Enteromius treurensis | reverse complement strand
ACGGGCTGCTGTTTGTACATTAATGAGGGGAAAAATGAACTTAAATGATTTTAGCAAATGGCTGCAATAAAATAAAGAGTGAAACATTTAAGAGGGTCTGAATACTTTCCGTGCCCACTGTATGTTAAAACTACTGATGTACAGTTTTCAAACAAATCATTTTTCTTAAATGTTCTTTTTGAAATTTGGGTTGCAAATCATTAGTGATTAAAATCATGAATCTCCTGACTAATAGAGAAAATCTGACAATCTGTATGTATTGTATTCATTTGTTTGTATTATCTCATAGGCATCATGAACTGGATTATGTTCATTTGTAACCTAGTCCTAGACATTTGTGCTCTATTTAAGACCGTTTTCGAGGAACTGAGCAAAACAAAGGCATTATACTACATTTGGCTATGAATGAATAACATTTGTTGCTATTGTTGTTGAGAGAGTGGTTTTCCTCATTTCCAATTGTTCACCTAATTGGTCAAAACAGAGCTCACTTTCCTGTTTATATAGTAATCGTGTGAAACCACCCTTGAAGCTTGTGGTGAAAGCGTCTGAAGAACACATCATGCTATTTCAGACTGCATCCTCAGGATGTTGGCCCACAATTGAATTAAAAAAGGGAAACTGATGTCACAGTTTCCCTGGTGCTTTTTTAAGGACCAATCTAGCTTATGGAAACAACTTTGAATATAAAAGCCCCCCCCCCCCAAAAAAAAGGATTAGATACAATTATTGTGCAACCAAATAACTAACATTTAAACAAATAGTTACCTAAAGCACTTTCTCATGTTATTCCAAACAGTGAAACTCAAAATTCACATTGAAAACATGTCACGACCAATGACTTTCAATTAAAAAAAAGAAACGAGATTATAAACACAGAGTATCTTTCAGTATAGTTCTCAAATCTGAATTTCCTACACCGAGGCTTCAAATTGCTTCAGAAGACATGGTACATTGAATGCAAGTATAATTTTTAAGGTTCTTTTTACGACGCATTTTGGATTTTGACAGCTTTGAGTCACTGTAAGCTTTCACTAAATAGGTAAAATCAGTATCAACGTGCTGCTAATATTCTCCTTTTGCGACTCACAAATATAAAAACCTACCTTGCCGTCATTAATAATATCTGTCTTGGTTATATAAATGTCATTTTCACTAAAACAGCCTTTAAATTTGAATGTTTCCTTCTGAACAAGTCCAAATGGAGTAAGTAACTCCTCTACATGACAGAATAATTACAACGACACTGATTACTAGTGACAAGTGCTAGTTGATTTCCACAGGGGTCCACTGTACTGAGACCACACTGGTGACACAAAGCTGAGGGGGCCCATCTGAGTAGGGGTGAGTCCTGATGAAAGGCTTCTACTACAATCACAAGCCGCTCTCATTAGCATAATGCAAAACGAACACTGACGCAGATTATAAAAGCTATCCATGAGACATCACTGGCGATTCTGCTAATGAACAATATGTTCTTGGCACCAAAGCCCAGTGTGAGATGGACAGCGCGGACACCCATGTATCAGAAAGCAGGGATGGCCGTCATGTGCTGAAGCCGATAATCACAGATGTGTAATACAATAGTTTAAGGTGAAATAACGAAGTGCATGAATTACACAAGCAGCTGAAGCTAGTGCTTTAAACAATCAGTGAGCCTTTATTACTTAATCACATGCCATAAACACTCATATCAGGGATTCATCAGCTGCTACTGAAGGGATTGTCAGTATAATAAAAGTGTTAACGAAATTGAAGTGGACCTTGTCACAGCACAGATAATTATGAGCCGCTATTATAAAGAAAATCTGGGTTATGTACACAGCAGAGGTCTGTGGTGAGGCCAACAGGAGGGCTTTGCTGTTCGCCTGTTCCTAACGTAGTTCAAAGCCTTCTACTGATCAAATACAAGCGGGCCAGTGAAGACGGGCTTAAGCTAATTGGTTTTATTAGACATAGGGGATTAGGACAAAAATAGTCACACAATAGTGCTTAGTGTGACAGGGCAAAGCTTACCAAACAAGATCTTAGACCACAAATTTAGGGTCACTATATCTTTATTCTAGAAATAAAAAGGTGCACAGAAGGAACCGTGCAAGAAGGATGCTGCTGATACTGGGCACAAAAAAATTCCAGTCCACATTTCCGCCCTTGTATATAGAGTGATTTGGAAAAAATGGATGCAAAAATATCACTTAATCTGATGCCTTTTGAAAATCTTATTTGAAGCTTCATCAAATTCCCAAATAATCCATAGCGCTACAACTAGCAGTATATGCAAGTCACACATTTAAAACTAACCAACCAGCTGTTCGGTTTTTTATTTTATTTAAAAAAAAAAGGCTGCGTTTACTTGGTAAAAAGTTCAGTGATATTGGAAACACTGTAACAATTTAAAATAACTGTTTAATAAATAAAATAGGATTTATTCCTGTGATCATCATCAAGTCTTCATTGTCACATGATCCTTTAAAAATCATTCTAAAAAGCTGATTTATTATCAGTTGAAAACATTTGAGCAGCTTAATATTTTTGTGGAAACCAAGATGCATTTTTTTTCAGGATTCTTTGATGAATAGAAAGTGCAAAAGAACAGCATTTATTTGAAATGGAAATCTTTACTAACAATAAAAATGTTTACTGCCACTTTTGATCAATTTAATGTGTCCTTCCTGCAAAAAGTATTAACTTCTTTTATGTAATATTACATATTGTATATTGAATGGGAATGTACATGTGAAACATCTGTTCTTATTCATTTATTTCTTATAAATAATCTTATCTTTATCTTAAAAAAAAACAAGTTTTAAAACAATAAAAAAGAAAGGGACTTTTAAGTATTTATGCAAGTCAATGTACAGACATTACTACACAGTTATGCAATTTCCAGGGAATGCATATTGGATACACAGCTCACTCCCAACAAGATCTTTAAATTATGATTAAAACCCCCCCTGACAAAAGATAGTTTTTATAATTGCAGCACAAACTCAATTGTTTGTAATAATGTCTTGCTAACGTAATGGCAAACTCTTGACCTTAGGTTGACAAGATCAGGCAATTACTTTCCATTAGGGAAGGTCAGAGGTAAATACTGTACACTCTTTCACTGAGATTCACGTCACCTGTTTAACCTCAAATTCACGTTTTCCGCCATCAGTATCCATGAGGCAGACAAAAGTACACATTACCTCAGCTTACAGAAATGGAGAGCCGAGCTGAGCTGCTCTAAACTCGGTAAGCTGAGGTGAGCTGTCCTTTCTCCAATCTAAGAGATGCATCTGGGAAAAGCGGTCTGTCTAATCTGGACACTACAGCAGACATGGTGTGAGGAAACCACCCATATGGTTCATTCCAGGTTAACATCCACCCAAAGGACAACAAAGCTCTTCCATCCCGTGCAAGAGTAGGAGGGTAAAACAGAAGTCAAACTGTCAGATATTTCAGTAAGAATTAGATTCGTCTGGATTAGTAAGCACCCCTCATGAGTTATTGTTAGTTCTTGGCACATGTAATGGAACAGAAAAAGTGACTACCCACATTTCTGTCAAGCTAACAGTCACTTGAGAAGGTTCCCTAACACCTCCAATACAGATATCAGTTCAGAAAAGACAGGAAGAGAAGGCTCATTACAATGTATAATGTTCTGAAGGGAGAAGTAATATACTGGGGAGGAAAAACTGTATAAGTGTGGCAGCATTTTATAATGAAAAATTATTACCCAAGGCATAGATGTGAAATGTTATAATAAGGATTACAAATATGCATTTCATAAAACGAGCAGATATTATTTGTCAAAGTCAAAAGTGTAATAACAAATACAGACCCATGTCATATTTCATCACAAAGTAACAGAAAGAAAGTAAAATTGCATTTGGGAAAAAATAAATTATGTCTATTCAGGGCCTTTGTGACATATACAACAATTAAACATTTTCTTGCACAATTAATATTTGTAATAGTCAACAAACTGAATAAAGCACAGGCAGCATATTAGTAGAAAACCAAGGTCGTGGAAGGAGCAAGAAAAACTATTTATTATACACAGACAAGTCTACTACTGAGAAATAAACAATTTAAACAGTCTATATTATACTACATTTGCATATGATATGCTATGTATTTTCACGATTATTATAGAATCACGTCACTAACATCACAATATGCCAACTCTGCTGGAATGAACTAAGATCAAATTTCCTGTTTTTTTATTTGAACGATGCATGAAGACAAAAAGGTTCTGCATTGGACCAGTTTTATTATTCATGTACATTTGGCTTTGCACTATTAATCAGTTTTTAAAAACAACAAGGGCAAGAGACCGAGGGGTCAGTCTGGTCCACTAAAAGAGACTCTTTTTTTAGTCCAGGGAATCACCTAGCCTAAATCTGTGCTGAGCCCTTATAAACACAGTAATGTACAGGTCCATGGGGCCATTAAGAGCAGAGGGGAATATGACCTCATGACTGGAGCCTTCTATCTGGAGATGTACCATTGTTCATGATTGAGAGGAATACAATCCCGGGTTCATGCGTCTATGCTGCTTGCCACAAACACAGACTATGCATAGGAGGAAATATTTAAAGTAATTATTTGGCTAAATCTTACAAGCCTGTCAAGAACAAGAACAAAATGAGCAAATACATCCGGCTGGATATCATGTTTATGGAAACTGGCCTACATACTGAATGAAGGGAGCTTTTGTAAACAATCCTTAGCACACTGCAGATAATCAGGTAATTAATCAGCTAATGTGTTGGTCTACATTCACAGTAGCTGACATGGTGAGGGACAGGAGGGATTACTACAGTTTAAGCTACCTTTAAGCGCTGATCTCAGAGCGGTTTTGTAGTTTCTCCCCTAATACGCATGGCCAGGATTTAAATGAGAGGAGCTAGTTGCAGATTAGTTACCAGTAGCATGGTAGCATTGTACCATCAGAACAGAAAAAAATCTGTCTGCGTGTTTTTCTTCTTTCTTTTCATCCCTGCTGGGTGTCCGAGAGATGAGTTCAGATGCGCTTCGATTTCTGCAGCCTTGACATTTCTGTAATGCAACTGAAGGTTTGTCTGGGCTCTTGGTTCGTCAGAGGGTTATGGTCGATACAAGCAATGGAAAAACAACGCACAACCGCCACCACTCTGAGCATTACTGTACTGTCATACCTCCTCGGAGGTAAACATAAAGCAACAAGACACAAAATGAATTTCAAATAAATGTACAATAAGCTATTAAAGGGTAACTCAACCCCAAAATGAAAATTGGGTTATTAATCACTTAGCCCCGTGTCATTCTAAACCTGTGAAAGTTTTGAGGAGACAAATTATTGAATAAAGCTGTTATTTTTATTGTCTTTACATATAAAAAAGTATTCTCATCACTTCATAACATTCAGACTGAACCAGAAGATGGACTACTATGGCAATGTCTTGAAATCTTTTCTGGACCTTGACAGTACTCATTACGTGGCATTCAATGTGACAGTCACAAGCTTCCTGGTGTTCATCTGAAATGTCCTAAATTGTGTTCTGAGGACGAGCAAAGCTTTTACAGGTTTGGAACGACATAGGGGTAAGGGATTAATAATAACATTTTCGTTTTGGGGTGGATCAAACCGTGTGAGATCCTTTCTTTTGTTAAACACAAATTCGATATAGCTACTGTGAACTCCCCCTTTAAGAGTTTTGAAAAAGCCCTTAGCTCTGAGTTTAAGAACAGCAATAAGCATGATGTGCATATCGTGATTTGTGAAAAGCAATATCAATGCTTCAGAGATCTCTGTGCGTTTTGTCTGAAGCTTCAGAGTGAGAGGTTTCATCGAGTGAGGAAGATCACAGACAGAGATGCTAACAAATGGATCAGAGCGGAGAAACAGAGCGGCAGATCAAAGCGATCCGCTGTAAGCCCAACGAGAGGATCAAAAGAACCACCGGAAGGGACATGGGCCGCCAACCACTACTGATGCCCAAGTAGTGTATTTAAATCCCGATCTTCACCCTGAGACACCCATTCATATTCAGGATGACCCCATTTCACTCTCGTTTTGAATTGAGCTTGTATTAAGGGTGGTGGACATTGGATTGAGGAAGAAGAAACTGCTCTTACACATATATTTGGAACAGAATCTTCATGAAATTCCATTTCTTTAATCGTTTAAAAATATCTGCATTCTACTGTTCACATGCTTTTGTGATGAAAAGTGATGAAACATAAAAACACTGTTCTCACTGACAGCATGTAACAACAAATATACAGCATGGCTAGTGATGACATAATAATGACTCTTATGAACTGGTTCTTTTAATGAATCAGCAAAATGACTCTTGTAGCAAAGCTATTGGTTTAAATCTGTCTCTAGTGACTGACTAACATCGAATCGGAGCGGTTCTTCACTTATTCACTGAACGCTGAACAGTGAACTTTCATCAAGCCCAGCTAGAGATAAAGCTGTGCTGTTAATGGTATCGGTAAGCACTGACTCAATTTCTCCATTTCCCCCTTGGAAAGCAAAATAAAATAGTCCTCTTACCTTTGAAACGCAGAAGAATTTTAGAAAGCTATAGTGCACAAGAGGTAAATCACAAAGCACGGTGACCAAGTGTAGCGTGTGATGAGCATTTTTTAAGTTTGTAATTAAATTAGGCATGTGATGATGACCACTGGTGCATTTAAATATAGCATTCCACTTCATTGGGTGTGCTTATTAGCCTCTCCTACCAAAACTAAAACAGACACACATAGTTAAATGCTGTTTGGTCCAGCAGCAATAACTGGACTGGAATGCTCTAGTAAAAACATTTCATCTGCCTTCCAAATCCTAGTGAAATTCCCACTTCAGCCATTAAGCATTCCTCATAGTTTGCTTTTAAATAAACTAGGGAACCCAGTGGCTGGCCAAATTTAACATCAAGCCAAGCACCACTTGGCATGAAATCAAAAGGTCAAACGACCTCATCACACTGGAAATAGCCCAGTAAGACTTAAAGGCACCAATGACAACCAGCATTTGATGGGCCATTGCAAGCTATATATTACCAAAAAATAATATCTCACAAGACAACAAAAAAAGGAGAAGAAAGATGTGCCACACGCTCTGGTTTTGACGTGATAGTTGTCATCATTTGTTTATGTTCTCCAGCCGGCCTGTCTATACTTCCTGTGTAAACCGAGAAGGGAGATGTCATTGAAACCACTCTTTGTTCACGCACGCTTGTGTATGTACAGCATGTGTCCAACTACTTCTGACAAGGCAATGACTCCTATGCATAACATGTGACTTCACTTGGCAAGAAGACTAAGAACCAAACGGCTATGTAAAAATTCAGAAACAGAGGAAAAACAAGACCGGAGGCTATAAGAATAGCCGTTCGTTGTGTCGGTATTTTTAAAAGGTACCATTAACTACTAAAACATGTTTAGACAGTAAAGATGGCCAGGCAACAGTCGACAGATTTCGAATATGTTGAATCATGTTTAACTAATTTTTCTTTGTAACGATTTATAAGATTTATGCTTTCTGGTAAAACATGGCCAAGGTACATTTCACCATACATTGAAAACTAAAAAATTGGATCATTAATTTTGTATATATACTAATGTTTATACTAATTTCCAATATTATCAATAGTGATTTTCCATAGCATTCCAATTACTGTAAAACTATTTAATTCAGAATAAAGCTAAATAACGCTAAATACTAGTTGTATTGAATAGATACAAAATCTAGACATTCCTTTGACAAAGATTGACCCACATGCCTCTGCTCTGACAATAATTCATTTAACACCTGCAGCTTACTGACTGGCATGTGTGTGTGTAAATAAAGCTTCATTAGTACAGAACAAAAAAGAGGAACTGGAGCGGGAGCGTTTTTTTTTGTATTTTTTATTTTTATTTTTAGCAAACAAGAAAAAGGATTTCTTAAGCTCTGTCAAGCTCAGACAAACCTCTGATGCACTTCCTCTCAGTGTGAAAGAAAGGAAGGAAGGAAGCTGTTTGGAAGGAAACCATCAGTCCAGCTTCTAATATGTCTATGGGCATCAAAAAACTAAAAAAAGATGCAGCTAAATTGTGCCTTCTATCGCCAGATATTATATTTACCTTGTTCATTTACCGAATACTGAATATGCAGCTCAACGGAACAATAAGAGATGTACCCTCCTCCACTTTGATCTAATGACTCACAGAGGTCAAAGCACAAACTCCCATTAGACTGTTTACAGTCTCCTTGACCTCTGCCTACCCGTCTGCCTTGGAAAATAGCTTTCTAAATGCTGTAGAAGCTATACCCTTCACTATTCCCCCATATCGCCTACTCCAACTGGGGAACATTTTGCCCCATTAAGATCTACACCATCCATCAGCAAGTTCATGCAAAGTGCTAAGGTTGTTGCAGTTAAGCCGTAATGAGCTTCAAGCTCCATAAGAACATTCCCTAAAAAAGAAGTCTTTACAACAGAAGGGTGTCTTAAAGCCCAATAGAGCTCATTTCAGTCCACACGAACTGACTAACATTACATCATGCCAAATTCTACGAACTCACAAGCGACTTTTTCAATTGTGAACTTAAGGTGTGGTGTGCTTTGGTTTCAGGGGTCAGTATTCCCAAGCTCACGCATACATGCTCAGGCCAAAGAACTGGGATAGCTGAATAAAGGCCAACTCTGAAGTGACCCGGGATGATTTAAAGGCTCCGTCACTCAATGGGAGCAGACATGGAATATCACGTAATCTCTAGGAAATGCAGCTGTACAGAGTTGCATTCGCTAATGAATACCATACTGACCCTCAAGTGCCTCTATTGTCTGCAATGCTTAAATCCAGGTACAAACAACTCAGTGCATGAACAGATTTGATTGTTCCCCAGTGCACTACAATAGCTCTATTTCACAATCATTTTGTTACGTCTTACGGCTCAATCTGATGTAAAAGGCTTAATGAACAAACATGTTTATTTCCACACAACAGGAACTTGGTGCGATTATAAGATTATTGTTTGATTAATAGCATGCACGTGTAAAGCAGAATGGCTGGTTTGCTATTATTCATGTCTATTGTATAATAATGTACTCAAGATTCATACACTGGGCTGCTTCGTTTATTTTCAGCAAAACACATTTCCTGCTCAAGCAGGGAAAAACAGGGGCTAAATCAAATTACCTAGAGAACAGAAGAATTGTATGACTTATTTTCTGTCTGACAGACTTTCACCTTAAGTGTCCGACATGTTATTTAATTAGTATTGACCAGTGGTGTTTAGCTTGTTAACAAATCTTTAAAGTGAACAAATCATTCTTGTTCATTTCCATGCAACGACTCTTTTTTGTTATCTGAACATATGACTGCTTCCTGCTTTAAAAACTGATCATAGCAAGAGCATATATAGCATTGCTGTCTGTTTTGTTGAAATATTGTTTGTGAACAAGAATGCATACCAATCACTGATGACCATTCTCCCCGAGAATCGGAGAGTCGTTTACTTTAATGATTCATTCAAAAACCGATTCATTCACGAAGAAAAAAAAAAATACATGTCCAATTTATGATAACAATGACCTCAAATGCCCTTTAAATATTGATGTTCTTCTGTGATTATCAGCGGAAAAAAACAATTGTTGCGAAATATCGTATCCTAAGATAAAATAGAGGGCAAAATCTAATCAACCAGATGTGCAGAAGAAGAATCAATGGCTTCTTTTATGTCTGACAAAGCAGCCTGTCACTTTAAGTGCCCGAATCGATTATTTTTCGTAGTTTTTCCAAATTATCACAAACAATAAGCACTTTAAGGGAAAAATAACACAAACTACACTGCAAACACATTTAGATTTTTACATATATCGACAGTACAATAGAAAACGTATAATACAGCTTTTGGTCGCCGGCTGAGCCACGTTAAAGGGTGGAGACTATTTCAAGCAGGCAGAATGTCATCTCAACGCCTTTCAAAGCATAATAGACCAATATTTTGCACTTAAAACCTATAGCTAAAAGTAAGTTCCGTCTCGTATCACAAAGCAGCATTGCTGTATGTAACGTACTGTTAAACTGTTGTTAAACTGACAAGGCTTGTGTAGCAGTGAAAAACGCAGTTTGCTTCATGTTTATGTAATAGACTACAAATTCAGTGAAAAGGAAATACACGTGCCTGCGTTGTAAGCGGATTGGGGACAATTCTAAACGCGTATGCATATTAATTCGTATCATTTTATTTAATTGCACTGCTTGTCCAAAGCTATGCAAACTTTTTTTAAAAAAACTGTTGCACTGTCAACACTGTGAAAGAAAAGCACAGCATGCACGCGACACAAGTAGTGTCAGCAGTAACGCATCATACTGCAACATTTAACAGCCACCAGTGCACATTATAAATGATTTAAAAGACTGTCTTCTGACCTGTTGCGTCCTGTCTGAAGGATTCACCATCACCGCCTGCCGAAAACTGTTATCCACATAGGACGCCATGGTTTTCAAAACAATCGCGAACAACGGCTCAAAGTCAAATAATCCAAAGCGGATCTCACAAGTGGCCGCTTTTAATGGGACAAAAACGTTTTTATGTAGCAGCAACTGCAGAGGAGAGCCTGTCCCCAGGCCACAGCCTAAGCCAGGAGCTCTCTTACTGTCCCTCGTCCCAGTCTTACCAAACCAGACAGTCTGCTTTTTCTATTCCAGCCGCTGAAGCTTCAACTGTGCCTTGACAGGCGATTTAGTGCTAATGGAAGGTGTTTGCAGGCAAGCGGTACGTCTGTGTTTTACGCAGACGAGTGCATTTTTCAGCATTCCGTTTGTCTCCTGTTCGCTATTCCATCTTCTTCAGTTTTCCATTTTAAAACAATGTGCAATCCATGCGTTAGGTGATTGTCCATTTTAAGCCATTTGCAAAGCAGCGGAGGGTCAAAGGCAGCATTTATGAACAGTGTTTCAGCGTCTAAACGCGACGGATGGTCTGCTGTCTGGGCTCGCTGTTGTAAGCCACCACCATGGTGACCGACCGCCTCAAGAGGTTTCATGGGCGAGTCCATTCAGCACAATAATGCGCCCACTGAACACCCTACCCACAACTGAGAGAGTGCTTTGTCTCCATCCACTGGCCGATGACGGTAGTGCAAGTCATACAGTATTATAATACACACTTTTTTCTGGCAGGTACGGGAGAAGACAATGATCATCCAAAAATGAAATGTATATTTCGTTTTACTTTAATTATGTTATATTACATTATGTAAATCCATCTGTTACTTATTTAAAATGAAGCTTGTATTTTATGGCCGCTGTCATGTTTGTTTGTATTGTGATTGATATGAAATGGAAAAATGGAATTAAACAGCTCTGGTTATGTGAATGCTCGTGAAATCCAGACAATCTGTACTGTATAAAAAAATTGTGCAAATAAAATTAGCAAGAAAATGAATAAAAACTCAGCAGATAAACCTTATAATATGACACTTCCATGATGATGGAAATCCGTTATTTGAGACTTAAACCTTATTTTTACATCAACAAGAGCAAACCAGTTTAAAGAGCGATGTGCTTTGAGAAGTAGGCAGTTCCCTTCTACATAAATACTGTTTTTGCAATAATAAACAGTTAAAATCAAATCTTGCGTTACATTTTAGTGTAACATTTAGTGCATGGAAAGTTTACATTTTATCAGCTCTACCTTAAGAATCAACGCCATTTATTTATTTGTAGATATGTAGGCTATATTTATTATTATTTTTTTTTGTTTGCTTATGGATTTAGACACTGTAATTTAAATATAGCCTACTGTGAATTACTTACATTATTTAATTCCTTTGTCAATCAATACGTTTTTTGTCTGCATGCTATTTATTTAGTTTATTATTAATTTACCCTTTTGATTTTTAATTAATTACTTTATCACTGATGTCAATAATACAATTATACAACAATAAATGTATAAGCCATGTAGTAAATAAAATCCGTGCTGACTGGGTTTAATAAATAATCTATATAAATAGCAAAATACAACTCGACTAAACACTGGTTCCGTGGAGACCCGCTCCATGGCAACGGCGCGTGAGTGAGTGATGAGTGACCTCCTGCCCAGGGCTTGTTTTACATTCACTGAGATGCGCTTACTGATATGTCAATGATCTGGCAACAATTTTAAGACCAAGGTAGCTCAAACAAAGTGAAGGTGATGAAGAGAGTACAACAGGACACTACTACAGCCTCTCAGGCAGACACTCAGAGCTCGTCTGGACAGAGAATACTGTTCACAGGTAACGTTAAGCATTTCTAAATGTTTCTGGTACTATTTTGGTTGGACACTTAATTGTTAAGTGTACGAATGTGAATAAAGGGATCTTTTTTTGGTGCTATCTAGGTCCAGAGGGCATAGGAGATTTCCGTCCCAAGTTGAACTATTTCCCGCGCAGCATTGGAATCGGCCCGTTGTCTCCAGATGCCACGAGTGATCTCAAGTACCTCTTCCGGTCTGCACGCAATGCGTCCCCGCCGTTACCGAAACACTGCTATGTCGGAGAAGTAGGCTGGGGTCTGCAGTACTCCACTGTACTCAACAGACCAACCGTCATCAACAACAAACAACATGAGGTTGTTATATAGGCGACATATTTATATATCATTTGGTCAATGATCCGTCAAGTGTGACACATATTGTCACTGTGACAGTGAATATGTACATTTTTTTCAATATGTCAACGTGTATACAGAAACTGATTTTTTTTAAATATTCACTTTGTAAAATATTGAAAAAATATTGATGTAAAAAATGAACAACCAAACACATGTCTGAGCAGCAAATCAGCATATTAAAATGATTTCTAAAGGATCATGGGACCAGAATTGAGTAGATTATTTACAGACTGTAATCCTTAACTGATTACAAAATACATGGCAACAATTTTAGTTAGTAATCCATTACATTACACATTTTAGGTTATATACTTTTAAACTTTTAAATTTTTTTTTTTTTTTTTTTTTACATCAGTTGGAAAACTTACTAAAAAATGAATATATTTTATTTGTATACCCCTATAGCTTATTTTAGAAAGGAAAATTTAAAAGATAAATTTATTGCTCTATACGACTAATGTAATTATTATCATCAATCAATCAAAAAAAAAAAAGTAACTGTAGCCTGATTATACAAGTACTACCCATGTGACAAAATTTAAGTTTGCCATCAAGGACTCAATATTTTTTAAAACATATAAAAAAATAATATATGTAAATTGAAAACGGTTGTTTTGAACTGTAATAGTATTTCACAATATTACAACATTTCACTGTATTCTCTAATCAAATACATCTAAACAATATGAAAGTCTTTTCTAGGATCTGCAAATCTGCAAAGACTACTTTGTTTGTATTGCCATGGTGTATGTGTCTGAATTATTAAATGCTTTTTTTCCCTTTTGTATTAGCTTGACAGATTTCAATCAGCCGTGCAGGATGAAGTGACTCACAGCCCATGGTGAGCTACCAGTAACCAGGGAAGGGAAGGGCAGGGTTAGATTACCTCCAGCTCCCCTGTTACTCTAGATGGTGATGGGTTTCACTGGCAGGAAATGGGTAGAGTGGATAGAAAGGAAGCTTTTCTCCTCTAGTAATCAATAATTCAACACTCTACACACAGGCAGAATCAGTCCCAGTTTCAGGACCAACAACCGACCTGCGGGAAGCTTGCTTGGAACCACAGTGAATATGATACCTACAGCGAGGACGACAACAAACAGTTCCCGCTTAACCAGGTGAGATATAAACAAATGATACACACTGAACCCTGTATTACATCACTGCCTCATTAGTATATTAAGAATAAACTGGAATTCTGTGTCTGATCGTTGTGTAATCTTGAAGCACTAACATCCTCTCATTGCTTTTCTGCAGTAAAAACAGCCGATGCGTATTAAGAAAGCACAACCAGATGGCATTACTTTTTCATGGATACGGATTAGCTCTGAAGTATGACATGAGGCCTGTATAAGCTGACTGATTCTCAAATGTTGGTTTGTGATCATTAAACCATTTATTATTACAGCTCCACATTAAATGCATCTTTTTCTGCTGTACTGTTCAATTTTGGTTCATTTGCCTCTGTGTTATCAACTGGAAAAAAGAGGGGTTTAATACAGTTATTATGTTTGTAGAAAGTCTACAGAATATTTAGTCCCAAATGAATGCAAACTTTAGGAAAAAAACGATTTCTTCGTTCACTGTGCTGTTTACCTTATATCTTTGGTTTAAATTGTCAGGAGCTTGTAAAGTCTCAATAACAAAGAGATCAAATCCTCTTAGATTCAGATAGTCGATAGCAACTAGAAAGCAATAATCCTGCAGCTAAAAGAGGTTTATATGTGATCCCGTCTCTGTCAGTGGTCAATCCCAGTTAATAATAGTACACAACCCTCTCCAGCCGTTTCCAGTATCTTGAAATAAACAGACACAACCTTGTTCATTACATTTTTTCATTACACTCTTGAGAATTTTGAGAGCATGGTTTGCCTCTAAAGTATTGCCTTCTTTAGACCTAGACTGTTTTTTTTTTTAGATGATTACTGTAGTTACTACAATAGTGCATTATTGTCTTTGGGCAAAATAGGTCTTTTATAATGAAAATAGAAAAATCTAATAATTCAGAAAATGGCAAAGACCATTGATTATTTAGTAACTCTATTAAATTAAAATCTTAAACCATACACTGCAGTTTAGCCTATATATAATTTATGATATGATTTATTAAAAAAAAAATATATATATATATATATATATATATATATATATTTATTTATACAGTATATCTTTATTTTTTATTAGTCCTGTATTATTTTTACTACTATTAAACATTTATTTAAAATAATTTTAATTAGTCCTTTTTAAATAAGTTTAAAAAATAAGAATATATATATATATATATATATATATATATATATATATATTTATATTTTTTTTTTTTTTTTTTTTTTTAAGAAGTTTAAAAAATAAGATCTCAGTCATCCTAAAATGAAGTTGACATGCTTGTGACAGGAAATATGAGCACAATTATTCTGTACTTTTGATCTTAAAGGAGGTGAAAGTGGAAAGACTCTTGTCTGATTTTGAAATGTTTTCATAAATATCTATAATAGCTGTTAAACCTTATGTGACCCTGGACCACAAAACCAGTCATAAGTACACAGGTTTATTTATAGCCAAAATACATTGTATGGATCAAATGATCTATTTTTCTTTTCTGCCAAAAATTAAGCAAAGATCATGTTCCATGAAGATATTTTGTACATTTCCTACAGTAGCGTTAAATAAATCACAACTTAAGTTCTCATTAGTAAAATGTATGGTTCAGAACATTATTTTGACAACTTTAAAGGATGTTAAAACCATACATCATTGGGAAGCTTATTGACTCAGTTTTCAGATGATGTATAAATCTCAATCTCTGGTTTTGTTGTTCAGGTATGTGTTTCATATAGCAGTACTCCGCGTACTAGACTCCAGAGCAGCAGAGGGCGCTACACGCTCACTTATGCTTCAGTTGCAACTACCAGTGCTTTCCTTTCACAGAATTTTCCGGTGACCCATCCAGTAAGGCTAGAACCCTTTTTCCTATTACAATCAAAGAAAATGTCAAACCCAACTCCAATAGCCAAGCCTGGAAACGCAGACAACCCTCGGGTATTCTTTGACGTAGATATCGGTGGCGAAAGAGGTCAGGATCTTTTATTTTTCTTTAGAAGAAGCTGAATGACTGCATGCTGCTGCGTTCTGCCACATGCCTGTGACGGCACACAAGAAACACACAGATAGAAATAGATGCACTGAACTCAAACACAGATAAAACTAATTAGAAAAGCAGTCAATTGTCTTATTTCGGCATTGTACGGTGAGTGTTTGCTGTAACGTTACTGTAGACGAGTCACTGTTGTGCAGTAACGTCTCATTCCCCTTCATATGGGTTGAAATATTGTCACATTAATCAATAGTAAAATCGTTCTGACCAGTTTTCTCAGAGAGTATACATAGGGGGGCAATTATTTTATTAACACATTAGGAAATATTTCAGGTGTTTCTTCATTATCCCGACAAAACTATTTTTGTCAATTGTAGTATTACTAAATAACAACAAAAATACTAGATACAAACAATTAATAAGAGGAAAGACGGAAACACTGACTTCTACACTTATGATAGTAAATCCTTTGCAAATTAATATGCTCAATATGGTCAGATTGGATTATATGTACATGAAACCTAGATTCAAATGCAGCAGCAGTGTATATGTCATATCTAAGAAATTTCCAAGGTAATCTGAATGAATTCCTGCTGTTTCTATTGTCTCATTGCAGTTGGCCGGATAGTGTTTGAGCTCTTTGCTGATGTGGTCCCTAAGACGGCAGACAATTTCCGTGCCCTTTGTACCGGAGAGAAAGGGATGGGTAAAAGCACCGGAAAACCTCTGCACTTCAAGGGCTGTCCATTCCACCGCAGTGAGTGTCCTGACCTCCAGTTTCCATGGAGACGCATGTAATGATGATCTAATGCGCAGGGTTCACACAATGCTGGATAAACCTAGAGAAATCAGACAATTGTCATTTTAGGCCTGGAAAATGTATGGAGATTATTATATAACATATTGAATATACGTTCTTTCCCTACTTGTTGAAAAAAAAGAGCATATGCTGGTTAGGTGCTTATTTGAGCTGGTTTAGCAGCTAAGGATCAGCTGAAACCATCTTATTTGACGCTTAATGTGTATTTCAAGTAAAAACCCTTTAAAACTGTAACAATTGGCTCCTAACATACAACTGTAAGTCCACTCTCTATAAAACGTATAATCAAAATATCATCAGTGATCATTTTAATTTATCTTTTGTACTCTCAGTCATCAAGAAGTTTATGATCCAGGGTGGAGATTTTTCTAATCAGAATGGAACCGGAGGAGAAAGCATCTATGGGGACAAGTTTGAGGATGAAAACTTTTACTACAAGGTACCGCAGAGCGCTGCTTTGCTATAAAGGGCATTTCACCCAAAAATAAGATGACATTTTGTTAAAATCCTTTAACATTAAAGAAGTACTGTAGTTAACGCTTCTCTTGAAAATTGAAGAAATCATGATAAGATTCTGGTCACACCACCCTTTCCCAACGGATGTCAAACCTTGTTTAACGCACATATTCATTGACAAAACTGTCCAATTTTTTCACTTTAATTAATCAAAGCCGTCAGTCTGTGTAATTGCTATGAGATTAAATAAACCAAAATACAGCACTTGATCTATCTCCCTGAGGCATCCACTAATTTCCTGGTGTCTGCTCTGAGGAAGAAATGAGACTCAGATAAAGCTTGTGTTTTTCTTGTCAAATGAAGTGGTGCTTTATTAATCTGGTGGACTTTCGCTCTGTTTCCAGCACGATGTAGAGGGGCTGCTCAGCATGGCGAATGCTGGCCCCAACACAAACGGCTCACAGTTCTTTATTACCACGGTTCCCACACCGCACCTGGATGGCAAACATGTTGTCTTTGGCCAGGTGTTGAAGGGAATGGGGATGGTGAAAATGCTGGAGGAGATGGAAACAAAGGACGACAATCCTGTGAAGGTGACCATGCTAAAAACACACAATCATCTTTTACTACTTAAATGCATCATGGCATTGCAACATCTGCTTTCATGCTTGGAGCTATAGAGCGACAGAAATCTTAACTGGTTCCGAAGGACAACCATTTCTGAGATCCTTCCTTCTTTTACAGCCATTTAGTCACCCTAATCAAGATTTAATCGTCTGAAAATGTAGTCTGTCATATGTTCTGCACAGGTGAACTAGCTAAGTGTGATAAATTAGTGATTTAAAGCATGACATTGTGTGCGACCATTTTTCTCTTTCATAAGGAAATGAAGTATTTTCTTTATTCCAGTGAGCAATTGAATATTTAGATTGATTGTAGCCATCATCTCTCTCTCATCTCTTTCAGCCCTGCGTTATTGCTGAATGTGGAGAACATAAAGAAGGTGATAACTGGGGCATTGCACCTAATGACGACTCAGGAGACGCATACCCAGACTTCCCTGAGGACTCTGACGTGGACTTTAAAGATGTTATTATATTTCTGTATCTTCACTTGCATATACGCTATATATCACCTGCTCTATAAAATCTAGAATCACTTAAACTCAGAAACTCATTTTGAGTTCATGCACAAGGAAGGAAATAGAAAAGCCTAAGCTTCCTAACCATACTTATATTTTGGCAGTTGTTTTGGAGTAAAAATACATTATACAGTATAACAGGTCAAGTAAAACATATGTAAGTATATGTGTGTGACCCTGGTCTTAAGTTGCAC
This sequence comes from Enteromius treurensis, assembly GCA_032275025.1. Lineage (NCBI taxonomy): Eukaryota > Metazoa > Chordata > Actinopteri > Cypriniformes > Cyprinidae > Enteromius > Enteromius treurensis. The sequence continues at coordinate 10,164,913 of JAUCMU010000026.1, read as the reverse complement.
AAGTATGTTTGTAGCAGTAGCCAACAAAACATTGTATAGATCAAAATTAGAAATGTTTTTTTTTTTTTATACCAAAAATCATTAGGATTTTAAGTAAAAGTCAAGTTTCATGAAGATACTTTGTACATTTCTTACCATAGATATACATTGTCCTATGCTAAAATCCATCAATTGGAAGCTTATTGATTCAGTTTTCAGATGATGTATAAATCTCAAATGATCCTGGTACACATACCTATACATATTCAAATAATCGATAGATTAAGTTAAAGGCATTACAGTATGTCATGTCTCTCAAAACCTCATTTGCTGTTCTCTTTCTAGACAAACAAAGTCTTGTCTGTGGCAGAGGATGTGAAAAACATCGGGAATAACTTCTTCAAGGCTCAGAACTGGCTGTCAGCCATCAAGAAATATTCAAAAGCTCTCAGGTGAACACTTGTCTAGTCTGCCATTAAGCCCCATTATTGCTTGCACCGTGACATTAAGGAAACAGCTTTTCACACTTGATTTCAATTTGTCAGACATTTTTAACCACCCTGTTATAACTGAGGTTTCTTTCCTCAAAATGCCTCATGTCACGATGACATTTCCTTAAGCACCTGTTTGATATGCAAGGTTCCCAACTGTATAATCTGAAGTGAGCGTTGTTGGACAACACTGTGACTGCGACATGTCTTTATGCATCAATGTAACCCAGCAAAGGCTGTTTTGGTCCACAGGTATCTAGAGACTTGCGGCAATGTCTTAGACGATGAAAGTGCCCAAAAAAAGCTGGAGCCCACAGCCCTGAGCTGCATTCTCAACACGGCCGCTTGCAAACTCAAACTCAAACTCTGGCAGGAAGCTATCGAGAGCTGTGACGAGGTAACATGAGACCTTCTGACATTGAGCCGACTGAATGGTGTCCAGTTGCATCTGGGTTACAGGATATAAGAAGCAAAGGGTTTTATAATGGCATACCTCAGCTATTCATCGCTCTTGAAATAACCTTGTCACAGCCACTACCATTTATAGATCACCAGACGCACTGTCTATTTAGGGACGAGTTGAAATGAATTAAGATTTCTTTAAATCTTTAAAATTGTATTTTCTCCTTGTTTGTGGGGGGGTTGAGATGTATAACATAGTTGTGTGTTTTTTCTCCTCAGGCCCTGGAGCTTAACCAGACAAACACTAAAGCATTGTTCCGGAGAGCTCAGGCCTGGCAGGGACTTAAAGAATTCAGCAAGGCCATGGTACCAACACTACATGGGCAGAAATAAACATTCATCTCACTCTAAATCAGTGGTTCCCAAACTTTGGTTAAACCAACAGAGCAGCCCACCTGAGACCTCAAATATCTGAAAAAACTACCATAACAGTTGCTTACAGTTTTTGTGCATACTAGACAACGTCAATTCAACCATTTGAAATCAGCCACAAAAATTAAGAACCTCTGCACAAAATTCTGGCACCCCATGTCGTTCCAAACCTGTGTGATGTTATTTATTGCATGAAGCACAAAAAGAGAAATTATGAACGATGTACTGGTATTTTTTCCATGTAGGTGGAAACTAGCTTGACACGTTCAGGCTTCAAAAAAGAACTTATGAACAATCTTTGACAGTTCAATTCAGAAGTAGTTAACATGACCCATTATTCAGGAAAACTGCTTAATTCATTAGTTAACTGCATTTGGGCTTTGCTTTTGTCAGAGATAATCACTCCAATTATTGAATGTTGAAAGACATATTAAAGGTTTAAATGAATCAATCTTACTTGAAACAAATTGCTCCTTTTAGGTATTGACTTAAGAGCACTAATTTTTTTTTCTATGTTTAAACTGCAGATTGATCTGAAGAAAGCACATGAGATTGCACCAGATGACAAAGGTCTTTACAAAGCCTAAATTTGGTTTGCAATTTTTAATTACTTTTTTTTTTCTTACATTCTGCCTTTTTTCATTTCAGCGATTGGAAATGAAATGCTGAAAGTTAAGCAGCAAGTGAAGGACGAGAAAGAGAAAGAAAAGAAGATTTATGCCAAAATGTTTGCGTAACGGAAACTGCAGTGACCTCACTCCACACCAACCTACCTGGATATGTTCACTTACATTGCACTTGTGTCTTAGTGTTTTAGTCTAAAACTGGGGCGGAAAGGCCTTGGAGTTTCTTTCATGTAGGATAAATATGAAATGTCCAGTTTGGAAAGGGATTTCATTTTGTCCACGATGTTATAAAACGATTTGTCTGTGAGAGTGACTTAAAGATTTACTGATTACTGCTCGAGAATAGGCAAATAATACTGTTTGTTTCTGGGTTCATTTATCAAATGGTGGATTAAAAAAGTAAACCTTTTTTTTCCCGTTTGATAATATGAGATTCAGTCCTGTCAGTTGTGTGAAATAAAACAATTGATATTTTCAGGGATTTTTGTGTTTGTAGTTTTATAAAACATACCAACAAATCGGACAATTCATTTATTTCTACCAGTTACAGTTACCAACTTTGACAATATATACACAAAACTGTCAGTTTACAGTTAACCGCATCATGGTGAGATAAAACGTCCACTGGTTGTTAATCCAACATGCTTCTTCGCCGTTTGAGACATTCCTTTGATGGACGTTCTATATAAAAGTTTTTTTTAAATGTTACATTTTGATCAAACCTGATATATGCAAAGCCACTTTATGTAATTACCCTTCAAGCTCGTATCACACACATGATATGAGGACTTTCTGCTCCCTAGGCACATCAGAAGGACTCTCAAGTCTTTAAAATCTTTAACCCTGAAAGTCAAGTAAAGTGATTCTGAACTTGTACGGTGTGCCCAATAATAAAAACGATCCGTAATACTAAAAATCACATGCCGTTGTAGGCTGGTCCTCCACTGCCCTCAGGCACAACCCAGTTGATGTTCTGGCTGGGGTCTTTGATATCACAGGTCTTGCAGTGGACGCAGTTCTGTGCGTTGATCTGTAATCTCATGCCATCGCCCGTCTCCAGAGGAACATACTCATATACACCTATGGGACAACAGGGACACAATGTCTAAACACTGGCAGCGTTTCATCAGCCTCAGCATGTCAAACTTGTTGATCTTGTATTACCGGGTACAAATTAGGTGTTCATTTAGTCTTCATTCCTAAATACAACAGAAAAACTGAGAGCATTAGTTACATACCAGCAGGACAAAACCTCTGCTCTGGGCCGTCATAAATGGAAAGGTTTTGAGCCACTGGAACACTGTCGTCTTTCAGCGTCAGATGGGGCGGCTGGTCATGCTCATGATTGGTCCCGCTCAAGGCTACAGATGACAACAGATCAAAGCTGATCTTCCCATCAGGCTTCGGATACTCGATGGGTGTACAGTTCTTAGCCGGCTTCAGCTGAGCAGAGTCTAGACCTACAGGACATTCATTTGTTTACCATTAGAAATAAAAAACAAACAAACAAATGAATTGTAACGCCCACTGCTGTAGTGAACTGAGTAGTAGTCTTACATAGCAACATGTCTGACCATTAGCATGCAGTCTGGCTCACACCGAAGCTAATTCTGTCTAAGAACTGCCTGCTCAGCCAGGAAGGGGCCCTCTAGCTAACCACAGTTTTGGAAAACAGTGACTTTTTTTTATATATATATATATATATATATAAAAGTGATTTTGAATTGATATGGAACAACGCAATCAGAATAATGTAGTCTAAAAACATGTTGCCTTGGGCATTTCAAATCTTTTAGAAGGTAAGGACTGTATATTTACATTCATTTATTAGTATTTAGCAGCATCTATTTTATTCAACATTTCTGATTCCATGCACTTATTTAGTTGTAAATAGTACTTTTTCCCAGCAGATAAAGACTTGCACTTCACAGCACTTCCCATCTATAGAAGAATCAGAAAAGTTTCAAATTCACTCGTTAATGGACAATAATACAACTCTTCAAAGTATGCCCATTTCATGAGCTCGATAAAAATGTACAATCTATTAAATAAAATAAACACAAATACCCTGCACTGACTTTATAGCTCAGAATTTGCATCTTTTTGCAATGTTTGCTTGAAATAAAAAGCATTGTTATAAACAAGCAAAAATGTCATAACTTGTGTTATTTGTTCTTACCATTATGCTTTAGAGTCCATGGTTCTTTTCCTCTGAAAATCCAGTAGAATATTCCAGTGTACACCATCCCTCCGTAGAGACCAAAATAGTTATGGAAAGACGGTCTGATGTTCCTCACAGAATACAACTCCTTCCAGACCCACGATTTTTTAAAGGTTTCTTCATATTCGGGAATATAAAGACCTAAAAGAGAGGGATAGAATATAAAAAAAACCTACTCTGTCTAGGATACCTGGATACCCTTTGAGTTACACCTCAGCTAACTCGCAAAGATGTCTGGGTTGGCTACCTGCTGTTTCTGACTGCAGATTCTCATCTGTGATTTTGCTGAAGGCACTCTCGGCTGCCAGCATGCCAGTCTTCATGGCTGTGTGTGTGCCTTTGATCTTGGGCACGTTCATGAAGCCTGGACTGCACCCTATCAGCATGCCACCCGGGAACGTCAGTTTAGGAACTGACTGTAGGGTGAGAGCACAAATGAGAGAAGTTCATCAAGAGAAAACAAAAACATACACTGAGAATTTGTAGTGGCTGACATGCCTGGAAACCTCCTTCGTTGAGGGCTCTGGCTCCGTATGCTATTCTGTTGCCACCCTCTAGGGTTGACTTTATAGAGGGGTGATGCTTCCAACGCTGGAATTCCCTGAACGGGCTCAGATAGGGATTAGTGTAGTCCAAACCTACCTGAGGAGACAAACGCAAACATATCTACAGTTCACTATAACAGAATAATTGCACTGACTGTTTGTAAAGCTCCACACTCCTTGCTTACAGTTGCCTGCTAAGATAAGCTGGAAAGGACTATAATACAATAATGGTCAATGTATTATTATTATGTATTAATGTATAATTAATATTAGTGTATCATTTATTTGCTGATAAAAGAGTATTACTTTAAAATAAAAATTAAAAATAAAAACAATTACTGACCCCAGACTTTAGAACAGTAGTGTATTCTCACAGTGTGTATCTCAAAACTGCAACACCTCTGCTAACAGCTCAGCAAGCAAATTAAATGTATTTAAGGGGCAAAAAATTCAAAGTAATCATGAGATTTGATTTAGTTCTGTCAATTAAACGCTGCACTGTATCTCTAGACAACTGTGACCAATCAGACTGACTACCATCCTGGGCAATAACGGCATTGGATAATAACCCATCATCACCGCCAAGCTCCTCAAGACGTCTGGAATTGAGACCATTTTCTATGAATCACAAGCATTCTGTGAAATGCCTCTTTAAAAAAAAAAATGTCATTATGATTTGCTACATTATCAGCAGGATGAGCGAATGTCCTCATGACAGACCCTGACCAGGAACAACATCAAAAGTTGAAAGCCTTTTCAAACTCGTTTTAGCTCATGAAAGAACATGATGAACCAGGTCAATAATATCCATATAGATCAAAGCATCCTGACAAAGACATCAATCCAGAACATTCTGCTTTAAGATTAAGGCTTCAAAGAGGACTTTTGCAAATCCAATGAAACACTTCAATCAGAGTTCGACCCAAAAGGTTCAGGAATAAGATGACTTACGACAAATCCCAGGGCCACCAGTGGTTCCCCCTCATTGAGGTGGTACAGGAAGGAGCCTCCGTACGTGTTCCTGTTTAGAGGCCAGCCAACCGAGTGCTCTGCCCGTCCTGGGTGCCAATTCTTCTCATCAATAACCCAAATCTAAAAGGAAACAGTGTTTTGTTTTGTATTCATCAGTTCATCGAATCAAGCTTTTGGAGTCATTGCTTTCATTTAAATGTAAAAAAGCAATTGCTGATTGGCGTCACTGAAAGGGTGAGGAGACTGAACAGTGACATCAAACTGAATATAGAAATACGTATGTACGTTTAAAGCATCATTAAAGTAAGAGGGGTTCTGTACCTCTTTGAGACCAATAGCGTATGTCTGCGGTTCACAGTCCTCTCGGAGATTGAACTGCTTGTAAAGTTGCTTGGCCAAGTGTCCGTGACAGCCTTCCCCAAACAAAGTGACCTTAGCGTGGAGCTCCATGCCTCTCTCAAACACATCCTGGAGGAGTTCAACAGAGCGTGAAATGTGGTGGTAATAGCACACGAATATGCCATCTGCATAGCAGAATCACTTTTCCCATCGTTATCCTTTTATATTTAACTCACTGCTGTAGTTTACAAATTCATTTGGCCTTGGTGTGAACATTCAGTAGACTGTTTTAGATTATAATTACTCTTACATAAAATTAAAAAAAAAGAATTACACTTAAGATGTGTGTCTTTAATGCTCTATGTTTATTTATAGGGCATTGGAATATTCTGCACTGGAATGTATATTGACGTAAAACCTTTGGAGAGCCATCTTTAGCAATGCCAACATCATTGGTTGCAATTCCCTTCACACTGCCATCCTCATGAAACAGCACCTGTGTAAGAAAAAAACTGACAGGTCAACAGTTTGTTAGCAGTAATGTGACTAACCTTTTATCTCTTAATTGTGACTCTCACAACAGGAATTAATGTGATGTCATAACTGATCTTTTAGTCTAAAGATTACAACTTCATATCACATCTTGTGACTTTTTTTCAAGTTTGTTTACAGTAACGGATAATCCATTATGCATTTCCCTGCCTTTTAACCAATTAACTTTCTTTATTCAATTCTTTTTTTAACTTTTTTATTAAGGTACATTTGTTTTAAATTATTTAATAGAGAATGCCCTCACAGAGTGTAATTTCAAGGCAATATAAGAACTACACTAATGTTTACATCACATACACACATATGACTTTTTACATTTGGGATTAACAACTTTTAAATTTCCAAATTTTCCATAGCCATGGGAACCCTGCTTACTACATAAACAATATTCCTGCACTTAAATAAGTTCCAGGTGATTGTGCGTTGATTTTCTCATGGGGTTTGAACTTACAACATTTTGTTTGCTAATCCAGAGCCTTAATAAGTACAGCACATCACTCATTGCATCATTAATGCATATGTTCAAGGCATTCTGACCTCAGCCGCTGCGTATCCTGGATACAGCTCCACTCCCAGCTCCTCCGCCTGCTCCCCAAGCCAGCGTACAAAATGCCCCAGACGAACTAGGTAGTTTCCATGGTTATTCATTGGAAGTCCTGTGTCCACAAATTGAATTTAATCACATCCATGTAACTCTTAAAAAGCTTTAAAAGTTTGAATAGTGAAAGGTTATGTGCACTTCAGTGGATTTACTATTTTGACTGTGCCTTAGATTGCAATCAACTGAAGGTTTGTTTACAAAAGTGTGGCCCATACAATTAGCCCATTAGGTCAGTATTATGTCAAAGTATCATCATGAGCTCTCTATGCCATGGGAGAGGTCTTATCACACTATCATTGGGGCTCTCCATTGGGTGTTATTAGATTTGTTTACAGCACATATGTTACTAGGTATAAGGGTCTGATCTCACAGACAGTACCTTGAGTTAAGATTGTTTGAAGGATTACACGTTAACATCGCTGCTGAAAATCTGCTAAACTACTACCTTTAATCATTTATTTTACCCAAAAGAACTTTTGTCATGCAAACTTATTAGAAAAGTCTTGTACATTGGTGAGCCACCCAAACTAGTGTTCAGTCAAAACAAAAAACCACTACAAAACCATTCAGGACACTGTGACACAGTAGACCATTTATTTATTATTTATTACATTATGTCTCTATCATTGTGTGAAGTTCTATAACTTTCTAAAATGGGTCTTATGCAATAGCAACAACCTACCTGGTAATATTGGAACAGGAATGCGATATTTTTCTGTCAAAATTGAAAACTTGTCCTCTGTAACTGGAGTGTTCATTGGAGCCTGTTAGACATGAATCAAAATCAGTGTCATGGACATCACTGGTTTCATGTGTGAACACAATCAGAAAATGCTTATCAATAACATGACAGTAAATCATAACCATATTTCCCATATTTTTTTACAGTTATTATTTAATTGTGGCATTTACAATAGTTTTTGCAATAGTGTGTGTTGTGTTAACAGATTCTAAGTGGAGTAGAGTGTGCATGTTTGTTTGTTTGTACCCCTCTCTCCTTCCAGTCTGGAATAAGTTCATTGAGTGCAGTGGGCTCTAGACAGGCTCCAGATAATGTGTGAGCTCCAATCTGAGAAGCCTTCTCCACCACACAAACCCGCAGCTCCTTCTCATGCTGATTGGCCAGCTGCTTCAGCCGGATGGCTGCTGACAGGCCAGCTGGACCTCCACCAACAATCACAACGTCTGCCTCATCAGCAAACCGCTCCATTTCCACCCCTAAACATACGAAAAGAGAGAATCACAGTGTCACTCACAATCATCCGAGCCTCTCTTTGATACGAAAATCATCCAGTTCCAATTAATGCAAAAGTAATTGTGGATTTTGTCTAATAATACAAAAAGATTCATGAAATGTCAACTTAGCAAATTTGCAAATATTAAACATCTTCAATGCAATAAAATATTGACAGTATTACAATACAATATTTATTTATAAAGCACATTTGGATACAATTATAGTTGACCCAAATGCTGTCAAAAAGGTAAACTACAAGAAACTATATAGAGAGGTATGGTACATATTATTATAAATCATGATATATTTCATATAATAATAATCTTTCTGTCACGTCCAATCAAAATGTGTTCACTCTTACTTCTACAGATTAAGTGAAGTAAGTAACAATGTAGCACATAACTGACCTTCCCATCGTGGGTCCTTATCTCTGGGGTACAATGTGTAGTGTGTGGTGATTCGTGGCACGGTGGAGGAGGAACTCCGTGAGGAGTACACCTGAGGAGTGACATGCTCTGCTTGAACTGCCTTCAATGCATGTATACACCTCCGTGCTTCAAAAACACAAATATAAGGCAAAACAATTAGGTCACAGACAGAACCAGACCAGACCCTTCTCATTCAGTTGCCTATTAACTTCATCTCAGATTAACAAACAGTTTGGTATTACAAACACATTGTGTGTATTTATACCGTCTATTAAGCACGCAAGAATATCAATAAAGTTGTTCCAAACTAAATGGATCAACTTTATATAACAGGATAAGCTGTTACAAAATCCTCCGTTAAGTAACAGGCCAACTAAGGAACTCATCTAAAAGAGTTGGTAATTCGCTTGCTTACAAAAATAGGTAACGTTAGGCAAAAAAAAAACGCGTTCTTAAGTCTTCATTTCTAAGACACAAGGACACATGCACTCTGACTGATAACGTTATGTGAGTGACCTTTACCCTACTTTCCCTGCGACTGAACAGCTGCAGGATTCAGTTAACCAACTAGACGGATGAAACTACAGTCAAACACATAATTCGTGCTATGTTCAGTGTAAACATGGTTAATAACAACTTAATATGAAAAGATATAGGCTCTCTGGTTTGTAGAATCAAAGGTGTACAATGTCTGGTTAGCGTTCTGGCTAACGTTACACGTCAGTGAAAGTGTGACAGTACCTTGGAGGGAATATCTACAGGCTGGAAACATCTATGAAGCTGAATATGCGACTGTGACTCTGGTCAAGCGCTTGCCGTGGTTTTCCAGGTTGACTGTAGACAAACAAATACCCCTCCGATTTACTCTGTTACAAAATAGGTGTCATAACAAACTCAGCGCGTCTGTTGCGCAGCTCAGAATGACGTAACAAAAACGCGCCGGGAAGAAAAAAAACCCGGCGAATGACTGCCGACCATAAACTCATGTGGATTAGAGCTATCCCGGTAGTCTTGATTGCCAACAGTGTCTGTCAGTCAGTTTAGCTGTCGGGAAAAATTACTTTCGGCTGTAGGGGACGCTCTGCAATCACACAAACAGGCAATTACTAAAATAAATGTAAATAATAAATTAAATAACAATTAAATAATTGAATTTATGCAAAGTGACTCACAAAAGAGGAACTTTTAAGAAATGTGTTAAAGAGCACAGCATTTTTTTTTATAACACCATCGGTAGGTTTTGTAGGCAAGCTCAAGAAGAGGACAATGCAGAGTTTATTTATTATTATTTTTTTATTTTATTTTATTGATTGATTAATTGATAGATCGAGAGTGTGTATGGGTTTGTTTAATGTTTGGGGTGGTTTTGTACTTTGACAAAAATCTTCAGCTGCTCAGGTTCCGTCTCATTGTTCACTGTTGTTGGTTTTCAGGAACGTGTTCTTATGCAAAAATAACTTCTCAAGAATAATAATTGTGTTTATTGCTAAGTCACGTGTTTCATCTTTTGAAAATTATATTTTTCGCTTTGATAAAACAGGTAAATCTTCTTTCCAAAATGAACAGGGAAATTTGCAGTTTTATAAATTTTACTGTATATATATACAAAAAAAAGGACACAGATGTTAACATCAAGACCATATCAATAACTTTAAAATATATTGCATTTTAAAATGGACTTCCTTTGCTTTTGGTGCATCTGGAAATGTTAAATATTTAATATTCTAACTTCATCATTAGAAAAAAATATTAAAAGATTGAATTTTTATTTGCAGAAACAGGATACAATTTCTTTACAAAGACTTTCCAGGTTACAATATTGGGTAAAGTTAGGTTAGTAAGACAAACCCTACTCATCAAAAGCTGCAGAAGAAGATGTAACATTATTTAGAGATATGTTACAAGACATCTGAATTCCAGATTGTGGGATAGCTAGCTTTGATGATGTTTCTATCAAGACATTGTCTAATTTTTCCTCACCATATTCCTTTCTCCCAAACTTTAAACACTGAAGAAGCCGAGGCGATGCGGATCTGTCACCATTTGTATTTGATTTGTGGCTTTATTTTTTATAAAATTCATGAAATTATATTTATAAAATTAAGCATTTCTTTTACGTTTGTTCTTGACAGATTTCATAAGGTTCACCCGTAATTATGGCAAGTGTTGTCAGTGAAGTCAGTCAGTTCCACTTCATTTCGTGTGCAATAGGGTCACCTAATTTATCTGCCTGTCTCCATGCCAACACTGGCTTCATACATGGTCAAGATACTTCCAGTCCAGGTCGGTCAGGTTGACCTATTTTAAGCCTATTCTCTGCTCCAATTTTTTCTTTTCTTTTTTTTTTTCAGTTTTATGATGCGCATCTGGTTTGCTATAGCTTGCATTTTCAGTCTGTGTCTGGCAAACCTGGCTTGTGTCTGAGATGACTTGCTGGACTTAACTTAACAGTTAGTGTAATTGCTCACTTACACTTCCTCTTTTCCACCTCATAGAAGAAAATGAAATTTGCCATGGTAATGAAACATGACAACCCCTATCATCATAGCATGTGTCATCCACACAAGATACAAATAACAAGGGAAAAGAAAATTGATTAATAAGTGCTATTGGTAATATGTGGCTGCTAATGGACTATTTGTGACTTTAATTACTAGACACAGTAATGATCAGTTAATAGCAATATATTAAAGTACTGAAAATATCGCCATATGAATATGAGTAATTCACATCCTTATAACGTCATATGTCTTCACACTTATACAGAATATCCTGCCACATATGAATCATTGGATCTTAAATTTAGTGACACAGGTGTGAGTGGTGTGAAGCAATATATCAACCCCTTCTGAAATACTGAGCTGTGAAAGCACTGTGTTCTAACTTTAAAATAACAAAACATTTGTTTGAAAAATTAGTTGATTTATTTTTTATCTTTACATTCATAAAATTACAGGGAATCGCTGAAAATAACATGTCACAAAACATGAAAATATCCTCTTCTTTAATTGAGTTGACAGTGTCACAAAACAATTATCATTTTTTTGTTTAATGATCACAGTTGTAAATGATAACCTTCCACATGTAAGAGAGGAGCACTAACGTCATTAACGAAGTTTTAATAATAATTAGTTGACAGCTCTTAAATGGGTCCCTAAAATGGAGACAACCAATATAAAACCCTTGCATGGTCAGAGGGCATTATGTAAATTAAGTGGTCTTTGTAGCTGGGGTGAATCTCACAAAAATATGTCAGGTCAAATTTTAAATAAGAAATAAAAGTAATAAAGATAAGCATATAATATCAGTCAAAAGTTCTAGAACAGTACATTTTTTTATGTTTTTTAAAGAATTCTGTTCTGCTCATCAAGCCTGCATTTTACTGATTCAAAATACTGCAAAATAACTGCTTTCGATCTGAATATATTTTGATTAAAGCTCAATTTTAAGCAGCATTACTCTAGTCTTCAGTGTCACATGATGCTTCAGAAATCATAATATTCTGATTTGCTGTGAAACATCTTTATATATATATATATTTATATATAATATAGGCTATATATATATATATATATATATATGTATATATACACTAACTGGAGTAATCATGCTAAAAATTAAGCTTTGAAATCAAAGGAATAAGTTACATTTTAAAATCTACTTAAATAAAATAGTAATTTTTTGCTGTATTTTGGATCAAAACAATGCAGGCTATGAGCAGAAGAAACTTCAAATCGTACTGTTCAAAAGGCTTTTGGTAGACTGGTAGTGTATTTTACGATCATAAAGTGCTGTAAATGACACTGAAAAGGTCCTAAACATAGTTTAATTTTCATTTGACTAACTGTTTGTTTTATTAAAAAATAAAAAACACACTAACACAAGCTTCTCAAATTTTTTTGTATTCTGTCTGTTTCATTAATTCTAAAATTAACAACAGAAAAAAGCCTCCAACACTAGCTTGCTCTATTATTTTTCTGCTCAATCCATTTTCTTTTTATTTATTATATAATACATTTACTGGAATAAGCTAACTGAGAATTGTTAAAGAACTTTCATATTATTGCTCTTTTGTTGGTTCTGATTGCTTTCATTGTCCTCATTTGTAAGTCCCTTTGGATAAAAGTGTCTGTGTATACAGTTTGATGTATACAATATGTATGTATATGTAGTTTCATGAAAATAAAGCCATGTTTAGGAACTTTACTTTTTTTTTTTTTTGGATGTATAATTATTATTGGTATTTTATTTACTTTTTGAGGGTTAAATATAGACTGAATATGCTCATGCTCACTGAGATGTGTGAGATTCATCCCACTATATCTTTATATTACTCCCTGAAAGAAGATACCAGGCAGAAAGTTTCTGACAAAAACATTCAAATGAAATAAATTATGCATGGTTTTCTATTTGTACAATGAGCAATTTCCATAAAAACTGTAATCTACACATAGTCCTGATGATTCAAGAATAATAAAAAAAGGCAACACTGGATGGGCATTTTCACGTTGTTCCTCCTGTGGGTTTGAAAGAAAAAGACAATTAAAATAAATGACAGATATCTCTAATTCAAACAAAAGCTTATACCTCCTGCCTTCACACCTTCTTCTATAAGGAATGATATTTCTCATGGAAACCATCCGTTAAAACCCTGAATGATGTTTGAACCAGTTTGGCTAGATAAAAATAATTCTATACAATATATATGTACATTTTGTATAAAAAAGCAGCAAATATTAACATGCTACACACATTTTCATTTGGACAAGAAACAAATCTTAAACACTGAATAGCCGCACACCAGTACTAACACTGAAAAGACAAGATGTCAATCAACACAACAAACAGGGGGAAAAGTCTAATGTGTAACACAGACCGATGGTAAAACACTTTTATTATTCAGCCATATCTACTTTCTGTCTGTCAGTTCAGACCCTGTCAATGAGTCACTTGTAAACAAACTGATCAAGCCTTATCATTGGCTCATCAATACAATACAAGCGTATGAATTGCGCTGTTATGTCCCTTTTGAAAAGATTTGCTGGCCAGTGCTGCATGTTGTCTTTTGGATGCTGGTGTGCCGAAGCCAGGCCTACCAGGCTCTGTCAAGATTCTGTCATGATTTACTCACTCTCATGTACAAATGATCCAGAGGTTCTATCCATGACATAACAAACATGTAATAAACAAACATAAAAGATGCAGAGACCAGCATACACTCTTCTTATTCTTTTCACATTTTCTGATCTGATTAACTATTCCACGTAAAGTACGTTAGCATTTGTAAAAACTGTAATTCAAATTTTAATCATTTTTATTTATTGCTATTTTTTTTGTATGGGTATCTAAAAATGTATCTATATATATCTCATTCATTTTATTTCATTGGTTCATTTGTTTTATTTTAAGTGACGATTGAAGGTTAAAAAATGTGAAAATTTATACTAAATAAGTTTAATGTTTGTTATGACACTCAGTTAACATTTATTTTATTTCAATTAATAAAAATATCTTTCATTTAAAGTTAAAGGATAAGTTCACTTTCAAACTATGCCCTTTGCAGAGCAGAGCAAGGCGATCGTTTGGAGTCCATTGAAGTTCAGTATATGGATATAAATTCTGGAATTATTTCATCAAAAACCTTTTCTTCAAAAAACATTTCTTTTTGACTGAAGAAAGAAATACATAAACATCTTGGATGACATGGGGGTGAGTAAATTATCAGGAAATTTGAATTTGAAAGTGAACTACTGTAATCCTTTAAGTGCAATAAATATGTTTTTGCTGTATGGAAAAAAACTGCAAAACAATTCTTAAAATAAAATAACTTTGTTTTCTGCTCATAAAAAGACATGAGGGTGGAAAGAAGTGATGCCAGAATTTGACAATCCTCTTAACCAGCAGACCAGCAAAAATCTGCATAAAACAGCAGGTCTTTTCAGTAGGGTTTGCAAACATCTGGCTCTGTGTCTTTGTTTTTATTTTTTTGTGCCGTTCTCCTAATATCCTTCTAAACAAAAACACAGTCATGATGACAAACAGTCCTTATATGCAGCTCATGATTATTATCCCTTTTCTGAGTGAGGACATGCATGTAAACATCCACAAAAAAACAAATGTCCTTTCAAAGTCCATAGCTGTGAGGCATGAGGTGATGCTGATGGCAGGACACCATCAGACCCCTTCATGTCCCGTTCAACCCCTCCACAGGCAGCAACTGGGTGGTGTTAGACATTTCAGACGGATGCGCCAGGTAGTCCGGAGAGCAGAGGCTTTGGCTGTTTTCTTGCAGAGGCCACATTTCCTGCCACGTAAAGGAAGGTAGATGAGGCGGGTGGCTGCTGAGGAGGGGTCTCCGCTGTCTGTAGTTGGACCATACCTGCAGCAGTGTCTCTTTGAAGGGCCGCGTGGTCAGAGTGTACAAGATGGGGTTGAGAGCACTGTTGATGGGCAGAATGAAGATGACAACCCATGAGCTGATGGTTCCTGCAGAGAGTAATGGGGAGAAAATTATGCATCGAGAGCTGGAATACCATGTCATTTTTGGTGATTGCTTTTCTTTGAAAAATCATTTTGGACTTTTCAACTGCCCATTAATTATCTCTCGAAATATCATCCTTTAAATAGAGGATGGCAACAAAAACTACAGTCTTTTAGTGAAATTTCCTAGAAAAATATAGCTTGGGTTCAGAAATCATAATGAAGCACAGTGTCTTTTTCCCAGCCATTGTTGAATATTATGCAGAAAGAAAGAGCATTCGATGGGTCTTGTTCACTAAGCATGAACAGACATGAATTTTTGGGCAAGTCTATGTATGAACGTTTCTGAAAATTCAAATGGCCAAAAATCTATTCTAAACGTAAAAATATGTATTAAATTCACGCAATTATTAGAGAGAGAGGAAATTATTATTTTTTTAATGTTTTTGAATATACTAAAAAAGCACAGCTTATCACAAAGATACAATTCTGTCATTATTTACACTCATGTTTTTCAAAACTTGTACAACCTTCTTTCATTACTGACACACAAAAGGTGATTATTTTTTCTTTTTTTGTTAAGACTTTATTTTTTAGATTCTCTTAACTAGTACAATACAATATTACAACAAACATACAATATTAGCCATGTATTGGTAATTAAGCAAATATTAATACCTCACTCAACATGACCTTATTCTACATCCCCAATCCTACCCAACACCTAAACTTAACAACTACAGCACTAACTATTAATAAGCAGCAAATTAGTAATTCATTTAGGGGAAAGTATTGACACCTTTTTTCTTTTAAAGGAAAGGTCCATAAATTTAGCCCACATGACTAGTCTTCTAAAGCTAAATCAAATTTATTCAGTAAAGGTATCTGCTTACTGGAGAGAAAAATCATTAATAAATGACAACTTTTGCTGTTTTTTGTGCACAACTGTAAGTCATAACTTCGGCTCTAGCCCTCATTTATTGCAATTAAATGCAAAGAAATCATAAGTAAAAATGTCTGTTTTTGTGTTGAACTGAATCGCATATAGGTCTGTAACAACATGAGGGAGAGTACTAACTAGCTAAAATTCTTAAGGAGAAGTAAAACTCTTCATATCATATTAACATTTAAGTTATTTTAACCATTTCACTATTTACAGACACTGAAATAAAAGAGAATGATAAATTACTGTAGCTGATAAAAACATTGCTTCAGCTCAATATCAGACTCATCCTTGAAGAAACTGATGGCCCTGCAGACTCTAAATGGCCCATGATGCACTTACCAGGGATTTCGACCTCCATCAGTGACAGAATCTTGAGTATGAAAATAGGAATCCAGCAGAGCGAATCGGTGATGACAATGGAGAAAAAGCGTTTCGCGATGGTCAGCTCTTTCTTAATGTGGTTGCTGTATTTGGTCGTCTGAGTTCCTGTTCTCTGGATATTGTAAAACATGCTTCCATAAGACAGTACGATGATGAGGAAAGCCACCAGATTGAGACCTATTTGGAAACAGGATATGTATTTGATATGATAAATAACAGCGAAAAGCATTCATCGATGTGAAGCACGACCTCAATCCAAAACATAAGCACCACAAAAGTACACTCTAAATACCTTTCAGGTCAAAAAAGACTATGTTACTGTTGAGAAAACTGGTCTTGCTGGAAACCACCACATTTTTTCAGTGCTCTGTTAATAACGCCAGTGCCCTTAGTCCTTATTTCCAATCTAAAACTAGACCTCTGGATGTGACCTCTATCACACAAACAAATTGAGCACTCACAGGGAACAGTTTCTCAACCAGGAACAAAATAACTCTTACTGCCGTGAGAACAGAAAAGCAAACAAAAGTAAACTTTCGAAGGGGGAAATTATGATGTCTCAAATGTCTTAAAAAGCTTAACTGAGTGCAACATTGACCGACCACTTTCATCTGTATCTTCTAAATGTGCATTTTGTTTTATGGATTTTCTCCATAGGGAATCAAAACCAAACCAATCAGCACTGAAATAAATGGCAATATTACTGAAAGAAATGTATATAAGATAAAAGGTAAGATACAAAGATTTTTGGTAACACTTTATCTTATGGTTGTACCTATTAGTTGCTCATTAGCATACATATTACTATAATATTAGCCATTTGTTAGTGCTAATTATAAGCACATATTAATGCCTTATTCTACATGACCTTATTCTACATCCCTAAAACCGAAACTAATATTTGACGAGTGTTACCTATTCTAACATGTTACCATTTTTTTGTGTGTTTTCTTTTGATTTCTCAAATAAATATGACATAAATCACACTTGAGGGTTTATGAGAACAGTTTCGAAATGCAAAAATGACTTCAATAAATGGCTTCAATAAATGCATATACCATTACCTCAGAGCTTATGGTAGGTCTCTCATAAATGATTTACTCATTAAAAATATATTTCTCTATGGAGAAAATGACTGGGATTTTTAAGGCCAGAACCCGACTGTTGTGCCTCATCATCTAACTCACTGCCCAACCCTGCTCCTGGCAATCGACTGTCCTGCAAAGTTTAGCTCCAACTCTAATCAAACACACCTGAAGCAACTAATTACGTATTTTTAATCTAATTATTAGGATCGCTTGAAAATTAAAGGCATGTGTGTTTGATTAGAGTTGGAGATACAATTTGCAGGACAGTTGATCTTCAAGGCGCAGGGTTGGGCACCCCTGATCTAATAGAACATCTTTTAAACACAATTAAAGGATTCTCACATACCCAGAAAGATCACAATGGAGTAGATCTGTGCTCCGAGAGTCTCTGGCTGCTCAGAATGCAAAGGAAAACACACGCCATTGGTTCCGTAGAAGTTTTTGAAAACCCCTTTACAGACGAGAGGCAGGAAAGCAATAACAAAGCCCAAGATCCAGATGACCACCAAAATGGTGACGGTGCGTCTGCGGCCAGGGGTCAGGTATCGGAATGGGTAGACGATGCAGATGTATTTCTCCAGGGTCAGGTAGGTGAGGAGCAGAACTGACACCTCGGTTGAGAGCATGGCTAGAGATCCAATCACCTGACAGGGTACACTGTCCATCCAGGCCTGAGCGTAACGATTATACTCGCCCCGAAACTTCAGGTCATACGCACCTATCATGAAGAGGTAGACACCCATCAGACCGTCTGCACCTGTTTAGCAGAGAAAGAGCCTTTTAGCTGGACAAATGTAGATGAGTTTAGCACATTACTTAAGTTGTGATCAAGTTGTGAGATTTTTTTTGTATTCGTCATCCTTTTCTATTAAAATGCTTGCTAAGGATGCAAAAAGGTAAAACAATTTTTTTTTTTAAAGGCAGGCAGTGTTTAAACATTTTTGACACAGTGTGAGGTATTTATTTCTTAAAGGTGCAATAGAATGGAAAACTGAATTTACCTTGGCATGGTTGAATAATAACAGTTCAGGACATGGACATAACATACTGTGAGTCTCAAACACCATCATTTCCTACTTCTTATATAGATCAAGCGTTTGCAAAAGACGACTGAAAAACGGTCAAATTCCAACACAACGCAGACTGTTACGTAACAGTCTAGATGCGTAACAGTTACGCTCACCACATTTGTATATACCCGCCCATAACTTACCATTCAGAAGGGTCGATGTGCAATCTCAGAACAACAGGTTGTTCTACAAAATCGGC
>JAUCMU010000026.1:10118807-10130404 GCA_032275025.1 Enteromius treurensis | reverse complement strand
GCCTTTGGCAGATCTCAAATGAGCCATTTTAATCTAGATTAATCTAGATTAAAAAAATTAATCTATGCCCACCCCTAGTAGGGATATAGAATATATGATTTATAACTACTATTATTACACAGCTTTGTGGGATACTCAAATCTGATGTTATTCCAAGATAACAACCGGTAAAACTAATAACACAGGTTCACCCAGGTACTTCGAATCACCATGACCGTCAGTTATACGTATTACTTCACTGTTGCAGACAGTTTGGCACCATCTTGCGGCTGACACCGTGTCTACACTGACCCAAGATGATAAAATACAAAAGGACCAATTCTGCTGTCTCCGCTTCATGGCACAACAAATTCCCAACAGAATACTAGTGCTGCATTCTATTAAGACTTTAGCTGTTGTGGTGTGGTGCAAGTTAAAATCGAAAATAGCAAAAAAAAAAATTGATTTATCACAACTCGTATGACACAGAGGATCTAACAAGATTAGTAAAATATTTCAACTCAGATCAATGTTTCGTGTCTAATTATTAACTTTTGTGGCAAGAAACCGTGTAATAAGTGGGCGAATGTAGATCCAGCAGGTTGTTGTTGCAGTATAAAGCCCTTCAGCCTTATACAACAACTGCCGATAAGCCTGTCAGGCTTTATTCTGCAATAACAACCTGCTGTATCTACATTATCCCTTACAGAAACAGCCAAGATGATAATAATAGGCATACCAATAAAGAACTAATTAACAGAGAGAACTGGTCCTTATTCCTGTGATAGGCAAAGCTGATTTTTTTAAGAGCCATTACTCCAGGCTTCAGTGTATTATTCTAATAGACTGATTTGCATCTCTAGAAACAATCTTTATTATTACAAGTGTTAATGAAAACAGTTGTGTTATGTTGATGTGCTGAAATCCTTGACTAAACAAATATAACAAAGTACTTAAAACACTCATAGCAACAATATAAGAAAGGAAGAAAGAAAGGGCTAACATTTTAGGTGTTAAAATATAGTAACATTTAATCTTCTATTGACAAGTCATTCTGTCTTTATCTAAACCTCACTGCACTCCCAACAACATTTTTGTAGCCTGTTCATATTGTATATCCAACAACTCTGTCATTAAACCTAACAAATCAAAACCTCACGCAACTTTGAGCTCCGCAAAAGATGCACTGTGACCTCTATTGTGACCTCTATTCCTACATGATTTATTTTCCTCTTTTTTTCCCACTGCTCAGATTAAGTTTGTTTGTACAACGAAGCCTCTATCTGTCACTAGATCAAGAATGGTGTATAAGTCAGGACAAAAATAAGGGTCTGTTTCTGAGTCAGCTGGCGTTTCTGAATGCGAAACCAGATGATACTGACAACAAACGTGCATGTCAGATTAAGACATGCAAACAGACTCGAAAAGAAATCTACAGCTGAAGAAAAACATTGAGCCATTTTTGTCAGGCTATAAAAAAAGTACGCTCTCAAGTTCTTCAGTTCTTGAGTATGTTTGGCTCAGTTCCTGTGGAGAGCACTGAGTGTTTTATTCCACTGGGATTGTTTAATCTCACTCAACATCTCTATTTTGCACACTTCTCACTACGATGGCAGAGTGACGACAAGCAAACAACGTTTTGTGAACATCTGTGATAATGCTAATACAGCATCACAACATCCAAAAAGTCTTATGACAAGGAGAAGATATACTTAGTGAAGCAGAGAAGCTCTTACAGCTTTAGAAGGCTCTGGTACTTCAAGAACATGTCAGCACTTAGCTTCCTAAGCCGGTTTCTCTGCAGAGACCTGCAACATAAACAAAAGAGACATGTTTGTCCAATACATATAAAAAAGAGTGCAAAAGCACACTTTACAGTGGCAATAGGTTTCCTGTTTTTTTTTTTAAAACACAAAAAATGGTTATTGCGACTTTTTATTGTACAATTCTATTTTTTTTTTTTACAATTGCGTGATATGGTTATTAAGTCAAAATTTTGAGATATAAAGTCACAATTGCGTGATATAAAGTCTCAATGGAGATTTTAAGCAGAAAAAAGACTAAGTTCTCAGAATTTTGAGATATAAACTTTATAACTCACAATTCGGACTTTATAACTCGCAATTGTGACTTTATAACTCTTGCAATTCTGATTTTATAACTTGCAATTGTGACTTTATATCATGCAATTCTGAGAAAAAAAGTCAGAAATCGTGAAATAAACTCTATTTTTTATTTAGTGACAGAATAGATAGATCTTGCTTCATTATAATACAGAAAACCAAACGTAATTCCACCCACCATCATTTCATTGAGGCACCGATCCACTAAGCAAAACATATGACATCAAAGCTACCAGACGACACTTCAGTAGATTGACATAAATATGAGAGGAACATGGAGACAATGATATTATTTAGGTCAGATTACTTTAAAATAATATGGCCATCTGTCATATCCCTAATTTATAAACATAGGAATGGCATGCAAACATATGAATTTATTTATATTTATATTTAGGCTATATATGTTTTGTGTCTGTGCCAAATATATTGAGCATCAACAAATCAGATGTGGTGTGACTCTGGTCTGCTTCATTTTTTGATATACAGGAAATACAAGAATTCATGGGAATATTTGACCTCATGACAAACCTAAAGTTATGTTTTAAGAGAGGCTGTTTAAAAGCAATGATTTTCAAGACCTTAGAGAGAAGACATGCAGCGAGTCTACTTGAAGTCAGAGAGTGACATTGCATTTAATCCACCTTGCCACATTCTCTGCATTACTGTAAGGTAGATGTGAATTTCACTGTGGCATACTAATGAACGGCAGAATATCAAACAGAGCCGCAATACAGGAAATTGAGACTTAATTAAGATGCAGCTTCAGCTGATACATAAATATGCATTTTAAATTTACATAGAAGGGTTTATATCAGCCAGTTATTGTGTGGACAATAGAGATGTTCACAAGGCATGGAATAAAAAGGAGAACCAAGCTTCACCGTTAAGCTGTGTGGAGAATAATGTTGGAACAATTACCTTTTAATGCAATTATCTCAGTTTTCAATGACTAAAACTCACACACACTTAATAAAGACTAAAATAAATCAGGTTTGTTTTCTGATGCAACCTTCTCATTTTCTAAACTACATGTACAACTCTTTGGAGAAAAAATGTTTGTTCAGGAACTCCCAGTAAAAGCTGCCACTGGGGTGGCATCCTATGTACAAAAGCTACATCTTTGTATGTTACTTACCCCTCAATGGGACTTGTTAGTGCCTTTAAGTAATAGTTCACCCAAAAATTAAAATTCTGTCATTATTTAGTCACCCTCGAGTATTTCCCAATCTGTTTAAATTTCTTTGTTCTGCCAAACAAAAAGGAAGATATTTTGAAGAAAGTTTGTCACCAGACTGTTTTGGGTCACCATTGACTTCCAGCTGTAATTCCTTAACCTTTTCTCCAATTTTGATGTAAATGTCCTCAAATTATAGCTCAGAGTGCACTTTAAGCCCATAATCGTTAAATTATATAATTGTAACTTGAATATGTTTTTATTAGCAGCTAAAATTTATTTAAAAAAGGGCTTGTGTCCAAATATGTATGGACCTTACTGTACATATTAGTACCAAAACTGTACTAGCACCTTTTAAAAAGGGTATATCCACATTAACAGATTTTGAAGAGTGTACATATTCAACATATAGAGTAAAGCAAACTTGTCAGTTTGCCACAGGGCCTTGGCATCTAATGCAAATCCGAGGAATCACACAAACTCAACAAACTGCAGGCACACTCCACACACAAGCCATGAAACTCACATCATGGTGACATTAATGGATACTGTGGGAACCTCTTTAAAGTGAGCACCGTCACAGTCAAGCTCCAGGTCCCTGCACTGGCACTCAGCTGGGACAGTCCCAAGCACTGTGTGACAGAAAGGGTAAGATAAAATGGGAGACAGACCAGACAACATTTTAGATATACAATTTGGTGTTTAAAAAGTATGTTTGCATTACAGTTTGATCAGTGGATATGCTTAGTATGTGAACAGTCATGCTGAACTAATAAGCACTAAATTATTTCTGCAGACTGGTCTAAGTCAACTTAGGTTACGGATAAGTTCCACTAAGTTTTCCTAATTAGAATCATTTGAGCTCCCAAGAGAAATCAAATCTTTAAAGAGCAAGTACATAATTCAATGTTAAATGCTTTTTGTATACAGCCATTGGAAGGTTAGTTACTCCAAAATGTCCAACTAAAAGCACGAGTTTGAGGTGGGACTATCTGTTTGTTCCATGTGAAATTTCACCTACAAAAAATTAACTTTTATCTGTTATTTTTTTGTCATTCATATATTCTGTGTGCAGATTATTCAAAATAAGAAACTAATTTTGATTTGAAAGTATGTTTAAGTGAAAACTGTAAAGGAATGTTTGTAATCTGATGGTGTCAGCAGTTGGACAGTCTGCTAGACAGAATTAAGCCCCACAAGATACACCAACTCTTTATCACAGTTAAACAGAGCAGACAGTAAATGCCTCCGACAGACCAACTGTGGCCCAACACATTGTTCCAACAGAGTCTTATCTACATTAAACATTGGAGAAGGATGTGAAAGCACAAAGACAGAACAAAAGATGCAGGTAGGTGACAGAAAGAAAAATAAATCGAACTCCGAAATTCAACTATGATGGCCCGCGGTGACTAATTTGGGGAGAAGAGGAGAGGAGAGATGCAGGCAAAGCAGAGATAGTGCTATAATAAAGCTCACACTGTATTTCGGACCAATCAGCTAACGAAGGGATGAATACAGGAAGTCATCACTGCCAACACTAGCTGGATTTTAATTTGTAATGAACTTCCAGCTGTAGGTTCTATGCTACACCTGAGGGTACTTGAGAGGAACTGATTGGCATCCACCAATCACCTTGTGATCAGCTAATTAAAAGGCACAGCAGAAATGGTTAGACAAATATTGTCCAGTGTGTTTTGTTCATTTGAACATTGTTGTGACTCTGTAATATTACACAGATTTTTCACACACCCAGGCACCATCTGAACATGTATCTGTGATCAATACTGCTATCAGTTCAAACAGTAAACCATATAAGCCTCAAGATATGAGCTGCCTAAGACTTATGAGCAGTTGCCCTAATCTTCTTTCATTTCCTGCCCAAGACTTTATAAAAAAAAAATAATAATACAACCTGAAAAAAAGCGACAGAAAAAAAGCTGAATTTTCTCTTTGCATGTAAGAGAAAATAAGCAACATACAGACAGCTGCCACCCATGCTGAGCCATTAACCTTGCTGTCCAAACCCTATTTGGGATAAAGAGAGTATTACACAAGACTCCAGCCATCAGACGCACATGCCCAACTACATGTAAATACTGCTGACTGGATTCATAACGTGAATAATGAAGTTGTTTTGTTTGCTCTGAAGGGGTCAGTTCGTAAATACAGCTGTACTGACAGCATCTGACAGCAAAGTGTGTCAGTCGAAGAAAAGACTCCTCAGAGAAGTCAAATTGTACAATATCAGAAATGAATTCATGACAATCAACTGTCAGTTACCTGTTTAAAATGATCTAAATTGAGACAGTTCTGTAAACATCACGGCTATGTTATTTTGTGCTCTCCACAACTAATCAGTATTTTTCTGATTATATGCATGCAGTACACAACATGTATATATTGTTCTCTTCATTTTCAGGACCACTGGCTGTTTATTAAATATACGGTAATTTCTAAGATATGGTGTTGATGCTGTGCAACTCAGGTGTCTTACTGGCGATTGGCTAGAAGTTTGTTTTGGTGCTCAGCTGGATCTGCTTATTTCTCAGTTTCTCAGAAATCGCTTTCTGGTGTTTAACTGCTTTTCAGAAAAATGTACAGTTTAAAAATATAGTAATAGTGTGAAATGTTATTATAAAGGATCAGTTTTCTATTTTACGATATTTTAAAAATGTTAATTATTCCCATGATCATTCTAATATGCTGATTTACTGTTTAAATTTTTTTTTTTTTTTTTTTTAAACTCTGTTATTTTGTGAATGGCAACGATTCTGAAAAAAATCACACTGAAAAAAATCTTGTGCATGTATTATTCTAACTGTCCATCTCTTAATGTTGTTTCAGCTGCTAAATGAATGCATACAGCGTTTCTAAAATAAACATGTAAAATTTGCCCTTAAGACATTTTGTGCAAGGTTCAAATCATCAGAATTTGTGCAGAAACGTAAAAATGAGAGCATACTCACAGCAGGCATTTGACTTGGTTCCAAGGTTATTACTGGGGATTCCAAAATAGTTATCAAAGAGATGAGGCCAACCATTGTTGTCTCCTAAAAGAAAAACAACAAGAAGTAAAAGATTACTGAATCAAACACATGCTGCTTGTCAGTGCTAACAAAGCAGTTTGCTGTGGCACAGATGTTTAAAGGTGTGACAGAGAACACACAGATGGCAAAGCAAAGCCCACAATTGGAAATTCAAATGGCTACGGACCATTTTGCAGGGTCTTTGGTTTTTAACAAATGTGCATCCACTCAGTCTCTCAGTGGAAGTTGCATAATACATAATAATGCATTTGGGTTTGTTCTTTTTTAAGAATCAAGTTAACCTACTCAGCAACCCCTGTCAATCATCTTGACACTGAATGCCAACTACAAACGTTGTGGAGGAAATGAAGCAGGTGGCATGCAAATAGGTGTGACTTTTGTGTCGTTTCCTGTCTCCTGACACCTCACACTTAACATCTCAAACAAATTAAACTCAACCTTCCGGCTCATTCAATACACCTTCATCAATCACTGTCAGGGTGATCGCATTCAAATTTATATGTATTCAAATGAGTGTTCATGGACAATATCGCTTAAAAGTTTGAGGTCAGTACTTTTTTTTTTAAGAATTTAATACTTAAAAAATCTTTTTGGAATGTATTAAACTGCTCAAATAAAAATAAAAAGACTTAATAAAAAATATTTGAATTAACTAAAGAACTAAACTGTTCTTGACCTTGATAATATTAAGAAATTATGCATCAAATCAACAAAGAATGATTTCTGAAGGATCACGTGACACTGAAGACCGAATGGCTTCAGAAAATTCAGATTTGCCGTCACAGGTATAAATTACGTAAACTATTCAAATTGAAAAACCATATCATCAATATTTCAGAGTATCGCTGTTTTAATAGAATTTGTGAGCAAATATGTAATTGGTGAGCACTGAGCATATAAACTGTCTTTCAAGAAATTAAGAAAAAATTTTGCACAATCTTAACATAATTAAAGGAATGAGTGCTAGAACAAGCCTTTATGTGAATAATGTAATATTAATGACATGATGAAACCATAACAAATCCACCCCACATGCTGTTTACCACGGCAGACAGAAGCTGTAATACTGTAGACACTTTATCTGAAATACAGAATGTAAGGATGTTAAAGGTAGACTCAAGCTGGGTTCTTAATGCCAAACATGTCCAATGGTTCAACGACAATCACATCCTCTACCTGACCATCTTATTAATAATCCAGCTGGCCCACTGGGCTTCGACCTCACAGCCCAGATGGTCAACAGGGGGAAATCCTGACCTGCTAACACGACCTGTAAAAGGCCAGGGGAGACACACCGTCCTTCTGAATTTAATGAAACACATTCAGTGATTGATTAGTTTAAAAATATTATTTTAAGCTTTTTAACCTGTCTTCCTAATTGCTAAAAAAAGGGGTCATATGATGTGATGATGAGCTGGCAGACAAGTCAGTGACAGAGATGCCTTTGCAGACACAAGAACATCTCTATTTATGTTTTGGATAGATCGATAACCTGACAATATGAATATGAATATGTGTGTGTGTGCGCATGATCAATATATGAATATATATGATAATAGGATCTATTTATAAGTATGTGTGTATATGTTTGTGCATATGTATTTAGCTTAAATCTGTGTGTGTGTACTCTGTTAATAAATGCAATTTCACTTTGACTGTTTCTATAGCAACCGGAACGTCTAATGACAGATGTGGTGATGCACTGACTTCACAGATCAGCGATTGGCTATTTTATTTACAAGGTGGGGCTTCCTGTGATTGATCTGTAACGAAGCGGACGACTCAGAGGTAAAAGTCAATCACAATGTTTATTCAACAGGTTGTTCAAAAGAGGAAACAAACGTAATCAAACAAAGGGCCATCCAATATTGGGAATATAAACAAACTGAAAGTCTCTTTGGGTTTTGTTGCAGGAATGGAATCACGCCAGCCACACACCACTTGACGATCCGGAGCAGAGAGGAGATCACAGTCAAGCCTGGAGAGAATGCAAGGAGTTCACGGAGCCTTCTGTTTGGGAACAGGTAAGAGAATGGGTAAGTAACAGAGCTAGACATCGGAATGCGTCCACTTTCGAGATACGAGCTTGGACACTGGCGGTGTGTGGTTTTATACGGTGCTTGATTGTGCAAGTGATCGGTGTCAGGTGTGTAATCCAGGTGCGTGTGATCAATACTCAGGTGATTGTGAGCGTTGAGTGTCAGGGAGGGAGGAGTTAGGTGCAGAGTCTGGCGTGGATGTTACACTGATCAGCTCCACCCCCTCATTAACCCTCTTTTGTCCACTTTAAAAGCAGTTTGTGTGCGTTAGGCTAACCTCTGAGTATTGTGAGTTTACTTCTGTTCAAAGTGTTTCTCCTGTGTTTCCTTCTTCTTGTTTTCCGTGAGTTTTCCCGTGTACCGACCTCGCCTTGCCTTTGGTTTAATTGTTCTGTTTTTTCCCTCTGGATTTATCGACCCCACTAGCCTTCTGGACTTTCCTTGAGCTCTGAATAAAAGCTTGCAGATGGATCTGCATGTCCCGTCTCCTTCTTACATAAATAAATAAATAATTGGGGATCATCTTAGGGAACACACCGTATTAATTAATGTTGTGATAATAACAGAATTTCGTGAGGATCGCTGGACGAAATTAGCCACGATCACCCAATCACATCCTGCCAAAGCACTATAAATATTTCCCATTCATTTGCATCTCGCTTTTGCAAAGAACGCTTCTGCTTCAAACAAAATGCTAAGATGTCGAACTCAGATTCCTCCAAATACCAGCGCGAGGAACCCACTCTCCTCCCTGCTACAGCTAACCCTCAGCCCAGCCAGCAAGCCGCTGCCCCGCCGTCAACTACACGAGAGTCTGCAGTGGCCAGCAGAGGCCGCAGGCCTACCAGGCCTCCCAGCTCGCCTAGAAGGTCTCCAGACTCATCATACGCTTCTTCCATTCTCTCATCTGCCCCAACCTTTTTTTCAGCCACAACCCGATACCGTGGACATTCTAATCAAAAAAGAATTAGATGCCACCTTTATGATCGGCCCTTTTCCCTCCCTCCCCCCCTTACCACCTTCCGTGTCAGCCCATTCGGCATTGCTACCCGCAAATATTTTGGCAAAAAGAGGCTAATCATTGACCTCTCCTCCCCATATAACTCCCACATACCCAGCATAAACAGCTTAATTCCCCTAGAGGAATTTTCCCTCCACTACCATAATGTGGACCAAGCCATAGAAATCATCAAAAAAGTAGGCAGAGGCGCATGGCTAGCAAAAGTTGACATCACCTCTGCCTTCAAAATAATGCCCATCCACCCTGATTTTTGGCACCTTTTCGGCATTCAATGGCGAAACCTTTTCTATTTCGCCGACCACCTGACCTTCGGATGTAAAAGCAGTCCTAATTATTCCTAAAAAACTTTCTCTCTGAAGCAATTTGTTGGATTCTGTCTAATGACTACCAGATCCACCACCTCATCCACCTCCTCGATGACTTTCCATTCATTTCCCCTTCCCACGCCCCTCCCGCCGCCGACCTATCAACTGTCCTCAGAATTTTCGACCATCTAGGAATTCCCATTGCCGAAGAGAAAACTCTTGGCCCAAGCACTTGCATCGAATTTCTAGGCATTAATCTCGACTCACAGAAATTCTAAGCCTCCCTACCAAAAGAAAAATTGGACACAATCATCACGATTTCTTCCAATTTCCTAGCCCAACCTCAATGCTCCAAACACAAACTCCTTTTATTTTGGGGCAGCTCAATTTTGCAATGCGTACCATTCCCCAAGGCCGCCCTTTCATTTCCCATCTGCTAACCCTAGCCTCCTCCGTTCCATCCCTCGAAGATCCCTTGACCCTAACTGACCCATGACTACGAGAACTCCATACGTCTAGTCTGGATTTCTGCTATTAACCAATTTGTCATTACTGCAAAACATATTCCCGGAAAAGACAATGCCATCGATGACTCTCTTTCTCGCTTTCAGAAATACAGGACGCTGGCACCAGATGCCGACCCCCTGCCAACCCCAGTGCCTCCCTTCTCGCAACTGATATTCCCCTGAACCACCACCTAAGACACCTTTACAAGCATTCATTAAACTCCAAGCCGTAGCCCCCAGAACCCTCCAAACTTACCTCACAGCCTGGAAAGCTTTTAAAAACTTTCCACATTAGTTACAATCTTCCCTTCCCAGATTTTTCCCTTTTAGCCATTACCTCTTTAATCTCCTACCTCAATTCCCTCAGGTTTCTCCAGGCCAGCTCCATTAAAGGATACCCTAGCGCAATCCAATTCTTCCACAAATTGCTACACGGCTCTCAGCCATCTCAGCTGCCTGAAGAAATTCCTTAAGCACCCTGTTGAATCTTTCATGCCCCATTCGCCTGAGGGTGGTAGACACATGTATTTATGTGCTTTATTTCTTGTGTTTTCACAAAATTAACAAATTTGGATGAAGTGAACTCTGGTCCATTATCTGTTGTGATGGCGCAGGGGTTGCCTTCTCTAGCAAAGATCGTTGTCAGAAATTTCAAGACAGTCTCTGTTGTTACTGATGAAGTAAAGCCAACTTCAGGCCATTTGCTGAAGTAGTCAATCAGGGTAATTGCAAACTTACAGTCAGCTGCTCCCTTCTCAAATGGTCCTACTATATCAATAGCAAAGTGTTGATATGGACCGTTCGGGAATTCCACCGGCTGCATTGGAGCTGGGAACGTTTTGGCTGATTTGTCACTGGCCTTGCAAGTCATACATGCAGAGAGGACAGTGTGAACAAGCTCATCCATCCGTGGCCACCTATACAGTTCCCTCAGACGCTGTCTGGTTCGCACCAGCCCCTGATGTCCCTTGTGAGGCGTTCGCGCAGTGCAATAGGAACAATCAACCGATTTCCTCTGAAAATCAATGGAGATTCAACAGCTAGCTCATGTCTAACAGGAATGTAAAGCCGTAATTCACTGGAGACAGACTTCTGCCGTTTAGGCCACCCTGTCTGAATGGTTTGACGTAACTGTGACAGCTTTGGACAGCCCTTGCATTCAGCCTTTAAGTCCACTAATGGTAATGCAGTCAAAAATTGCTGAATTTTTGCAATTTCCGAAATCTTGTTCAGGGGATACAGTGAAGCTCAATGGTATATGTGAGAGACAGTCTGCCACAGTCTGCCACACAGTTTCTTGTACCCGGCCGGTACTGAATATCATACTGGTAGCACAGGAGCCTAGCAGACCAACGAGCTACCCTCATGCCTGCTCTATCCATGCCCTTGGTGGAGAG
>JAUCMU010000026.1:10086575-10099669 GCA_032275025.1 Enteromius treurensis | reverse complement strand
AACAACGACAAAAATGCACCAGTTCTCACTTGGGACAGAAACTTGAGATAAGCTAAAATTAAACTATGTTTAAAATTATAAGCACTCTTAATAGTGAAAGTTGAACTGAGTTAGTTACACATCATGAAACCAGACTGCTTTCTATGTCTGAATGAATGAGGAAGACACAAGATGAAGCACAACTCACCCGACATACCACACATCAGGATGCCGGCGACGTGAACTTGCATGGTAACGGCGACTGAGGACGTGATGTCCAAAGACAATTAAAACCTTAGTGCGCGCTCTCTATTTCCCCCTCACTAACAATACTTGTATTATCCTTCGCTGTCAGCCACCTCTAAAAAAGAAAAGGAAAGTTGTGTCTGAATTAAAGGATTCGAACAGATCCGTCTGATCCGCGGAGATGCTCAGTGCGCTCCTGTACGCGCACGGACTGAGTATGGAGCGCAGAGAGCGCACTCACGTGCACATCGCACAGAAACCTGGGGGAGGGACTTTGCATTGAACTACATCACTTTTCTTAAAAATCGACAAACAGTTGTAGGGGTGAGGTTTAATATGTCCTTGTTAGCAACCAAAATGTTCTGTCAAAGTTGACAAACTGGTATAAAAAATATGCAACACTTCATAACTTTGACTCATCTTAGTCAACAGAGTAGCTGCCCAGACTTACAGTATCAGTGGGCTTTTATTTGAATGCCTGCCCCTTCATTAAATACTCTCAAAATGCTGTCAAGAAGACCTTTTAACAGGAGAGGCATGACTCACACTCTCTCTGCCCTCTGATTGCAGCCCAGTTCACTGATATCTACATGACATTTCTCCCATAAATGCCACAATGGCGCAAAAAGCTGGCTGAAGAAACATTGAAGCAGCTGTCCTTGTGCAACAGCCAGAACCTGACCTTCAGACAGTCAAGTCCAGTTCTGGGTCACCAGCTCAGTGAGGAAATTGTCCAAGTATCAGGCCAGACAGTGGTGATCAAAGAGGATTGTTTTAAAGCCAGATGAAGGCCATAAAGCCACATTGCTCATTTGAACTGATATTCAGACATTGAAGTGATGCAAATGTTAATTTCTCTAAATTTGTTCAGACAAACTCATCTAAATCTCGGATGGCCTGAGGGTAAATAAATTCTCAGCAAATATTTATGTTTGAGCAAACTGTTCCTTTTAAAGAATATCCTATTCATGTTTTGCTGATATTTGATGACAGTTCTTTCTCTTTTAATAATAATAATAATAATTCTATCAAAACCAGGATGATCTTCTTTAGTTTCACGCACAAGGGGTCATGAGCCAAATGCCGCTCTCCTGTAATCGAATCGCGTCTCTTGCTCCAGTTCCTCAAAGTTTTCCACACACATACTAGGGCGAAACATGCTGCAATAAAAGAAGCACTTGCTCTTTTAATTCTGCATCGTAGCTAATTTACAGCGAACAGCTTGAATAAGTTTACAGTGAGCTCCTTTTAACCTCCCTCTCCCTCATGACCCAGATTCTCAGTTATTCCTACAACACAGCCTGGCCATTATAGCAGTGATATCTCGATGCACGCAGACATGACTCTTAAATATCATTTAGCTTCCCCGGCAAACAGCTCCTTGTTCTATGGGGAGTAATTGACAAGAGAAACTTCTGAGTGGCTCCTGAAAATCTAGAATGGCCATTTTGGGAATCTGATGCTATTTATTTTAATCTTTCAATTGCTATTTGCCTGGTACATAATTCAATCTCTGTCTGTATGACACCGACCTTATTTAAACTCTAACAAATGCAAACCAGAGAGCTGATTTTGCAGAGCAGCTAATCTCAGAGAGGAATGCACATTTCCAAAGGAGCTTCATCACTGCTGTGGTTTCTGGGCATGCTGAAGAAATTAAAATATGTTCTAGGCAATTGCTTTTAGACACATCAATGAAAACTCAATTATGAGGAAGCAAATCATTGAAATAATTGTACTCACACAAAAAGTGCCCAAAACATCAGCTTCTATTCTATTAGCTATGGCTGCTTAGAGATAGAGGAAGCAGTGACATATACATATCTTCCTTGTAATAACATGTCCTGATATCTACGCCAGTAGATTACATTTCCCAGCATGCCTTGCACGTAACCATAAGCACTTTATCTCTGATTTCCCCTCTCACTAGTTTTCTGACAGAGCCATTAGTCCTTATTAGATGAAGAGGTGAATAAAAGATGCTCATTTCAATTAGAGAACTCCTGTTTGTCTCTTGTTAGTGTAACTGAAAGAGGCTTTATTATCGTTTTCAATAAATCCACTGCCAGATCCAGGTCTACAGTGTCAGTGTAGATAAAAAGCACCTGCTGAATGAATAAGTGTAAATACAGATTCATGAAACCAAGCTTGAATGCATTACGTAGCTGCCCTATCTAGAGCTGAACTGAACGTTTTTGCTCAAACGAGCAATAAATCAATATATGATACATCGGTTTTGAAATACGAAATGTATAGAGTACATTAGAATGTATAGCCCAATTCTGCCACTGAATTTTTACTTTTCGCAGTGGTGAGTTTACATAAAGATTTAAACTCACAATTGATAGGAACAATTCTGAATGAAACTCAAGTTTGGCAAAAAAGCCAGAATTGCAAGATAAAAAGTCAGAATAACCTTTTCATTTATTATTTGTTATTTTATTATTGTTTTGCCTACAGCAGCACAATGGTTTTCAACATTGATAATACAGTTTCTTGAGCATATTAGAATGATTTCTAAGACATGTGGAAGAACGTACATCATTTCAATCCAGTATTTCGAAATATTACAGTTTTACTGCATTGAATAAACAAATGCAGCCTTGGTGCGCATTAAAATAATTCTTTCAATAGCATTAAAAACCTTACTGAGTGATTACTAATTTGAACAGTAGTGTACATAAATACACAGAGCATGTCTTCTCATGAATCAACACTGCAATTTTCTGCAGTTATCACAAGGCTTGTATAAAGATATGAATCACAAAGGTCCCTACAATTACAGAGCTTTTGTCAGTGAAGTGCCATGACTCTTACCCTAAATCAGACCCTTTTAACATTAGCTTTTAACATTTGAGTGTATATACAGTACAGTACCTACAGTATGCCTATTTTATGTGAATTAGTTTAAATGTGACTCTCAAATTGCCATTTTATTCTTTTAAGATAAGCAAGCCAATCTGTCTTGCTTTTTTGCTTTTTGAGCTGCTGAAACATTACTGTCCTGCAAGGACCTGCCGTGCTGTCTCAGTGTCACACTGTGAAAATAGCCTTTTGAGAAAGATGTATTATACAATCATCCGACTGCAGTGCGTCTTCAATCAAAATGAACTTTTTTCTTTTGTTTTGTTTTAAATTGATAATAGCTTAGCGCTGCTGAGGGAAGTCAAGAAAACAAGTAGGACAGAAAAAAATCCATAATCCTTTAAAAAACCCAAAAGAAACCATTTTTGGACAGCAAAAGAGTACAGTAGGGTACAAATTGATGTAATTTAAGCACTGATACACACACATATATTTTGCACGAGAAATCTCACCGATTATCCATAATGATCACAGTTTAGGATTTTACTTGTTAACCTCTTTAGTTAGCAGCAGGTTAAAAAGTAGTGCAACTGATGAAGTGTGTCAGTTCTGAGGGCGAATGAAAGCAGGCTCGTATCTCCTTTAGCTTAATGCTTTACTCTCACTCTCAATCCTGAACAGAAACCACAACTATAAACGAATGAAAAATGAAGGATAAAAGAACTGATTGGACAGCTTGTCACATCACACGCAAAAATTTAATAATGATAATGCATCCTCTCTGTTTCCGCTGCTTGCCTTTCCGTTCCTCTCAGCAATATAATACAAATGAGAATTTATTCAAAGCCAATATATTATTTATTATGCAGTTTATCACTGGTAATTTGCATGATTAACCAAATGAATCTATGGCATATTCTTTTCAATAGCATAAAAACAAGAAGATCTGCACTGCATTGATAAATATCTGCATTATTTAAATGTGTCTCGAGCTTGAGCAAAATATTTGCTATCTTTTCCAACCAGAGAAAAACAAAACAAAGCACAGCTGAAACAAGTTACAAAATTATATAACTGTGTGAAGGGTTAGATGAAAAGATTAGCAGTTAAAAAAATAAAAATAAAAGTCACATCAGTGCAATAACAGTTACCTGGCCTTGGATTTCTTTATGTTTTATTGAGTTAAAGCACTGAAGCTTTTAACTAAGGCTTATTGTAAAAGAAATGACAGCTAATTTGGGGGTTTTAAGGATAACAGCAAAATTCAGCCATGCAGCACAAAATAATAATAACAATAATAATAAGTTTCATGAAAAAAAATTACTTTATCCAGACGATAAGGAAATAAAACATAAACACATTCAAATTAAACAATATTATCAATTTTAATATTATTGCACTTGTCAGTGTGAACTAATCTGAAATTTTGTCAATGGCAGACAAGTTGCCATAACATTTTGTCTTGTCTTTGAATGGTAAATAATTTCACCTTTATATGTGGACATCATAACCTACAAAAGGAAAACAAAACATAATAAAAATGACTAATAAATAAAAAACAATAAGGCAGGTGTAGTTGCAAAAAAAACCAGCTTGGAACACACACAAATTTTAAAATAATGCAATAAACATTTACATTTACATATTAATTCCTGCAAATAAAAAGGAGAAAACTATTTGAATAAAATGCTGTGTTTTTTTTTCATAGAAGCTGACAAACTCATTATATTTGGGAAAATAAATCAATTTTGCTTTCATTTATTTAATTATACATTACTTTTTACTTAACGAGTCAGCTCAAATAAAGAACAGTCATAGAAATCAGATTTGTCACAGATGAATCAAAAAGGACTCCAGGAGAAGACTGACATTTACTTTAAACTTGTTCCCTTACATCAGTCAAAGAAAGAGAGTGCTTGAAATCCATAGTTGCTGGCATATATTGACAGAAGGACAATTGTGAAGAAACCCTACGCACCCTCCTCCGGTCTTTCATGTTTGGGCTCAGAAAGACTGAACTTTCGCCACTGCCAGTCTGACACAAAATCTATGTCTATTTCATCAGTAAATCAGAGCAAAACCTCAAACAAACCTAACTGTTAATTTTATTTGAATATTACATTCAGAGAAAAAGAACCGCCTCCTTCTCTGTCCGTGGTTGGTGTTTTTTTCCCCCCTCACCTGTTGAAAGCAAAAATGAGCTTTTGGTTTCATTCCAGTCTTCCCTGCGCCCTCACCAGGTGATTAAATCATTAAGTGACTCTCTAGCAGCTCCCTGAATAAACTACTTTCTGTAGCTCTAAAACTGCTTAATGATAAGAATTAAAGCATTACAGCAGCTTTGAAAGCACTATAAAAAAAATTGATCTGACAATGGTTGATGATAAGAAGATAAAGTAGCTCCAATGGTATAGACTTATATACTTTTTATATTTTAGTGCTTTGTTTTAAGAGCTATAGGATCATGCACATTAATTAATATGCACAAAACAATCAATCTCTTGCTAATGCGGCTCCAGAATGTAAATAACCCTGAGTAATTTCAAAGGCCTATTTAAAAATCATGACATGTTTCAGTTTAAAACTGGTTGTGATCCTTGAGGACACTTTTATTTTTGTACAGGGCATTTGGGACTAGTGATGGAGCTGGCCTTTTTGGTATGAGGTTGCAAAAGGGAGAAAACCTAGGATGCAAGCTTCGGAAACTACACACGCACAAAGGTTTAAAGGTTCTTACATGTGGCATCATTTCTGTCTACAACCAACTAGGGCTCAAATTAAGAAAATTACAAAAAAGCATCCCGTTTGCAAAAGAGGGATAGAATGCAGTTAGAATGCTCTTATAACTCCAGCAAGGAAATATATGTTTAAAAAAAAAAAAGAATATCAGCACATGTTCGCGTGCACAAACGTGCTATTTATTTTATACAACAATGCAGAGCAGCACAGTGTTTCATTCCTTGATTCATCAAAGTATGAACAAATTGAGTGAGACAATGAATCAATGGTCCATTAAGATAGAATCATTTGTGTTATAATTGAATCAGCTGAGTTATTTGATTGTGTCACAGTTTGGCTACCGCTACTGTGTAGGAACGAGGGAGCAACCAGATGTCTTAGAATTTAACAAGGAACAATCTTTAATCATCAAAATAAAGACCTTTTATTGTTTTATTTATCCACGATATGCTTAACCCAGCCAAGGTGCCAGCACAAAAATACATTCAATAATATATATCTAAAACATATTACGCTTGATATTATGCTTGACCCCAAAACCATTTTTGATACGTCACTGCAGTGGATAGATAATACTGTAAGTCATCACTCTGTTGCTACAATCTGTATTGTTAAAAGCGCTATATAAATAAAAGTGACTTGACTTGTAAGTGACATGTTTTTATAGAGAAGTGACCTTGCAGATCAACTTAAAACTGAAAAAAAAAAAAAACTTTTATGTGCATACAACATATTAAAAGAATGTGGGTTTGGAGCGGTTTGGTCAAGCCAGCTAAAGATCTCTTTGACATGTTGATTACGGATCATCTGTCCATCACTGATCTTCTGGACAATCTAGAGACAGGTTCATGGACCTGTATTGTGCCTGTGAAATCATTTTTACTTGCAGCCACCACAATTAATCACAATGAAAATTTTGTTTGTGCATTTTTACTAAGATATAATAATCAATAATGACATTGCAAATGATATACTGTACAAACAAAATACAGTATTTTTTTTTTTTTTACTGGAATCATTCTAAACAGCAAAGCTATAATTGTTTTTGGACAACATGAGATAATAACACCTTCAGTGATTTGCCAACTGGATCAACCATTGTGATTGTGTATCTCTCCAGGGTAACGTTAAACATAGCTCTCACTCAGAGAGTCCCCTTAGGGTGAAAACAGATGATGTCTTTCAAATCTACATTTTATCTGATAATCTTTGAATAAAGAAAGAAATCAGTATACCAAGACATTACCACAAACAATGAAGGTGAAAATGAAAACCCTGTTTTCAGAGAGGATCATGTTGGATTTTAAACACCTAGAGGCATGTTTCTCACATTAGAACAGTTGTACATCGATCAGGATTTAACACATTCACATCAGCTCCTCTGGCTTTCTTTACCCAGACCACTTATTATCACTTATATAGGGGTATAGTACTATTATAGGCCACCCAGGGACCTCAAAATGCTTATTAAATAAATAAAAGAAAAACAGACAGGAAAATAACACTTGTGGATATATAGTGCACTCCAAAAATATATCAGCACACTTGGTAAATATGAGCAAAGGTGGCTGTGAAAATAAATCTGTTATAAAATCTGTATAAATAAATCTGTAATTATATATTAATCTGTTTTTATATTTCATTAAAAAAAAACTTCACAAACATTCTAACCTTTCCTTGCAGTGAAACAATTAAAAGAAGAAATAAATGTTTTTCTCTAATGCATGTTGGCTACAATTATTGGCACCCCTAGAAAATCTTACGAGTAAAGGATATTCCCATTCATATTGCCTTTTTTTTCCACCACATCAGAGTGAGCAGGGACATGGAATTGTCCAGCAATGTCTTTTTGTTCCACAGGATTATAAAAATGAGGAACACGAAGACATCACAAGGAGTAAAAACAAAGAATATAGATCGTTCAGATTCACAAATTTAAAAAAGTGGCTGTAAGAAAGAGTTAAAGCATTGAAAATCAATTTCCACCATCAGGGAGCTCACATCTATATTGTCCTAATGGGTTTGATCACAACTGAAGAATTGAGGTTAGTTGAGCATTGGGGTAAGTCAATCCAAAATAAAATAAAAAAATAAATAAATACAACAGCCCCTACAACACAGCAAGTCGTTCAGGAGGGTTTCAAGAAAAATCTCCAGTATGTTCAGTTGTCAGATACAACTGGAACTTCAAATGGCTCTGGCTTTAATGGTCAGATGAAAAAACAAAAAACAAAAAACAAAAAAAAAAAACACACCAGATATGAATAAACTAGAGAAAGCATTTATTTCACAGTAACAGTCTCCCATCTATCTATCAAATTAAAGGGATAAGCATGTTTATAACAACAACTGATATTTTAAGAAATAATAATAAAAAATAAAAAAAATTACATGTTTTCTGAAAAAACAGGAGTTCCACGGTCTTTTACTGGAATTGTTTTATTTCTGTGGAAGGATGACCATTGAAAGATGAACCCCTGCAAAGTCAAAATTACTATTTGATGAGCCGTCACTGGGAAATAAAGGGTACGGACCATAATTGCAGAGAAGAAGGTGGAAAAGACTATCAAACAAAGCAAGACTGCTATGACAGAAATTGCTAGCATAACAATTATCCAATCATGCTGTCATTAAACAGAGGAGGAAAGCAGAACAAGGAAGGAGTAGTGGAGAGAACCAGAGATAAAATTAGCAAGAGTGGGGAAACTTCTTTAATAAAACATAAAAACACTCCTTATTAAAGCCTGCAAAATCATAGAGGCAAATGATAAACAAGTGGGTTCAGCAGCTAGCAGATTAGATGACAATCTGACTTCCGAAAGAAACGAGGGGAAGTAAATGAACTGGAATATATACAAAGCAGTGATATGTATTCTATGCTGTGGCATAATTTAATCGAGTTTGGGTTAATAAGATATTAAAGGGAGAAACTGAAGATAGTGTTTGATACCAAGTGGAGGAAACATTTAGCTAAAGTGCCCTAAAGTTAACATGAAAAAGCATTTATCTTCTGTAATCTGATGCATTTAAGAGTGGCTATTTCTTGGTTGTTTTGCAAAACACTTGTTAATGACCATGCACTTCAGAATACTGTCATATAAAGTTTGCCTCCTCCGGGAAATTAGTGCTTTCATCTGTTCGTCTTTAATGCTTTATTGACTGCAGTTTCCTTTGGGAATTAGAGCTGGTTTGGTTTTTAATCCCACATTAACAACTCTGTCTCAAACTGAAATGTCCTTTTAACTTAAATAAACAGTGCAGACTGGCTTAAAACACCCAGTGAAAATAGCATGATGAGCACACTCAATTGAAAAAAAAAAAAGCATAAAAAAAATCAATAGACCATCCATTAGATTAAAGTTGTCCCACTCAGCACAAGTAAAAAGATTCAAGAGCTTTTGTCAAATCCATCAGTTAAGGTAATTCATGCATCTGAGCTCCAAAGTGGAATCTTCTACCTTGTTAAATAAGAAAATCGTATTACTGCATGCTTGATATAACTTTCACATTCTCAGTCTTTGGTGTGAAACTGGTGAAAATCTGAATACTTGCATAAAGCAGCAGTGTGTTCCCGTCAATGCTCTTGCCTGTTCAGGCAGTGAAAATCAGACAGTTTTGACCTTGTCCTGTTCACACTGATGGAATTTTAAACGGGTCATCTGACAGGAAGATGAAAATAACATCAATGTCAAATGTTTCCATATACAAGCGCATATATAGAGTTACACCATACATGAAATTATTAGTGTCTTAAACATAAAACTGCATTGTTGTTAACATCTAATTAATATAAACGTGTCTAAACAATAAACTAAATATTTTTTAAAACACATCTTTTTTTTTGCATTTGAAAAAAAGAACGTTGCATCTCCA
Organism: Enteromius treurensis; assembly: GCA_032275025.1. Lineage (NCBI taxonomy): Eukaryota > Metazoa > Chordata > Actinopteri > Cypriniformes > Cyprinidae > Enteromius > Enteromius treurensis. The sequence continues at coordinate 10,090,027 of JAUCMU010000026.1, read as the reverse complement.
AAATTATTGATACCCTTCAATAATGAATAGAAAAGCCTTCCTATAGTTGCTGATCAGCTTTTTGCATGTCTCCACTGGTATTTGCCCACTCATCTTTAGCGATGAGCTCCAACTCTTTCAGGTTGGACGGTCTTCTTGCCATCACCCTGATCTTTAGCACCCTCCAAAGATTCTGAATTGGAGTTGGATTCTGGCTGGGCCACACAGCAAAATGTTTATGTTTTTGTTTGCCAACCATTTGGGGAGTGAATATCCAGCACTCTCTCCACCTTCAATACCATGACTGAGATGAGACCCTTGAGCAAGGCACCATTCCCCGACTGCTCTGGGTGTGTGTTCACAATGTGTGTGTGCTTGGTTGTTCACGTCTCACAGCTGTGTTTGTGCATTTGGGTTAAACACAAGAATTCCTAGAATGGGAAACCATACCTGGCCACATGTCACTTCCTTCACCACTCTTGCTGTGTGTTTTGGGTTGTTGTCATGCTGAAATGTCTTCTGGTGCCCAAGTTTCTCTGCAGACTGCCTGATGTTGTTGTGGAGAATAATGATGTATTGCTCATTTTTCGAGGTGCCGTTTACTGTGAGGTCCCCTGGTCCAATGGCTGAAAAACACAGCCAAAATATTAGGTTCCCACCACCATGTTTAACAGTGGGGATGCTGTTATCAGGGTTTAAGACTTTTCCTTTTTTAAGAAGAGAAGTGGTGTGCTTCTTGGTCTGCCTCCGTGGAACTCAGCAGTGTGCAGTGTCCATTGGACTGTCTGCCTTGAGATGTTCTCTTAAGATTTCTCACAGTGTGGAATGTCTTGTATTTTTTATTAATACTTTGCACTGTAGCTACTGGGACCAACTTCAAAACATTTAGATATGGTCTTTTAGACCTTTCCTGACAGGTCCTCAGTGAACTCCTTTGTCTTACTGTCCACAAACCAACAGCAGAGAGCTTCTGTTTTTCACCTGTTGAGTTGATTAAAACAGCTGTTCCCAATGAATCAGGGTCATTAGGATGCTTTAGAACAGATTATACTTGGAATTGTATAGAACTTTGGATTTTCCCATAGACTGTGACAGTTTGCATAATAATTTGAATAATTTTGGACATGCCACTCTTTGTTTAAATGTAAATGAAAGATCAGTAACAATTATTTTCCACAATGATGCCTCTTGTACATCATCTTATCTTCTGGGAGATGCCTGTGTCATTTCTAATCCAGAAAAAACTTGCTGGTTGAATAAAAGTAACTTTAAGTCAGAATTTGGCAGGGGTGTTAAAAATTTCGGGCTTGACTGTATACTGTATATACACTGACAATATACACTGACAATCCCCAATTATCTTGACGGTTTAAAGAATATCTTATAAGAATTTCCTGTGGTGTGATGTGTGTTAAGAGCTTTATGTTCAATATTTTTGATCTGAAATGCTGATGTGTGAGGGGAACCCCCAGTGCAAATGCACATATGATCTGGAGATTATCACGTGAAAGGAAACTATATCCAGTCAGAAAGCCAGCTCACATAAGACCGAAGCATAATAACAAACGCAGTCACAGGAAAGCGCAAAAGGATTTTAGACGGCATAGATAGAGGATCAGTTCGTCAATTTGTGGCAAGAGAGTGTTTATTCAACCTGTCCTGTAAAATATATTAATTCTCAAGTCTCAAGAGATTTTGCGAGATTTAAGGTGTTCACATTCGGGACTCTGGTTGAAAATCTGTTCATGTGGTGTGCTCTCTTTGTCACATTGTGGCACACCACACACTATAGGAGCAAAACGGTGGAATCTAAGATTTTTTGTCCTAGCGTTTGGGTTAGTTTACATTATATATATATATATATATATATATATATATATATAATGTAAACTAAATTATTATATTACACACGTACATATAATTATTTAGATTAGTTTTCATTGAAAAATTAAAAAAACAATCTTGGAAAAAAACGGTAACTGATGTTAATGCTTCAGTTTGCAAACATACCTGAAAGTGATGCACAGAACTTGCAAAACTGTTGCCTAAATCAAAACGGAAAAAAGTATATTCCTTTGATACTTTTATCACAGTCTCCATGCTTTAATATAGACATGCTGTTAACTATTTTCAGTCACAGCGTCCCATTAAATTTCTATCCCACACATTTGGTTACGGTTTAAAGCAATGTTATATGTTTTATTATTCCTCTTTGATGAACATTTAATCAGAGTTACTGTATGTTTGTAATATTCAGTGGCTTTCATTAAACTTTTCAGAGCCTATTTCTATAATGCAGTATATGTCAAAACATTCTCTGATGAATATAGCAAACCGCTGTAGACTGAAATGCATAAATTTTGTCAGTTACATTTTTAATGATTAACAATGTTTATGAGCAGGTGATGTTCATTGCCAGTAATTGGATGCATGTCACATCAACAAGAGGGGACATTTGAATATGTAAATGCAATCAGCGATATAGATGGAAAGAGAGTTTGTGTTTGTTTTGGACATGGAGTACAAACATGTCATTAGGTGGAAACAGGATACACCCCACTGCAGCTAAGTTAATATTCAGCCAGATGTGTCTTTGATTACACAGATGTAAGAGCTCTCTGAACTCCTCTAAGCTCACCAACACAGTAGGGAGATGATTTCATTACTCAAGTGTGTTTTGCAATTCCATCGCGTTCGATTCCAAGTGAAGGACCCTTGGCTGGGCTAAACCGGAACACTATCTTCTCAGATGATGAAATAACATGGTTTGGATTGCACAGAGAAAAGGTTTGGTAACTCTGGTATTTTGAGAGTAAACTTTAAAGCTAAAGGATTACTGCACAGTGTCAATGAAAGTTAAGAAATTCTGAACTTGTGTGAAAAGAAATAAGCTGGGAACCTTGCATGTTATCTAAACAGCTCAGTTAAGCTTATATATAATTGTAAATCATGTTCCTGGACAAGGATAAAGTGAAGAACATCTCCTCTTCGTCACATATTAAAAAAGAAGGAAAAGGACGTGACATGTGGCCAGGTAGGGTTTCCTATACTAGGAATTTGTGCTCTGCATTTAACCCATTCAAGTGCAAACACACAGCAGTGAGAAGTGGGCAGCCATTGCTGCGGCGACCGGGGAGCAGTTGGAGCAGTCCACAACTAATCTCCAGAATATTGAGTTCCCCATGTTTTAAAGTGTTCCGGCAGTTTAAAAAAAGGGAAAAAATTAACAAAAATGTAAAATAAATAAAATAGAACAGACATTACAGACATTTTATTTAAATTATAATAATGCTTCCAAATACTCTCTTACTGTGTTACTGTTTTTGCAAATGAATGCAGTTTTGCAGTCTAGTGAGCATTAAAAATACACTAATCAAAAAAATAACACCCTAGATCTGTCACGCCCCTTCACTGTTTGTTGTTGGTTTTCCCCATGTGCTCTCTGTGACCCAGTTTCTGTCTTAGTTGATTAT
>JAUCMU010000026.1:10072757-10083185 GCA_032275025.1 Enteromius treurensis | reverse complement strand
AGAGACACGAGGGAGCAGATAAACAATGAATGAAACAAAGACATAAACAAGACATGAAGCGCCTGGGGGCGTGACACATTTAAGTGAGCAAAATTCTATTTTTAATAATACTTGAGCTGATTACTAATTCCCAAAAATTATTTGGGTAAAGCAATTAAGGACAGTTACTCTAGTATACTACGCATGTCCTGATTTTGTTGAGTTCGGCATGTCCCTGGGTCGAAATATTTTGTTGACCCTGGAACAACATTTCAATCCAAAATTTTTACTTTGACCATATCTCTACACTTAAACCTTACCTTACTCATGAGTAATGCCTAAAATAAGTTTTAATGATAGATGAATGAGACTGATGTACAAGCACCAAACACTGATTGTAAGCTTAAACTTCACTGAAACTATAAACTGGTTCTTCAAATCTGATTGGCTTATCACAAGGTTGTTCCAGGGTCAACAAAGATAAAGATGTTGACCCAGGGACACGTAGAACAGGGCAAAACCAGGTTCTGCTACTTGGAACAGCTGCTTCTTGTTCTTGAACTTTTCACACTTACCTAAAGAAAACCAAAAACATCATGAAAAGGTAGATTTTTGGTGTATGCTCATTCCATCAACATCAATAAGAGATGAGTTTTTTCTGGCATAATCCAATCACTTGCTTGACTGCAGATATATATTTCTAGACACCTGTCACAAGTGAAGAGTTATTATTTCACATCACACATATTTTTGCCAGTTAAATAAAAATAATTTAAAACCACTTTTCTGTAACTTTTCTGACACTTAAAAAAGGTCTGCCATTCAATCTTATAACTTATAAGACATCATTTTTATTTCTATATTTGACATCTAGTCATATGGTCAGGAATACTGCATTTTTAAATTTAGTCATTCACTGCAGAGCTGTAAAGGATATTAGGAAATGTAGCTAATTACTGTACTTTTATATATTTTTGGATACTCTGAAGTTTCACTTTGTATCAAAGATATTAGCAACTTTTACTTTCTACTTCATTACATTTTTGAGTGGGCAACAGTACTCTTCACTCCACCACATTTGTAATGAATGTTGCAATTAAATTTTGCATGGCACCTAGCTTCTTCTGCAGCAGTTTATTTCTTCTACCAAAAATTGTATATCCCCTACAGGGCACTGTTAATACTGTATCTTGTGTGTTTTGCTCTTACTCACCCAGACTTGTCAACAAGGTCACTTTAGGTAAAAATGTAAGCTCTTTAGCAAATAGTTGTAATTCACAGTTGTTTTACATATGAGGATGAGTGACAAATACAGCAATGAAGCTGAAATCAGCACATCCAAGACTTTTTTTAATATTACTTAAAAGGTTGGTTCACCCCAAAAGGAAAATTCTGTCATTAATTACTTGCCCTCATTCCAAACCCATAAGACCTTTGTTCATCTTCGGGACTCAAATAAAGGTATTTTTGACTATATCAGAGAGCCATCTGATCTCCCATAGACAGCAATACAACTGAAATGATCCAGATCCAGAAACACAGTAAAAACATTGGTAAAACAGTCCATGTAACATCAGTGGCTCAACTTCAGTTTTGCCACGCTATGAAAATACTTTTTTTGGAGTAAAGAAAACAAAAAGAACAAAGCATAAAATTAAATATTTGTGCCTATGTTAATTATAACTAAAATACTTAAATCAGAATCCCAAGATTTTTACTCAAGAAAAACAAGTCACCAATGTTTAGAAATTGGTGACTTGAGTAATTTTCACTGTACAGTATCTTAACTTTTACTGACAATTTAAAAAAAAAAAAATTTAGCATTCATAATGACTTGAATTTTATTTTTTAAAAGGGGTTTTCTTTTTTTTTTATTGAGACTGTAGGGTCTCTGAAGGCACAGTTATGAGAACTGGATAATGCACGTGTATTAAGAATTCTGTTGGCTAAAAAACATTAATATGCATGCTGTTCTGTCTAAACCTCTGATTGAGATTCATACAGTGAAACAGTCTGTGGGAAGAGGACAGCAATGGTGATATTAAAAAAAGCCTTATTAAGTAAAGCTGCATGCATGCACAAACCTTTGTCACACCTTTAAGAGCAAGATAAAAAAATTACCAGCCATTACTTTTCTTACTAAGCATTTAACTGCATTTTGAATTGTATTATGTTTCATTAAATTACATATTTAGATGACAATGACAGTAAATTTATATCTGACAGTTCCCCTTCAGTCAAGTCACTCCGACGTTACATATGGGAACTCGCATGAGAGCTTTAAGAAAAGGCCTATGAACATTGGTGTACACTGATTGCATTCGGCTACACCTTTTCACTATGTGAGTATAAGAGGGCGCTGATGCAAACTTTCGCTTCGGAGCCTAGAGAGCCTCTTAGAGATCTACTGTAAGAAGAAAGAGTTCCTGCGAGTTCATGCTCTCTCCCCCTCTGACAGCGAACGACTGGGCGGCTGTCAGCGGGTCCTGTGGGCTGGTGGCCTTTTTAAAGCCAGTGAGCATACCAGCTTTTTGCACTCCATGGAGCGTACACCTACTGAGTGCATGACAGTACTGCGAGAGGTCCTCCCTGGGCAATCTGGGAAAAAGAGCAATTTCTCACCGTTGGTAAGGCATTCTCTGGTAGGTCTATACGGCCAACACAGTCTTACTCCAACTCATCAAATTTTGATGCTTGGTCAAAGCAGTTTTGCATTTTTCGATGCTCAAGGTACCCCTTTTCAGTCACATAGTGTCACATAGTCACATAGCCAGAGCAGCTTGCTTCCCCGCACAGCGTGCCGAGTGTCTTCTCCGGTGCACCCCAAAAGGACGAGATGTCTATTGCAGCATCAGAGTGAGAGTCGGCTGGTTAGGTGGATGACTCGCCAGGACAGTGCCCCTCCGTGGCTATGCTCCTCCGAGCCGCAGAGGGGGACAAATTGTGGGGTGTCCATGGTGGCCCCCACCCAATCCTTCGAGGCTTGATACTCCCGTGTTTCCCCCTTTCTTCTGCCTTTCTTCTCGGAGCTGAACGAGGGCCCCGAGGTCCCTTCCTGAGCGACGCGTGGCCTCCTCGGATTCGGACCCAGAGCCCAATATCGCCAGCGCGGGAACCAGTGACCAAGTAACCTCTGCCCAGTGCAGTCAGACTTTTCTACAGGACGTTTATCCTTCTGGGATTAGTCCACTTCCCCATTCTCCCTAGGCTGCCCCACTGTTTACGGCAGTCAACGTCCCTCTGAGCCGCCTAGCGACCAGACTGGGAGCCTGGTTAGAGCTTCCCAGCTCCTCGCGGTGGCTGATTCTGATGGTACGCCTCGGCTATGCGATTCACTTCGCCAGGCGTCTGCCCAGATACAGATGAGTCCTTTTTCACGACTGTCCACTTGGACACGGATGCCGCTGTCCTGTGTGCGGAGGTTGCTGTCCTACTGGCGAAGGATGCAATTGTGCCTTCCAGCCGAGAAGAGGTCAGGGTTCCACAAAAGTCCTTACTTCATCGTGCCCCAAAACAGCATGGGTGAATACCAATCCTTATTGTGTCCAATTCTAGATCTTTGTGGGTTAAACTGTTATCTCAGAAAATATGTTCAAAAATAAAAAAAAAATTTAAATAAAAAAGAAAATAAATAAATAATAATAAGTTCAAAATGTTGACAGTCAAGATGAATGACAGTCATGTTGAGAGTCAAGATGATTGTTTTTTAAATCCAACCAGAAGATTGGTTTGTGACAATTGATCTGAAGGACATATTTTCATATAGAAATATTGCCACAACACAGGAAGTTCCTTAGGTTCGCTTTGGAGTTCGAAGCCAACTAGTATACATACAAATATACGGCACATACAAATATACAAAATGCGTGGATGCAGCTCTAGCTCCTATTTTGAATTACATACGACTGGCTGATTTTGGCTCATTCTCAGGAGCTAGCGCTTCGACATCAGAATGTCGTTGTAGCTCATCTCAAATCTCTAGGGTTGAGACTCAACGTCAAGAAAAGCATTCTCGCTGCTGCTCAGAGGACAGTGTATTTGGGGGTCATATGGGATTCGATCACAATGCAGGCACAACTGTCTCCTACAAGTGTCAAATCCATTCTCAACACCATAAAGAAAAGAAAGGTCAGAAAGTGACTGTTGATTGCATTTAGAGAGTTCTAGGTCAAATGGCAGCTGCATCCATGGTGATACCCTTGAGCCAGGGGATTTCATCCAAGGGCCAATCCCTAGAGGCAAATAAGGGTTATGCGCCAGGGGCTTCACACCCTTTCTATGTGGTTCAGACCCGGCTTCTGACTTTGGATCCCACTCTAGGTCCGTGTTGTTGTCGCAAGATGCTAACGACAGATGCTTCCCTCACGGGTTGGGGTGAGGTCTTAGATGACCGTCCAGCCCAATGGATCTGGAGAGGTCATCTTCTTGCATGGCACATCAATAGCCTCAATATGATGGCATTATTTCAGGGCCTGAAATTCTTCCTCTAGCAATTGAGAGGTTACCATGTCCTAGTGCGGGTGGACATTGCGTTTTACATTCCGGGGCATACAAATGTGGGAGCAGACTTGCTGCCCAGACAAGCTGTGACACATGGGCAATGGAAACTCCACCTCGAACTAATCAGTCAAATCTGGGAGAGATTTTATGTAGCAGAGGTGGACCTCTTTGCCTCGCAGGAGAGCACAGTGTCCCCTTTACTACTTTCTTACTCCTCCAGCTCCCCTGGTTCTGGATACGATGGCCCATACATGGCCCAGACTGCGTATTTACATTTCCTCTGATAGCTCTTCTCCCAGGAGTCCTAACAAAGGTCCGTCAACAGGGGTTTCGCCTCTTATTGATCGCCTCGTTGGCTGACCAGAGTGTGGCTCTCAGATCTAATACCTCTCCTCGACGGCTCACCATGGGTGATTCCGATCAAAAGGGATCTTCTGTCTCAGGTGCAGGGGACAATATTTCATCCCCGGCCCGAGCACTGGAACCTTCACGTCTGGCCCCTGAAGGGGACATACTAAACGATGCTGGTCTTCCAGCCAATGTGATAGAGACTATTCTAAGTGCTAGGGCTCCCTCTACTAGAAGAACACTCCACCCTCAGATGGAGTGTTTTCGAAAGCTGGTGCATGGCAAGATAATAATACCATGTAGACCCAGTCCACTGCCTTGTTTCAGTGCTGGAGTTTCTGCAAGAGAAACTGTCCTCGGGCATATGTCCTAGTACTCTCAGAACTTATGTGGCCGCCATTTCGGCTTGCCATGTTGACTGGAAAGTGTCTCCATTTTAGCCAATTTTCAAAGCTAGATTTTGGCTAATGAATGTGCAAAGAATTTCACAAGGACATGTCCTTCCCCACTGACCTTATGAGGGAGCTATCATCACAAATTAGCACAACAGTGATGGCAGACTTCAAAAACCATAGCAGCTGTTATCTCCTGTAATCCCCTCAAGACGTTTCTTCCGTTCTACCAACCTAGAGTCATTAGAAACCACTACACACCACAGAGTCAATACCTTTCACAAACCACCCTTCATCCAGCTGCATGTGTCATCGGTCTCTTTACTGGAGTACATACTGTAATGTGACTGGCCTCGAAATCTGTTCTGTGTACACTTACATAAGCTGACTTGTCCGCATAACTGATATTTGTTTGGGACTCTCTGCCACACAGTCAAGCTGTGTTTCCATTTAGAGAACTAGAGAGCAGGAGAAGCAAAAATAACTGCAGATATCTTGTCATCAACAATTTTGTTCCCCAGTTGTCACAGTTTGGCTTTGTGAGAGAACCCATCCCAGGATGTATAAAACTGCCTGAGGGCTGCATGAGACAATTGGGGGTGAGGTTTTAACAGGAGCAACACTGTTTTCCATTTCCCGTTCTTAGTTTAATGATTCCTTTCCTGAAACCCATTTGTGAGGATTATCTTTAATATCTATGCAGACACAAGTAGTGTAAACCCCTGTGAACATGGTGAAGTGTATGATTTTTGTTGTCAGGTTGAACGATATGAGCAGCATGTAGGTGAAAAGAAGTCAGACAGGTCAGCTTGAAGTAAATAGGGGTTTAACTAATAAACACAGATATTTATTAGTCAAAAAACACAAAACACATTTCCACAAAATGCTTCCTCTTATACTTCACGACAACTGGAGTTACAGTAACTTCCTCAAAACAATGCCAAGGCTTTCCATGTGCCAATTCAAGATTTTTGTGTTTCACACTTTCTTTTAAAAGTGCATACTTAAAGTCTAATTTGACAGCACCTTAAAGAAGGTAAGCAAAAACACAGAGACTTTGCGATGTGCTCATCGTCATTGGTCATGATAACATATAATTTGGAGATGTTTGGAACCGAATGCGGATCTAATGCTTATAAGCTTTTGACGCCTTCTGCAATAACATCCATTAAAATTCAAATGACATAATGAAAGTACAATGATTGTCAGCTCTATGGATTTCCAACTTGACATCCTAATATGACAACTTAGCCAGTGCACTCATCAAATTAGAAAATATCAAACAAAACCCCTTATTATTTACAGCTTAATACTATAAGTTACAAATTACAATAAAAACCCACAGCTAGTTTTTTTTTAAGAAATATGAGACAAATTTTTATTTCACAACTAATAGATCCTTTCCATTCTGGCTGGTTAATAGCAATCTTGCTCAGACTGATGTACTATTAGTGTCATTAGCCAAAATCACACACAGTAATTTGAAGATATTTGAAATTGCATGCTCAACTGCTGCCTAACAGCCTGATATTTATACATGAAATGTTTTGCAATAACATTAATTAAAATTAAATAAGGAATGCACTGAAAGTCAGCTCCCAAGGATTTCCACGGCTGACAGATCTTAATTTAATACATTTAAATTAACATGGAAACCAAATAAAACAACCACTTCTCTACTTTCATTTTGAGAATACAACATTTGGATCATGGATCCACTGACAGATGCTTTACATTAACGTCTTACTGAAGAGAATCTTGCTTACTTTAGCAAAGATTAAAACTGACATCTGACACAAATGCCCAGGCTCCTTCAGCTATATTCTAAAGCACGACAGGCTCTCGGCATGTCATTTTGTAATCTAACTTGGCCAAACATTAGAACTGAAGTGTTTTTTTTTTCTATGACAGACGGATTTTACCGCTCAAGCCTGCTGCTGGTTAGCAATCCCATCAGCGGCTCTCACCCTGAGGCAGTCCAAGGAGATTTCTAACATCATTGACTCGTCCAATTCTTTTCACCTGCTTGCAGATCATTCTATTAACCTTTGCCACATCTCTAGCCACCATGAACAATGTGTGTGTTTGTATGTTTCCTCCTTTTTTATCTTGTAGTTACAGGAAATATTTAAATGTGATTTATAATTGTGATGTATGACTGGTCTGCCTCTTTTTGTGTATAAAAAGCCCTTTGTCCTTTTGACAGATTAATTAAATAATTGGTATTCCATAAACTATTTTCCCAGGACACATGTCGATATTAATTAATCTTGGAAAAATAATTTGTGTGTGATATAATGGAATTCACTAGAGGGGTTCTTATTCCTGAAATTGCTTTTTGGAATAGCAGTCCATTTAGATTCATTGATCTGTCCATTATTATGATAATCTGCTCATTAGAATGCAGTTTTATGATAAATTATTTGTCACCTTTTATGTTTTCTGCAGTTAGAGCCTTTTGTATTCCATTGCGTATTCTTTTTCTCTGACCTTTTCTTTTGCGTTTCCTTAACAATATACTTTGTAATTGTAAATGAGATTTCCCAAACACATCTATGTTATCGGCAGGGGCTTTCTTTTATTAGCAACTGACAAGAAAGGATACTATATATTATTCTGGGACAATCAGAAAGCACACCTACACCTGCTATTAAGCTCAAAGCATTTTAAAATGAAATCTCAAGGGTTTTTAGTGCTGTCACTAACAGCAGTGTTCCTGTCTGTGCTGACTCTGAATATGCATGGGAGAATCAAAGTCCTATTGTAGTTTTAATGTACCTGTTTTAGTGGACACCACAGAATAACTGACACAATAACCTTTTTAGCTGTCAACACTGCAAAACTTTCTCAGACTGGATTTTTTTTTCTTGTTTCCAGCCAAAATATCTAAAAATTCTTAAATATAGAAGGACTTTCTAGACAAGAAAAAACTGTTGTCTTTTTTTCAGAATTTTTTTTTTTAGCATTTTTTTGTTGCATTTTTAAATTTCATTTTAAAGTTTTTATTTGAAACAAGCTAAATTGTCTGCCAGTGGGTAAGCAAAATGATCTTATTTCAAAAGAAAACAAGATTATTTTGCTTACCCCATTGGCAGATTATTAAACTCCTTCTAAGCAAAAAATAACTTAATTTTGACTTTTTATGACTTCTGTTTTTTCTGAAACTATTTTTTTTTTTGCCTGGAAACAAGAAAACAAAACCTAGTCTTAGAAAGCATTTCTAAGTCTCACCAGAACAGTTGAAAAGGAGGGAACATTTTAAAAATAATTTTGAAATCAGAATTCAGCATGCTGTGTGGAAAAACATGGTGTTCTTAACATGCTATTAATAATTGGCACAGCCTCTTGTCATGTAAAAAGCTTAATAAAAACACTTTATTAAGATGATCCAGATCAGATGGTTAATAAAAATAGGAATACTACTACTAGCATAAGGAATCAGCAGCTATTTAGTCTAGTGTACAGTCTAAAGAGACTATACAGACTAAGACCTGATGAATGCAGAGCTCCATATGCATCCATCAACCAGTCCTGATAAATTCTGAAAGCTGATATTTGAAAGCTTTAATACATATGCAGGAGGTATCTACTTTTATACCGAGTTATGTATATTAGTTGGTTAATTGCTATTAAATAAAAAAAATCAGTTTCTTCCTTTCTTGTTTCCTCCACATTGCTTTACAAAGTGTAGTGGGGAACAATGGAGGCAGGATAAACTTCATGCCCCTCATCCCTGGTCTTTAGTGATGAATCTGAGAAACATGCAAGACCAGGATTACCTTTTCCCTCCAGGACCACAAAAGTGGTGCTTGTGTAACCCTACTATTCTCAAACAAAGGTGCACTAACAAGGCCTCCATTACACCTGTGCATTTTGGGATCCAAAAGGGAGCATTTACTGTATGTCCAAAAGTTCCCTACAACAGGAAGCAAATTGTTCTTTCCCTTTCTTATTTTTACTAATTTTTAGATTTCTTTGGATAGATAAAATGAATCTAGGCTATCCATCATTACACAACCACTAACACTTAAAGTATTAGGTGCTTACTTCATTTCCATCATGGGGATTTTTATATGATGTGTTTCTTACTGGATTTGCTATTTGCTTTTAATAATTAAAATAAAATAGTTTTATGAATATTATAATTTAATATGATATAAGGCATATTGGAGAGGAGAAGTGTTATTTAGGCATTAACTTTTAGTGACACTCCTCAAACATTTGAATTATAAACCACCACAATATGTACATAAAGCAGCGTAATCCAAACACATATCAATGTTAGTATATGCCAGGGTCATGTACTGAACTCGCATTTTAGCGCCACTAATTGGAAGTTTCTCTTTGAAACTGCAGAAATGTGCAGTAAAAAGTATGTTATGACAGTGCTGCAGAAATGTATAGAGGCACGCATTTTGAATGAGCCTTGATTGAACTACTGGGATGCTTCAGGGCTCAGTTCTTGGACAACTTTTATCTGTCTACATGGCATCACTAGGCTCTGTTATTCAGGAAAAAAATGGCTTTTAATTCACTGCTATGCTGAGGACACTCAGCTCTACCTCTCATTTCACCCTGATGATCCAATGATAGCCGCCCACATCTCAGCTTGTCTAACAGACATTGCTTGCTGGATGAAGGACTATGACTTTCAAGTCAACCTTGGCAAGACTGAACTGCTTGTGGTTTCATCAAACTCATAATTTCATCACATTCATTCATTAATTTCACTATCCAGTTGGGCACATCACCAATAACTGCATCACAAACAGTTATGATTGATAATGATCAGCTGACTTTCTCAGATCACATTGCTAAAACTGCCCGGTTCTGCAGATTTGCTTTATTCAACATCAAGAAGCTCTGAAGCTCGAAATGTTCCCTCCTGGTGGAATGACCTGTGTAACTCTCCACAGACAGCTAACTGAGACCTACTATAGCACGGGCATGTCATTGCTCTATTGTTGATTTTTTTGATTGCTTCCATTGTCCTTTGGATAAAAGCATCTGCTAAATGACAATGAAAAAATAAAATAATATAAAAATTAAAGGAACACTAAAATAACACATCTTAGAAAAATTATAAATGACAACCTAATTTATTAACTCATTGAGGTCTGGATTTGGAGTCCCACTCAAAATTGAAGTGGAAAAACACACTACAGGCTGATCCAACTTTGATGTAATGTCCTTAAAACAAGTCAAAATG
>JAUCMU010000026.1:10046794-10060192 GCA_032275025.1 Enteromius treurensis | reverse complement strand
TATTTATTTATGATGTGCAGCAAAAGATAATTAAGCTTCACCAATTAGTGTAGTGACTTTAAAAAAAAATAGCAGTGAATATGACTATTTCTACCATCAGAGAAATAATGAAGAATTTCCAATCAACATAAAATGTTACAAAACTGCCTGGAAGAGGACGTGTGTCTCTATCATCCTAATACACGTCGAGAAGTAGAGTTTGAGTGGCTAAAGACCCTTCAAGGACCACAGCTGGAGAAGTGCAAAAAACAGGTCAAAAAACATCAGCACATGGTGTTCAGGAGGGTTTAAGAAAAATTCTCCTCACTCATTCAAAAACAATCTCCAGCGTGTTCAGTTGTCAGACAGGACTGGAACTACAACACAGGAGAAAGAAAAAAAAAGTACTCCATGTGTACAATGAAATATACTGCTGTGTTTTTGGTGTTGTTTTGGCTAGAGGTCCTGGACATTTTGTTTCGACACACGGCATCATGGATTCTATCAAATACCAACAGATAACAAATCTAAACCTGACTTACTCTGTTAGAAATCTTATAATGGGCCGTGGTTGGGTCTTCCACAGAGACAATAATCCAAACGCAAACATCAAAATAAACACAAGAATTAGTCACTGAGCACAAAATGAAGTTTTTGCCATGGCCTCCTCTGACCTGAACCCTGAGTGAGATTAGCTAAAGAGGAGAACCAACATTCAGGCATTACAGGATAAAACTAAGAGCTGTTATCTTGGGAAAAGGACGAAGCAATAATTGGGTGCCAATAATTGTGGCTTAACATGTATGTATGAGAAAAACATTTATTTCATGATGATTGTCTCTCCCCATTTTCAATTGTTTTAATTCAATGGTGGGTTAGAATTTTGTGATTTTTTTTTTTGAATGAAAGATCAAAAGGATAAACAATGCAGATTTATTTTCACATCCTCCTTTGCTCCGATTTACCAAGTGTGCCAATATTAGTGGAGGCCACTGTATCTATGGTTGTAAGACCTTTGAAATAATAGAAACAATTTGGCAAAGTGATATGGTACAGTAATGCGGTCAAAGAGCTGCCTGGAACTATATGTTCACTGTGCGGTTCTCTGAAAATAATTGCACACTAAAGTGGATGTTTGTCAGCCAATCAGATTTAAGCATTCAACTTAAATTTTTTAGAACAAAAACTTTAAAATAGACCATTGCATCAATTATACAGTGGGTCTGTAAACGCAAAAGTGGCCATGACAGTTTCATCTACAGGTTCAATCAGCAATGTCTTCAAACGATCCGCAACACTCAAAGTAGATGGATGTTGATTGGTGTTTTTGAGTGTAGTGTGACAACAGTCATTTTTTAAGTGGACGGTGAGAGCAATGCCTCCTGACCCCCGGTTAACAGTGTCTGCTGTATCCAGTTAGTCATGGCCCTGTGCGGTTCTCCTTTGCTCCTCCATTAGTGAGAGAAAGAGAGAGAGTTTGCGGTTCCTTTGAGCCATAACTCATCCTGACTGCATTGTACCCTTGAAAAGTTCTGAACTGCTTAAGAAATGAAATGCAAGCCTCCCTCTGCAGACTAGAGGATGAAGGGAACAAGCAAAGCAAGCTAACGTAATACTACAGACTTATAACTACATTCAAAGTGCAGCTAAAGTCTATGTGAAATCAAAATTCAGTCAAGCAATGCAGTGTGTAGCAAGGGATTCATCATGTTCCACTTTTATACATGTAGGCAATGCCCAGTTTTAACCATCAAATCATCTTTAAGCTATAGTTCACACACAAAATTCAATGTTTTCACCCCCACAATCTTAAAAATCAACTTGCTTCAAATGGTTCTTCACAGCGATGCCATAAAAGAACCATTTTTGGCTCCACAAAGAACCATTCAGTTAAAGGGGTCATACAAAGGCAATTGTCCATAGGATCTTAATGGAAAGTTTGTAATATAGACTGCTTTAAAATTTAAGATAGTGTAAAAAAAATGCTCATTTGACCCTACTTTAGAAATCACTCTGTTCTGTGTACTTCCCCTTTAAATCATCACAAGCTCCACTGACCCCGTCCCTCTTTTCCGGGGCACTCTCAGAGGATCTTTTTTTTTGCCGTATTCGTAGTGAAACTTGCTAATTAGCACATTATTAGGAAAGGCGATGAGCAAAGATTCATTAAAAGACATTATATTCACTGCTTCTGTAGGTGAGGATGGATCATGAATGATTTGCGCGGACATAAATGCATTTAGGTTGATCAAGGGCGCGTTTCCCTCCAGAATCAAAGGTAACATTAATCTTCCGCGTTTTCAGTCACTCAGATGTCGGAAGTAAATGACTACTGCTATGTTCATTAATACATTCAACAACAAAACTCTTCAATCTCTTAGGAGTCTTGCTTATCTCTGTGTCTCGATCTGATGACGGCTCACTCAGGGCGGGTACTGAGGTAAGACAACGGTTCAGTCTGTGTGACATGCTGCTGTCAATCAACTGTTGAGGGAGTGACTTCACACCAACATGCATTTGAGAATGGCTTGATTTCAGAAGGGGAAACTTATTTTTTTTAATCAAAAGAAAACTACCTGTGGATCTTTATCATTGTAGGGTGGTTGTGTACACACACTCCCAACACACATTTCAGTCCAAACTGCTTGTAAAAGAGCATGTACCACCATATGACCCCTTTTAGTACGCTTTTGAAAGGCTAAGTTGCTTTGAGCAACACCACGAACATGGATGCTGCCGATAGGCTAATTCTGTCATGTGACACTACATTTATTTGCGTTGAAGCACATTTTCTCGACAAAAGGTGATTCCAAAAAAAAAATTTTGCGACATTTTAAGTATCGATATAGAATTTATGCGCTGAAAGTAAAACGGAAATACTGTGTCGACATTTACAAAATTGTATCGATAATCAGTATTTCCATCAGCTATATCGTTAAAAATCTGAAGCGCTAACGTTAAATATTTTTCCGCAAAAACGCCTTGGAAGGAAACCTGGCTTAGACGCCAAGTGCCTGTTTTTTAGGTGAGGGGGATCTACAACGACGGCGGACATGGAGTCACGGAATGTTATAATCAAGTACGGGTACACCAATGACAACTAAATATATATCTGTCGCTAGCTTAGAATTAAATAAGAAATATTCATACTGAAATATACGATGTTTTTTAGATGTTGGTAGACTTACCAACAGGTTTTGAGTTCTTCTGACAAACACTGGTGATGTTAATGGTGTATTTTTCTCAGTAGACTCAGTAGAAAAAAAAGAAGAAAAAGATTATCTTCATCTCTTGTCCTTATCGATGGTAAAATAACTGAGATGTTATTAAAAAGATTTTATTTGTGATTCTTTTTTATATGGGTCCTGTTCCTCTGTTATAAGTCCCTGAGTCTGTAAGGAAGGGATGTGAGACTTACGGTGACTGGTCCATGCACACTTTCACCTGCAGTAAGGATAAAGGCTAATGAAGAGGATGAAATGAGGTGAGGACTCCAGCAGAGGTACAGCTAATTGGCCCAGTTCCTCCTCTGAGAATCCTTCTGGCCAAGTTGTAAAATAATCAGAAGAGTTCAAGCATTTTTTTCCAAGTCTCTTTTTAAAGAATTTGTATGTGCAATTTACTTAAACAGTTGTAAAAGTTTATCCTAAGAGCAGAATTATTCACCATGCAAGTTTCATTTATTACTTAAGCATTTCAATACTGAAATAATCCAAATCTAAAAAGGTCTGTAAAAATGTAAATGTAAAGAAGAAAATGTATAAGAGAAATATAAAACTGTGAAACTTTTTTTTTTTTTTTTGCTAAATATACAATTTATTTGTTTTTGAAATTTTTTTCTGCTTTTTACATAATGATGGAGTCTTTGACATCTTTGGATAGGCATGTAAAGTATTATTATAACAAGTAAAAATCTCACAAATAAAAATATATCATCTTGACCTGATATGAAAATTTCAGCACAAGCTTGCATACTGGTGAAAAGAAACAAGAATAGTTCACAAACACAAAACGAACATCTGTTTGTATGTAATACGCTGCATCCCTGAATTGTTCTTATCAAATGGTTCATTAGTGTGAATGTAATATACTGTAGGTACATATAAGAATATCAATGTCTTAACGGCATGTCTTGTCTGCCTATGTTCACACTCTGATTCACTTCTCTGGGCTCTTGTTTTTTACTATATTCACACCACCATCTCAGGTTCCTCATATTTGATCATTTACCATTTTTAGGATAAAATCAGCAGCTAAAACACTGTAAGGAACATGTACATTTCGGACTAGTGCCAGCAGATTTTTCTTTTTCTTTTGTGCTAATTTGCCCATAATACAGTATGTGCCTGTCGTCTATATCTGTCATTGAGCATATCTGGAGAAAAACTTGTTCAGAAGCATAGATTTGTGCAAATGATCATTTGCTTAACTCTCTATGATAGGGGATGGGGACAAGAAGCAGTCAAGCATCCAAAACAAAACCATAAAAGTACCATAAAAAACCTAATGAATTTCTTGGAATGTGAATGATATTAAAGATTTATGAGTTATTTATGATATGGTCTTTTTTGGCACTATACTACATGGCTTCAGAAGACTTTGGAAGATGATTTGTACGATGCTGTATTGTCATCTTTGGAGCTCAATGCTACTCACTACCATTCTGTGACCTAATATGGAAAATGTGAAAAAAGAAAGGGCAAATCTCTGTTTTTGTTCCTTAGCAGAAAGAAACTCATACAGGTTTGGGAAGACAGGAGGTTGAATAAATGATGACAGAAATTAAATGTAAAAATTCTTAAAAAGAATACATCGCTTTGAATTTGATGATCCTTCATTGAAACCTCCTAAAGGCACATTTTTGAAATTCAAAGCAACTGTGCAAACACTTGCTAGTGGTTTTGTTCCACAAAGATCAGTTTGCCATGTCATTAAAAGAGGGGAAAGCATCAGTTCACTGCAATATTTTGGCAATTTTCCAGTTCTTGACCCAAGCACCAAACTAAAGTCTAGATTCAAAAGTTGCATTTGGCAGCTGTATCTCTATAAGAGAAACTGGGCAGGGTTCAAATCCCCTGTGCTCTTTTCATCCGCCTCAAAAAGTTTCGCTTCTCCTCAAGCAGTTCCTGGATGCG
Source organism: Enteromius treurensis (assembly GCA_032275025.1). Lineage (NCBI taxonomy): Eukaryota > Metazoa > Chordata > Actinopteri > Cypriniformes > Cyprinidae > Enteromius > Enteromius treurensis. The sequence continues at coordinate 10,055,078 of JAUCMU010000026.1, read as the reverse complement.
CTTATTCCGTGTTTTCTCACGCAAAAACACACGTCCTCTCCTGGGGACGATGTTATTCGCAGTTAACTCATTGTCCAATGGGTTTATTTGATACGGTATACCAATAGCGTTGCTTTCACTCACTTCAACCACTTTATTTGGCCGTCCGCTCATCTTCTCTGTGCCAGAAGCTGTTGTACTGGAAAGAGGTGTACTGAAAGTAGTGGATACAAAGGTTGATAGCAGGATAACAGGTTTTTCAGTGGTTGTTAGCACCTCTACTATAGATGTCACTGGGATGCTGACATCCATATTAACTGAGGTTGTCAATTCCATTTCATTCACACCACTCACTGTTGTTGACTGCAGTATCGTACTGCTGTCCACATCTGATACACCACTACTATCATCAAACTCTATAAACTGGACGGTGTTGCTGGGAATGATAGTGCCATAATTTAGATCACTAAAAATGACTGGTGAAACTGTGCTAACAGGTAATTCGGTGCTGTTTGTCTCATACTCTCTAGGGGCAGATGTGATGCTTGTTGCTGCAGAAACAGTACTAACAGGTAATTCAGTCACATTCACCATGTCATTTCCAGGTGCAGATGTGATCCTGCCTGGTGTAGTAATGGCAAAGGATGTGCTCAGTTCTGGAGTAGCGTGCGTAGGAGTTGTAGCATATGGATAAAAGGGTGTATCAGCAGACGTTGCTAAAATGGTATATAACCGAGGTGTGCTCACAGATGTGGCAAGTTTTGCTTCTGTGCTCGGGAAAAAGGCTGCTGTGGTGGTCCAAGCAGTGGAGGACTGGCGTCTGGGACTTTTGGTTGTGGTGGATCGTCCTTTGGTTGTGATTTTCGATTTGGCTGGTGGCTTAATTGTGGTCACAGTGATATTGCCAACCTTGCAGGACTTGCAGCACATGCGCTGGAATCCCGGCAGAGAGCAATATTGCTGCAGCACATCCATGCGACAGAATGCAGAACGGTCACCATGACAACGTTCTGCAAAACAAGAGAGCAACCTGGTAAGGCATGATATGTATGTACATTGAAAACAAATATATGATTATCGTCACTGCAACTAGCTAAATATTTTTTTACATGATCAAAACTAAGTTTAAAGGTCAGATCAAGTAGAAAAAGGTAATGATCGCATTACTTTTTACAAACTATGATGATGATATGCACAGAAGATACAAGTCTTCTAAATTGTTTGTCCTTTTCTCAAGTTTGAGTAAGAAAAAAGCAGAAATGGAAAAAAAATTATAATAATTACTGTAAAGTGAAGCATTAGTTGAAGCAAAGGAAGAACCAAGAACCAAGTCTGTAAAGACAGGTATATACATGCATACTAAAGGACTAAATGTGTTAGGATGAATTGGTTTACATGCAGTTTACCTTTAATAATAATAAATGAATATGGATTATATTTATAAAATCATTAGCTAAAACATTTTGCAAAATCCTCCAAAAATCGTTGATCATTAAAGGGATTTTCAGTGGCTGACAGTTGTGAGCAGGGTATGCATCGGCATATATCAATATGATGCAGATATATACTAAAAAACAAAAAAAGTTTAATAACAGCTTAATGGCAACTGTTTTACACAACAGAAAATGTGAATTGAACTCTACAAAAACCCATTATTCTGTGAATATGTGGCAAATATCAGTGTATTTACCCAGATACACTATGGTAAGCCTTATATTTGTAGCACAACTGAAATAAGAAAAAAACAACAACTGCAAAACCAACAATTCCAGGTGAAAGAGAAACCGATAGAAAGCAGAGCGACAACATAGGCAATTAAATATTTTTTTTCCATTTTTATAACACTTTTTTTATTCCTACTTTTGCAGTTGATCATGACAGAAACTGAAACAATGAAATGCACTCCCACCCCCATTTAAACATACAGATAGAGTCTTCTTCAGAAAAATAAATAACTGTATTGAAAGGTACAAGTTCACAGTAACTTTGGTTAAACACTTCATTACTTTGAGAACAATTAATCCATTGGTAATTCAGATGAACAGGTAAATAAATAAATAGGACATTGGTTAAATAAAATACAGGATTTCCATGATGATGTAAAAACTGGCATGGCACATACAAGTGTCATATATTAAACATTTACAAAACATTAATAAAGTTTCCCTGATAAATCAAAGTGCATATAGACGCAGTGCACGTAAGTCCATCTGAATGTTCCCCAGACATTTTCCCCCACAACAGCCAGCCAAGACGCAGTTCGGCCAGTGAAGTAACATGACAGTTACTCATAGTATATAATATTAGCATTTTTTTCTTATAAGTAAGGAGATAACAGTCATAAATGTTATTAAATACAGTAAACACCAATGTTTATTTACAGTATCTCACTGCAATGTCTGGCTTTTCCTAGTGTTTTCTCCACAGCTTTGAGCATGAAAATTCGGATAGCTCGCTACATAGTCACAACAGAAATGTGTTTCACGATACAATGACACGTCTGAAGTGATAAAGAGATGCCGAGTGTAGGTTTCCACTAAAACGCTCTCCATATCCAATGAGTTAGCCACTGTTTTCGGATGTGTGATGATTGGTTGATCGGTTGGTTCTATTTCAGGTTTTGTTTGAAGCTGCCTCTGGTTTCTGTGCGCTAAGCCATCACTTTCACAGATAAATGCCGATACATTCAAACGTAGTGTAAGGCATTGTTCTTACGCTCTATGTAGGCTACCCCCGCCCCCCCATCCCAAAAAGAGTGCGCTCGGATGTGAATGAAAGTTCATGAGGTATATTTATGTGTCGTCTTTTGTATGGCCACTGGTAACTGTCATTAAAAATGCATGCTGGCAGACGTACACGCACGCACACATGTGTCGGAAACCCTTGCGCATATGAAGGCATGACGAAAACGCATGTCACTCATCACCACGTGGAGATATTTAATGTGCATGAATCTCTCTCGTTCAGGATGAATCTGATAAAACGATATAACTTCTCTCGAAAAAAAATTAAAATGGAGAGGCAACTGGCTGAGCGAGTCCTGCATAATATAGGTCTTCCCCTTCCCCCAAAACACTTAACTTCTGTTATTAAATAGCAATAGTTCTGTATTTATGTAAAATCAATAAAAAAATACACGTAACAGTCAAGAATTAAAGCGATCAATAGCAGTCAAAATGTTAGGCTAATAAGCTACAGCTTATTCATGGTAAAACAAATTATTAATATTTCATATTATTGGTACCCATATAGATTTATATTTATATATAAATACAAATATATTTATATGTTTGTTTAAAGTCTGCAAGCACAAATAAGCTGCATTTATTGAATTTTGTTAACAGTCAAAGAGAGGATGGAGGATGAGGTGGTTATGGCATTCGAACGTGTGTAGTAAAGCGACCCTGTTTAGCAAGTTCCACCTCATGTTCACCATCGGCCACCAACACGTACGATGGCGGTTCAACAGTACGTCCCATGTTAACATCTAAACTTGTTAGTTTGAGTGTTTGTTTTTGTCCCATCAGTTTTCCAGAATGAACTAGGATGTGGAATGAGCACTTAGCAAAGATTTCCTCATTGTGACAAGTTCACATTCACAATAAAGCTTTAGTTTTTTTTTGTAATTTTTTCTTTTTTTTGTCTTTTAGCCACTTTTCATGTTTATTTTTTCCCCTTCACATCTGCAGCTCAGGCGGCGCCTCTGTAAAACGGCGTCCGCCTTGAGAGCGTGAGCCATATGGAAACAGCTTGCAGAGGGCAGTGATTCAAACAAACGCGTCGCCCCTGCGGAAACCTCAGCGCAATCATTAGCTCCGCAAGCTGCCCGTCCAATCACAAAGCCTTCTTTAACGAACATTCCCCGATATTATTTTTTTTACATGTTTTGTTTTGTCAACAATTTCTTACTGGCCAGCGTTCACAACACAGAGCTCCACAAAGGAGAGAGAGAGATAGAGCGAGAGACAGAGAGAGAGAGAAACAGAGAAACCTCCCCCTATCGGAAACGCCCCATAAAAGAGGACCACCACCCAGGAAAAAGAAGCGTGCAAGCCTCGGAAGAGGGAGGCAGTCAGGGGAGTTTGCCTTGTAAAGCCAGGCAGAGAGACAGAGGGAAGGTCCAGCTGAGAGAGGTAAGACAGCGCAGTGCCACGACGTGACTGGAGAGAGACGCTTTACTTGACATCCTCTGCACGGGGTATTTGGGGTCGTGACGCGACAACCACTGTATCAGGAAGTTCCCGTGCTTGTTGAAGTCGGAAGTGCTCCCTGTCGCATGTGAGAGAGGGGTTGGGAAGATGAAAGCCAGGGAGACAGAATGCGAGAGAAAGAAAGAAAAATCTTTATATTAGTGTATCTCTATATTACTCACTATATTAGTGTGTTCATTCTTGTTGAAAATTAGTCTGTTATTTCTGCAAAAAACTAGTACAGATAATACTACTTTCATTAACAAGAATGCTGGACAGATCATTAGTATGTGTACATTCAAATAATGCCAATTTACTTCATATATGGATACTTGGCTTCATCAACATGAAATGAAAATCGATATCATGACTTCTGATTTATTTATTATTTATTAATCTAGTTAATGTTAGAAAGTTCGGTTTCATTGATGGTTCAGGGTAAGGGTGTTTTTTAAGAATTTTCACATTTTTATTCAGAAAAGTGCATTCAATTGATCAAAACTGGAAGTAAAGACATTTATGATGCTATAAAATAGCCTACTGAATAAATATTAAAGCAGCACAGCTGTTGTCTACAACCCTTGTCAAATCAGCATATTACACTTGAGACTGAAGTACTGGCTGTTAAAAAAATTCTGCATCGCATCACAGGAATAAATTACACTTTTAAATATATATTTAAATAGATTTTTTTTTGTAATAAAATATTACAATGCTACTGTTTTACTGTATTTTTGATCAATTAAATGCAGTAAGAGATTTTCAGAAATATTACACAATCTTAACAAAAATCTATATATGGTGTAAAATATTGTTCATTGGTAATTTTTGTTAATTATGTGTCAATTAAAAAGAGGCTATAAACAGCACTTCATGTTGACTTGTATTTTGAATGTACTGATCTGTTAGATATTTCGGGTTGTTATTTTAACCTTAATGAAAGTTACTGAAATTGTGAACACGTAATCAAATACGCACTTGGGCAGGGATCCATTCTGCAGGGTCTCACTGCAGCAGGTTTGGAGTCCAGGCAGAGTCCAATGGTGTTGTCACGGGTATGACAAAGCACCTGCCTCTCCTGCGTACCATTGCCACACGTCACTGAGCACTACAACAGTACACACAATCAGACACTTTTTAATGTTAAAGAAAATCACACTAATCCTGTGTTAATGGAAATAGCATGTCAGATGTCTACCTGTGACCAGGGGCCCAGCCTCCACTCAGCAGGGCACAGGTTGCGATTGCAGTCTTTGCGGGAATTTGGGCGATCGCCGCTGCAATAGCGGCTGCGGATGGACTTAAGCGTGCCGTTATCCAGAGGTTGGACGCAGCGTACGGAACGTGTCTGAGTTCCCGTCTTCCCACAAGACTTACTGCATTCACCCCAGTCTCCAGACACCCAGCTAAACAACCAGAAACAAACACAGTCAAAGTTTAAACTTGCGCTATGTGCTAAGCGTTATGTGTGATGCAAGGTACAACAGTGACATCTACTGGAGATAGACTGCAGTTGCAGAAACCAGGCCATATAATGTGGTGCTACAGAATTTTTGCATCACGTATTAATGTGTATTAATAAATTACATAAAGTACATTATTTTTAATTAATTAACAAAAGACAATATTAAAGTTTAAGGTTTAAGATATATAATATATTTATTATAAGATAATAAAGAATCACGAGGTGTATCTTGCCCCCAAAGCTGTAAATAAATGTGAATTTAAAATAATAATAATTTCTTTTGGCACACACACACTCACATGGGCTGAGCACACTCTTTCAAGTTACAGTCTCTCTTCTCCGGCGGAGGCATCTTGATTTTCTCACAGAATCTGCGATGGACCATCCTCATCTCTGCATTCTTACGGCAGCCATAACGTGTCTTCTCAGTACCTATTGTGAACGAAATACTCATGAACATGAATAGAGAAATACCAATCAATATAATAATCGAAAATAATGTGGTCAGAATTCCAGAGTAATGATTTAAGGCAGGACTTAACAAATGATCAGTCATAGCAGAAACTTGTAGAAATCTGTCTCTTAAACTACTCTCAAATAAATGATTGTGGTTACAGAGAACTACCTTCTCCGCAGGTCTTGGAACAGGGTGTCCATTTCTTCACCACCCAGGAATATGGCACAGCATTATCAGGGACCATGTTATTCTCATTGGCACCATCACTCAGTCTGTTATTATCAGTGATGTATTTGACTGACACATTCACCTTGGCCGATCCATTCATTCGGATCTAAGAAGCATTTACACAATTAAGGACAACCAATTAAGGTAAATTGTGTATCCACTGATATGTGAGTGTGTGTGCATGTTTATGTGGTTTATGAGGAAACAAATTTGTAAAATGACATAGGTATTACGATATGAAGGTGACTGATGAGGACATGTCACCGTAATTCAAAAGGCTTAAAAAACATACCAAATGGTGTTTTTTTTTAAACTCTAAAAATGCACAGTTTCCTGTAAGGGGTAGGTTTAGGTGTAGGGTCAGTGTAGGGCAAGAGCACATACAGTTTGTACAGTATAAAAACCATTACGCCTATGAAGAGTCCCCATAAATCACAAAAACCCATATGTGTGTGTGTGTGTGTGTGTGTGTGTGAATTCCTATAAGAGATTACCATGACAACCACATCGTTTTTCAAGGGTCCACTGGTTTGAATGGTGTCCTTGTTGTTTTTATTTTCATACTCCCATTCCAGACCTTTTTCAATGACTGAGCGTGTCTCTGGGTAGTCTCCATGTGCATTGAGAAAGAAATCATCCAATGCTTTATTCCTGACAGCTATTTGGGAAAAAAATTAGGGAAGTCAAAAAGGTATAGAGCTTCATGTAGGAAGACCACAGGAAATTATTAAGTTTTACCTAAAATATGAGTAGTCCCATTAAGTTCCTGGATGAAGAGATGTCTCGCGCCTCTGGGAACGTCAAGCACTTTAATGACACCTAAACCATAACATTTCCAAATCATTTTTTTACTTCAATACAGAAACTAAGCTTTTTCAGAAATTTCTAAAAATATTAAACATGAACTATCTATATGCGTTATTTTATTAAATTGCAAAGCTTGTTTTGTTTTTTGTTATATGGAGAGCTTGGATAATCAGGCCAGTATTAGACTAGCAACTACAAACCTTGCTTTGTTATGCTTTTTTTTTTTTTTTATGTAAAACAGATATGACACAAAGCTTTGTTTACTGAAATCACATGACTCATGTGCATCCACCAGTATTAAACTACTGATCAGAATTACTCAATACTGACCTTGCAAGTTGCAGTGTTACGGGATTTCCTTTGCAAAGAATTTGACTAAAAGAAGGTATCTTATGAGGCATTATAATTACGCCTATGTTTGGAGAAGCCATTGTGTCTGGACCGGGCCTGTGGTGCCTTAAAAATGCTGCCTTTGCTAGGTTTTGGAATAGAGCCTACATGTGTGCTGCAGAGATATACCTTTTCTTTTGACATAGCTGAAGTTAAACTTGTGAGTCTTGCACTTGGTTCCGTCTCCCCCGCAGACGCCACACTTATCTTCCTTTAGAGCTGATCCAACCACATTATCACAGCCCACTTTCTGAAGAGAGAGAGACATCGTGAGCAACAGGCCACTAAACACAAACATTTACAAACGGTACACACAGCTATTCACCTCACAGTCTCCGTCCACACAAACACTGTGGGGATCTTTGTAGGAACAGCGTGTTCCAGGTTCTACCAGCGTCTGCATGTTGACTACAGCTCGCGTTTCTTTGGATTGACAGTACAGTTTGCAGCGTTGCTTAGCTGTTAAAAAAAAACAAGACAAAAGAGATCCTTGCGTGATGGATTGAGATCAAATGCATTTTTACAAGGATTCAGATGAATTTAAATTGTGAGAAAAATATACAAATTCTCATTCTAAGAATAAATGTTAATCATATACATTTAAAATTTCCAAAAATATTCCACATCTAATACACCTTTGTCCAACAGAGGATAGTTAGATAATATCATTTCATGGTTTACACACAAAAAAAGGTCTCTTGATAGTCTTTGCATGGTCTATAAAAGCAGTGTAAATTAGATCATCCCAAACAGCGTCCCAGCTAATCC
>JAUCMU010000026.1:10033694-10046694 GCA_032275025.1 Enteromius treurensis | reverse complement strand
TTTACACACAAAAAAAGGCCTCTTGATAGTCTTTGCATGGTCTATAAAAGCAGTGTAAATTAGATCATCCCAAACAGCGTCCCAGCTAATCCGACAACTGGACACTTCTGTTCCAGAAGTACATTCTCAATTTTTTCCAGCTCGATTTTTCTTTAAGACCAAAACGTATCCACGAACAATGTGATGCCTGTTGAATGTCCCAGTTATTTATAAGCATTTAATTTCACTCAGTGCGAAAAAAGTACAAGTTAAATAAGTACTTTATTCTAGACCAAAAAATGCAAACCCACACAAATCAAATCGAGACCAACAGAGTACATTTCTCAGAAGATTAAAATGCAAAAAAACAAAAACATCATGTAAAAATCTCATTTGATCAAAGGTATCCAGGCTCATTGTATAAACCACAAATATTATTTTCTGAATTATTCTACGGTTCAGTCGTAATTGACATGACAGGAAAAAAAAAAGCTCACAAAGTCTCTTTATATGAGAATTACTTTGAATGTGCCTGTGTTCATTGTAAGGCTGAGACAGACATCAACAGCACTAAAGGTTTTGGAAGGATTTCATGTTCTAAGTGATGTCGCGAATAGCATGGAAGTACATGTGGAAAAAAGAGGGGAGTTTGAATGAAATCACATTTTTATGTGTACCCACTGTGTAAGTGAGAACAGCTGTGCGGAGAGATGGATTACATCAGTCCGGTTAAAGGCCTGGCTGAGAAATTGAGCTTGATTGTGCAGGACAGAAGTGGGAAACAATCTAAAGTTAGCTTTAAATAAAATGTAAATCATTTAAAATATATATAAAAAAATCTATCTTTACATTATATTCAAAAGTTTTACAAATAAAAAACCTTTAAGATTTAATGTGAAAATCATTTACATTATTAAAAAAAAATTAATAAATCGACCACTTGTTTTCAAGTTAAAGAGCTGTTTTCAGTTTCAGTGGTCCATTGAATTACTTACGGTCGGGGTGTTCATAAGGCAGCCAGTGGTGCCAAGTATTCTGGTACTGAAACTTGTTGTCCATCATGCTACATTGCTTAGCTCTGTAGTCGTTGTATGGGTCCTCACACTCACGTGTATTACAAATCTGGAACTGATAGCTTAGGCCAGAGCAAATACGTCCACCGTTAGCCGGACTGAAGGAGGTTAACAGAGAAAAAAATAAGATATATATATATATATATATATATATAAAAATAAGACAGATCAACAAATAGACAGATAGATAGATAAGATGCACACCGCGGATTGTCACAAACTCGTCTGCGAAACTGTAGTCCCCTTCCACAGGGGTGAGAGCAGGCGCCAAACTCACTCCACATCCCCCAGTGTCCATCCTTCTTTATGATGTCTGGAGTCAACTGCATACAGTGGCCTTTAAAACAGTGCTGAGAGAGGAAGAGAGCAGCACATAAACGCAGAGGAAGCAAGTGAGTCTCAGGATGGATCTGCATGAAAGGCTGAGTGGTACCTTCCCATCACCACATTTAGTGCCATCAATGGGTGGACCTTTTTTGGTCTTGCAGAAGAAGGGGTTGTCTGGGTGAGCACACCAAAGCTGCTTACAGGGGTCAAAGGGGCGATACTGAGAAACAGAGATGCAGAGAAAAGAAAAATCAATGAAAGATGAGGACGACAAGACACAGCTGGTCAGGGTAGGATCAAACTGAAGGACATCTGATGGGGTAAATATAGTAAACTGTTTATTACAAAGACACATTGATGTAGAAATACCACTAAACAGCCCTGTACAATTCTAATAATTGAAAAATCATTAATATAGTTAAAATCATTTATAGAACCTTACTTTAATATAATAAATATAATATAATAATAAATACATATATATAATATTATAACAGTTGTTCAGGCGCGATGAAACAGTATGATATATTTTCATTCATGGGCAGGTTACATTTACGTAACAAAGTGATCTCATGCAAGCAAATCAAAGCAATGACAAAAACCCTTTAAGTTATGATACAGCCTGTGGCCAACAGCACAGTTAGACAACAGAATGCTAGGCAGTGATGGGATATGGCCTTGATTAAGGTCAAACGCTGAGCAAAATCTCTTTGCTTTCCTTCCTCTGAGAGGCGTAGTAGAGGACACCAGAATCTCTGGCTGTGGTACTAATGATGACACTCCATTTAGCAGGATCCTAAACCCAACAAGCATTTTAAACACGTCAAGACTCCAAGTGCAAAAAAATGGCTCACAGTTTTCAGCAGTAGCCAGCTGGCTGCTACTGTTGTCTCAGTTTGAATATTGTTTGGAGTTTGCCAAGCTAAATAGCGAAAAAATTGCTAGGCCAAAAGCTAGATGATTATTAAGCACCTGTAGAGATTTTTAGATGCTTCTGAGAACTGTAAAGTTAAACTTGCTCAAGTCAGCGATGGATTGATAGTTTTTTTCTCTAATGATTGTAGAAAACTCTCTGAAAAGTCACCAGGCTGCACTGACCTGGTTAACTTGACATTACAAGAATGTTCAAAAGAGGTTTGAGATCTAGGGTATTGAGAAAAAGCTGTGGCATGCTTTCAATTACTTCAGAGAATAATTTTATCCTTCATTTTGAAAAACAGAACAAAAACGCTAATGGCAAAGCAATCCACAGGGTTTAGAAGCCGAGATGTACTGTACCACTTACATTCTTGCTAAAGAACTTGTGTAAATTATTCTATACAAAAATGTGTTACTTAAGCTACTAAGTTGTTTAAATCAACTGTTAAGCAGTGGGACTACTATTCTGGGTGGATGAGTACTCATGTACATTGCTACACACACATTTTTTGCATTTATTTTTTTAGAAACTGAAGTATGAGCCAAAATGATTTAAAATCTTATTTGTATTGAACTTGTGCACTCCTTTTAATGCTTGTGAATGCCAACTGAAGTCATTCAGAAACATCTGTGGGTTTAGTATCCTGCTGTGTTTGTGTCTGCAAAATGACAATGAGCTGAACACCAACCAATAACATGTAATGAATAACAATAAGACCATCTCAATTGAACCAAGTTCAAACGAAAGAGGCCACGTTGCGACTGAGGAGAACACCTTACCTGGGCTCCTGATGGCCCCACCTTTTGCAGCTAAGGGAATGGTTTAACAAGACAGTGAAGTACAGTCCAAGGAGTGCTGTTCAGCTGGAATCTCATTTTGTGAGCAGTAATGATTCTTGAAATCTTTTTTTATCCAGTTTATCAAGGGATATCAAACTCATGACATCAGGATTTGATTATGTGATCAATTTTATTCTCAACAGTAAATTAGAAGCAGATTAATTAAAGCTACGGATTTTCTCTCTTACAGGCGAGTGAAATCATTTTGAAATTTGGTCTTCAACAAATATTTTATTTAATAAACAACCTGGGATTTATTTTATATCAACATCTATATAAAATAAAACCAGCAGATGTGCTGTGGAGTAATTTAAAACCTGGGGCAGGACTCATAAAAAAGAGATTTTGTAGAATACTTGGTTACAGTTTATTTAAAGATATCCTTAAGTACGGAGCAATATTATTTTACCAAGTAGTTTAGGTTTGGGATTAAGATTACGGTTTGGCTTAGGGTTACTTACATGTAACTAAGCATTTTTTTATTGTAACGTGTAACAAAATAAATTGTTAAAAACATCTCTTTTTTATGAAGAAAATGACAGTGTTTATCTGAATGAACACATGGCTGAAGACTCACTTCAAGGATTGCCTTCTTCAACTAGTCTTGTAGCTATTCTTATTAATAGTCCTACTAATCTTATTAATAATAGTACGTAAATTATGTAGCTAGTGTTGTTGTAATGCCTAAAAATATCAAAATAATTTAAAATATTCAAACTATTCTAACTATTTAGGATTTAAGATAAGTCTGAGACTATCCTAACTTTAAGAAGTTATTTATGATGATTTTCTACAAGAAACATCTTTAAGGTTTGTCTTATGAACAGTCTTAAAAAATGGGTTGACATTCTTAAGAGTTTTTGAGAATACAAATATACATATTCTTAACTTTTTTCTTAAGCGAAAAATAAAATTAAAATCCCAGTTAAGAAGATATTTTTTTTCTTAGAATTTTCTTAGAAAGTTTTATGAACCCGGCCCTTGGTTCTTCTCTTGTTCAATAAAAGATTAGTTTACCCAAAAATGAAAAGGGTTTCATCATTCAAGGAGCTCATGTTAGCCCGTATAACTTATTTTTAAAATGTTTTAAATGCTTTCAAACTTGCAAAATTGCAAAAAATATATTTATATTTGTAAAGAAGAATTTGTTAATGAATTTATGCTGCTTGTCTGAGCTGCTTGCCAAGAGCTAGAGCAATAAATGGTCACTTCAATTTTAGTCTATTTAAATGTATAATGTAAATGTAGATTTACATTCATCTAGAAGAATTGGAATAAAGTTCATGAGTCATAGTGACCACTTTTATGATACTTTAATGGTGCTTTTGTGTCCTTTGCAAACCCTGAAAGCTCATTCTTTTGTGCTCCACAGAGGAAAGAAAGTTATACGGGTTTGAACCAACATGAGCACACGAGTAAAATAGAGACAGACTGAACATTTTTGGTGCACTATTCTGTTCCATTAAGCCTTTTCCCTTTGGCATGTACAGATATATCAAAACTCAGTCACTTAACACAAAATACTGTGTTCCATTCATAATGCATTATTGGCATGTATAAAACACATCATACTGGGTCACGCAATCTACGGTAAACCCAATGACCACAAATGGTGATTGTTATGGCAAGCTGATGATTGTCAAGAAAGAATGCTTGTATAATTATACATGCTCGTAGTGATTTTACAATCTCGTAATAATGCATTACTTGAATGAAAAAGCCTGTGCAGCAGTGAAATCAAAACTCACCGCTGTGCACATCATGTATCCGGCCCCGAAGTCAAAGCGACACTGTTCGTGCATGGAGTAATGCAGCCCGGGCAGGTGTGGAAGCTCCTCCCATTTGTGCTCGAACGGGTCGTCACGGAGACAATCATACGACCTTCAGAGGCAGAATGAGATGGTATATAATTCACAGCTGTATTAGTCAAGATTATCTGTGTATGTCTGTCAAACACTCACTGCAGGTAGCGGCCCAACTCCTGCTGACTGCAGCGGGACCAGTGGAAACGGTGGAAAGCCGCCTGCACCAGTGGGGCCATGATGCTCCCCATCTGCACCTCATCTCCGCAACGATTCCCCTGACCATCATGCTCCATTCCCAACCTATAATGCATATATACAATTTACTATTTTGTGTATTTCTATTTTGTCTATTTCTAATTTGCTTCTTATATTGGTATCATTGGACTTTAAAATAAAATTTTGTGAAAGTTTTATGAAAGTTGGTTGTGTGAATAATTCAGTGATTCAGTCATTGTTTTGTTTGTTTGTTTTTTTTAAACAAACGTATAGAGAAAATGACTCAAAGATTCAGTTATAATGGCTGTATCCAATATCGAATAGTCTCTAAAAGTACTTTCTGATGCACACTTCGAAATCTTGCCAAAACTTGCACGATATCTGGTTACTATTTTATCAGTACTGTGAATCTGAACATACTACTTTTTTCACATACTGCTTTGCATCTACTATATACTAGGGAAGTAAGTATGTACTTTCAAATGTAGTCAGTCATTTATTTACTCAATGAATCCATGTGGAGTAAATTGGCTGCGGACAATTTGGAATTTTTTTTTTACAACAAGACAATCACTTATTGCCACCTCCTGACATTTCAATGTAACATTCAGAAAGAGCACACTGTAAAATCCCCATCACTAATACACTTATTAGTGATACAATGGAAAGTGAGCTGTGTGAATAATGCTCAACAAATTAAATTTGAGGAGAATAATTTGAGAACCAGAACATACTGCTGTATAATTAAAAACATATGTGGTATCTTTTGACATACTGTAGTAGATACTCACACGTGTCCGGTTTCATGCGCCACAACAAAAGCAGACGAGAAACCGTCCTCATGGTTTAGAGTGCAGCTCCGTACAGGATGACACATGCCTGTGACAGGAGCGTAACCTAGCAACACAAAAGACACCTGAGTTTGTCCTCCACACATTTTCATCACATGTTATTTTTAACTCTTAGTTTCCATTGATCAGAAGCCTGAAGTCAAGGTCATTTCAAGATCATTGTGGCATGTCTTTACAGATACATATTTTTTTCAAACTTGTTCACGTTTGAAAGATCATCTGCTCTTGTTAGCAGCATGGTTTACTCTCTGGATGTTGATGATGCTGTGTTTGTGTGTGCATGTGTGTTCATTTTACCCTGCATTCCTGTGGGTCCAAACTCTTGACGAGTGAGAAAGATGGCATGATCATGGTATTCTTTATCGTTAGTGTCCTTCCTTTGCTGTTCGAAAGCCCATCGACACACATTCTCCAGACTCTGAGAAGGATTACCCAGCTCAATGAGGCTCGCGGACTGAAAACACACATGAGAAAGATGTTACACTCAAAGGTATTTTGATTTTCGCTATTAGCATCTGGTCATGGTATGAATCAATGAATGCTTTGGATATTTTTTGAAGCTTGAAATAATGGGAAAGGGCAACTAGAATTCAAGCGCTTTTTATTTTTTAAGAATTTCATAAGGGTTCGAACTGACATGGGGTGATTAACTTTTAAAAAGTACTGATGATTGTTACTGCCAGGCCAATGCAACATGCACACTACCTCTCTTAAGCTAAATTACAGCAAAATACAGTAAAATCAATTATTGTAAATGATTGCAACTTAAAATAGTTTTAATTTATTTTAAAATATTATTTATATGTGTGGCGTCAAAGCAATTTTTGAGCAAACTTACTATCAATATTTCTTCTCATTATCAATGTTGTTTTTTAGGATTCACTGATGAACAGAAAGGCGTAAAGAACAGCATTTACTGTGTGTTAAGTAGATATCTTTTGTAACACCATTAGTTGTCACTTTAATCAATTTAAAAGCATTCATTAATTTAAAATACTGACACCAAACTTTTGAATGGCAGTGTATAACCACAAGACTTAAAAGTACAGTAACTGAGAGGTGATGTAGTACTGTTCACTTACATTTTGTTTGTTTGGGTTTTTTTTGTTATAACAAACATCTTAACCATTCGATCTACCCTTTATTAGACACCCATTAATAGTAAATTACTGAACACTGAACAATTGTTGTATTGATTTAAATACTAAGGGATAATTCAAAACTTTTTTCTGTAGTCAAATCACATATGTTGAACCTAGACTGTTCCTTTAATCAGAGGACAGACTCCTAAACAATTACAACAACGCGAACTTCAAAAGCGCAGAACCATTGTTTATCAATATGCTAGTATCATTAACGTCCTTTGATGTTGAAAGTACTGAACAATCCAGTAAGTTGTATAGTGAAACTGAACATGTTGACATGAAATGTTTACAAAACAACAACAACAGAAAACAAAGTTTACATTTTAAACCACGGCAGCCATGACGCTGTTATTATTGCTACAATTCACACTCGTGTTAACACAGACATAAACATTGCACCAGTTTTCTTTCATAATCTGTGCAGGGAGATAAATGTGTGCAAAGAAACATCCAGACAGGAATGCGTGGCTGTGTTTTTGATGACGTGGCCAAGAGAGCATGGAAGTAGGAGATCCTTTCCAGATGCGTGTCCTGAAACTGCCTCTCTTTCCTTGTGCCTCACGCTTGAGCATTTTACATTGCATCAAGGTCATGAACTCTGAGAACAATGCTGCAATGTCTTCACCAACCAGTAGAGGGAGGCTTCACCATTCCAATGCTGTTTTCACCATGGGAAGAAAGAGGGTGATGGGAAATAACTTAACTCAGCATCACTCTCAGAACAAGTGCATCCAGCTCTTTATTTTCTCATTACACTTCATTTATTTGTGACTGCAGATTTTTACGCCGTAGGTTTGTGCGCAGACAGCAGACTAATGCAAACTAGTTACTAAATACATGATTTATCTTCACTTATCTTCATTCCATCGCTGAGATGTTTGTTGATAATGTCATGAAGGGTGTTTTCTCAGAATTCTGTACACAAGAGACTTCCTCTTGTTCTTGCTAACAGAATACATGACAGACGTGAAAGCGTGCTCATTAAAAGGACGTCTCGGCATCTTTATCTTCTCTATGATCCACTGAAGATGCACGGATGCTCACACGCTCTTTCGATTGATGCTGGGTGTGTCATGTCAGGGTTTCTTTATCTTTTCAGCGCTAGGTGAGGGGAAGAGCGGAACAGATGTGCGGAAGAGACTGTGATGTTGGAACCTTGTTGGAGGTGTGCGGGGTCACTCGGTTGATCGGTGCGTGCCGCTGCCGGCAGCAACGGTTGCCACAGTAATTGGGAATGATGGACAACCTGCTGGCAAGACGGGCGAGGCTGCATGCTGATTGGGGCTGAGGCGGCAGGGGAGAGGAGTGGGTGTGGAACAACCAGGCATTTGTGTAAGAGCGAGAAAAAGAGGGAGGGAGAGGTGGAGAGAAAAAGATACAGATGGAGAAAGACGTATATCTGTGGCAATGCTTTTGAAATAGGGGGGTGATCTAGAGTGAGTGTGAATAAGAACAAAACATGGAAAGGTTTTCATTCTGAATGAGGTTGAAATAAAGTGTAGTGAATTTACTAAAATGGAACAACTGCACTAATGTGCATCTATTGAATAGGATGAAGGTTTTAACATACCAGGAATCACCTTAACCATTTTTTAGTTTTGGAAGCCATGAATCAGGTTTTGTGTGTGTGTGTGTGTGTGTACTGGTTTTTGTGGTTTACAGGGACAATAATTTGTTTAAAGACATGGGTATGACAGGGGTATTAGGGTTAGGTGTGGGGTTGGTGTAGTTGCGATAGAAAATAAGGTTTGTACAGTATAAAAACCATTAAGCCAATGGAAGGTCTGTAAAACCACAAAAACCAACGTGTTTCAATTGAATAATCTGTTTGTATGAGCTATATACATTTACAATTAAAGCACTTTGGATATTTAGTAACTGCTGTCATGATAATCCTGTAAGAATGTGTTTATTATAAAAAAAATATGCATTTTCAGTCAGACGCATTTTGGAATTGTGCTTGTATAAATGGAGGACAAACATCTAGGATTACGGTGTGCGGAGTATGGTACATTACATAAAAAAGCTGTGTGGAAAGACCAATGTGTCGATATGAAGGTAGATAATTTGTTACTGAGTAAGACACATGAACTATAATGGAAAATCACAAGGATATGTGAATTTGCCTCAAGTCATGTGACTGAATTACTCGCTTAAATCTGGCAGTGAATTTGAACACAAAGAATGGAAACCCTGGTGTATTTCTGAATGTTTTTTTAAATATCTAGATTTTTTTGGATGGAAACCAAGGCTATGATAGTTGACTAATACCAGTTAAAAAAATTGCTTGCTAATTTGAATAAATCTGAAATAAAATAAAAGTACATGTTAGATGAAAACAGGAAAAATTGTTTTTATTTTGTGTCTACAGTATATTTATGTTTAAGTTTATGCCAGACTCCACCACTGGGACGTGGCCAACCTACCATATGATTTCAGCATGTTTTTTTTGTTGTTTTTTTTACTTTAAAACCATTGTATATTTACTTTTTATCTAAAAATGGTTTTGACGGCCAGCCCACAGGTCAACTGAGCCACTGGTAATGTCCCGGGGCTCCCCAAGGCCACTTCATTCCTGAATGAAGTTAAACAACATTTTAAGCCACAACGAGAGGCAGACGAAGCATGACCAGGAGCAGACGGAAGAAAAACACAGAATGGAAAGAAAACCAAAGGTTGTATGAGCACAGGGACAAAGATGAAGAGAGAACTGACAGATAAACAGAGAGGCCTGTGTGCCAACCGCCTGATGAGTTTATGTGGGACAGTTTGCATTTTAAGAACTTAATCCTGGAAAGACGAGGCCAGAGGGACAATCACCACAAATCAGCGCAGGAAACACCATCTGCCTGACCCGCCGTGGACCTCTGTCTCTCCATCTCACCTGAAACCGCACATAATCACCATGTAACCCCACACACTAGCTGTCACAGAGGAAAAATCATCATTTATCATAATGGCTGGAGGTGGTATAGTATCTTAGTAAAAAGAGCAAAATTTGAGGGCACCATAGCGTTGTGAGCTATTCCTCCCGCTGGGTGAAGTGACATTTGTGGTAATGGTAAGCTCCGTCACAGAGATTGAAAGGTGATGGATTGTCATGTTTAAGTGGCTTAAAAATATCTTCCTCATGGGTTACGCATCCAGATAGCACTCCTGGAGAAAAGATCCCTTATCCTGAACCTGATGCTGATTGAATAAATGGAGTAGGTGTTAAGTTCACTATTGATTAAGAGGTATTTTTCCAGACATTATATTATTCAGATGATCCCAGAGGAAAATTGTTCTTTCAAACCTCACTTAAGTTTGTCTCTAGATTTTCTCATTTAAAGATGAAGTGTGTAATATCTGAGCTACTAGTGGCACTAACTCAGGTTCAGTCAATGTTGCTCTGTCTGGTTGCTCAGACAAACAGTGTTGAAAGATCTGATTAAATGAAAAGCTTAATTAAATTTGTTTCTTCTTTGAGCAATGAAGTGAAATTAAAAAAAATTCAGACAAAATTACTTAATGACTCACTCAAATATAATTGAATTCCTTATTCATGTGATTCACGTGAATGATTTAATAATTCAGTCATAAGAAGAGTTCTTTTTTTTGTTTTCTGTTCCTGAATTTGTCAGAAATTGCATACAAATTGTAAATCAAAAATAACTTGATTGTCACTTCTTGAATGAATCTGAACTCTTGACAATTGGCTCATTACCCAGTTTATTTGGACTAGCTGGCTCTACTAAATCACAAACTGCAAGCATGATTAATAAAAGACGTTTATATTTTTCAAGCATTCAGAATACGCAACTATTGCAATAGGCGTATCATTTCTGTTCTCATTAGACCAATCACAGCAGACTGGGCCACCTGACCAATCAGAGCAGAGTAGACTCATAAAACGAAGAGGATAAAATAAACTAAATCTTATAACTGCTTCAAACAGATGGATTTAAGAATTATTTAGAACGAATTTGATGAGTGGTTTGGAGGTTAGAGGCGTACTTTCAAACTGTATCATAACCTATTGATCTGTCCTACGGGACATAAGCAATTCATACAATTGCTACACGTCATATAAAACGTAAAAAAAATAAAATAAATATATATATATATATATATATATATATATATATATATGTGTGTGTGGGAGTAAGAGAATGGAGAATACGGATAAATTTGATGATGCAAGAGAGAACTCCATTTAGTCCGGTTTCTTAGACCAGAAACTTAAGCATACACACAGAAAGCGTGTCTTACACAGAGTACTCTTGAACAAAGAAGGAATGGAGAATTACAGAAAAATGTTGTCGAATTGTCCGTTTTGATGAGCATTCATGTAGAGTCGATTGTCTTAAGTGAAAGTAAACAGTAGGGAGAACATATCAGTGCATTGCATCTATTGCATCCATGCATTCGTTTATAAAGGGATAGCAGCCTAATTTAGTTGCTATTGTCAAAGTCACTGATGTTAATCAAGCAACAAAAGTAAAATCAGATTGGGTTGACTAAAATCAAATGAACTGTAGTCGTATGATTTTTAGTCGACTAAAATATGACTAAAACTAAATGGCATTTTAGTCATAAGACTACGACTAAAACTAAATCAAAATTTGCTTACAAAGACAGTAGCTTGTCACCACCTACTGGCATAAACGTAATCTTCAAAAAGAATTAACTAAAAAATCTTAAAAACTAATGCATATGTAATGCACACTATCACTATTAATTTATCATCATTTGTGAGCTATTAAAAAGATTTTTTTAATGAGTAACGGTGCCAGATGAAAGCTGAACCTAGAACTGTGGTCACTATCAGGTCAACCACATTTTAGACTGGTTACCTGATCTGAAAATCTGCCTCTCCCTGATATCCAGTTACAGGAAGAACATTGTTTTGTGGAGATGTGTTTATGAATGAGGGAGGGTGATCATTGATTGTTTATCTTGCATTCTTGATTCTTCTTCCCAGAATCCTTTGCTTGGTACCACAGGGGAGTTGCTGGTGTATTGGGGTGGGGGGGTATTGGGAAGGCAATTGCATAACATCAGCACTCGGTGTGCTTTGGTGTTGAACTGTGAAGGCATGCGACTTTGAAAAGACTCCCATGGGAACTCTATGCTTTTAGTTCCCGTTTGCTCAGTCCGGTGGAATAACAGGGCCTAGGCCATGGTGAGCACCCAGCAGAAGGGGGTGGGAAAAAGATGCGCATGTAAGCTAAGCTAGCAGTGTGTTTATGTGTTTATGTAGGTGTGAGTGTGAGAAAGAGGGTGGAAGAGAGGGAGGAACGGAGTGTGTATCTTATACATGTTTGCCACTGTTGCAATATGTCAAACTGTCATGACACAGAACTGCAAAGTGCTAAATGTCTACACAGAGTGAAATAGATCATTTGGATTTGCATGAAGAGAATTTTTATTAAATTTTTTTAGGTTACAGTCTCTGATAAAACCTCAACTATGAAGTGCTGTATAATTTCTGTGTTACTAGCAGCACCAAACAAGTATTACAATCACATCATTCATCTTCCATTGAACAAAAAATGAATACAAGTAAAAAACAGAAAGCCCACATTCTAAACTCAAACCACTGGTTAAGGCACACTTTAATGTGTGGGACTAACCTACAAATCACTAACAAATATTTGTCTGTGACGTGTTTAATAAAAATGATTTTGTACTATGACTAAATATATATAACTGGATTAAACTAAGCAAAATAAAGGCTGTTTGAATTATATATAAAAAAAAATAAAATAAAATAAAATAAAAAATATATATATATATATATATATATATATATATATATATATAAATATTAAAATAAATAGTTTGTATGCTAAAAGTGAAATTTA
>JAUCMU010000026.1:10017179-10033594 GCA_032275025.1 Enteromius treurensis | reverse complement strand
TATATATATAAAAAAAAAATATATATATATATATATATATATAATTTAATTAAATTTAATTAAAATAAAAATTTTAGTGCTCCATAAAAAAATGAAGAGCAACTGGTGAAATTGCAGACAAGAAGCAATGATGAATCATAACATAATAATCACACAGAAGAACACCAGAAACTTGTAATTAAACAGCAAATAAAGTTTAAATATGATTTTAACTTGTCATCTGATATCTGATGCATGATGTTAATGTAAGATAATGTAAGATTAATGCTTCTTACTTTTCTGGCATCGACCAAAACAATCCGAACTAGCACCACGTTTATCCGTGCCCCGAGAGAATGGTCATGATAGATCTCGTTCACCTGAGAAGAGAGAAAAGCAGTGTTAGATCCAACATCAAGACCTTAATATTGACACAGGCAGATATTGTAAGAGCAAAAAGCTTCATTTTAGAATACATTCCATTAAAGTAAATTATGTTTGCTTTTTTGAAACTCATGTAAAGAGGTCAAACTAAAGTGCTAAGTGAAATCCAAGACTTCACACTGGGGACATCTTCTACAGATTCAATGTTCCAGTCAGCCTTTTTCTAGCAACGTTAATTTATAAATGATATAATACTTATGTTATTAGAAATCAGAAAATTAACATGATTTCTAAGGAGCAGGATGTAATGACTGGTAAAATAGTAGTTTTTCACAGGAATAAATTACTATATAGTTTCTATGAAGCTGTTGTACTCATGCCATCATTTACTACAGTTGCAATATAATAAGTTTCAGCTTTTCAGTTGAACTCAAGCTAGACCATCTTAAGCCAGCTAAGACCAGCAAACCATCTAAGGCTAGGTTATTTTTAAGTGCGGTTTTACCACATTTTTGGGGCTATTCTGTCCCCGCAGAGACAGCCAAGCTTAACACACACTCACACACATACCAACACATAGACAATCTGCAAAGCTGCACCCAATAATGTTTAAGAGAGCCTTTTTCATTTCCCATGAATCTGCAGTTTGACTTCTCACCCCGCGCCTCAGCCATCTTTACTTATTCAGTTTGCAGAAGGATGGGCCTAATGCACTGTGGGAAACGCTGTTCCCAGACAGAGAGGGAGACCGAGGCAGACAAATTGGTACAGAAGTTCAGACATGGTGTCCTCTGCCGCTCTGGAAGCCTGCTAATGAGACACTGAGATGTATACACAGCCAACAATAATGAGATTTCAGATGGACAGACTGCGGCAGGGGGAGCGAGAATAAGAGACGAAGACAGACAAGAAGAAAGGGGCTTAAAAGGGGGCGGCAAGGAAAAAGGAAAGCGATGGCAAAGGATTATACAATAAGCTTTCTGAAACCTATGTGTGTCTGCACCGACTCACCTGCTCTTTTTTATGTACAATTCACAGGTTGCCGTGCAACCGGCAAACTTCAGAGTGGGGTGGCGCCGTGTTTCTCTCTCTTTCTGCTTGTCTGTATTCCTGCCATTCCCTCTCCACTCACTGTCATTCCTTTTGATTGTTGGAATATTTTTTTGGTTGCGCTGCCTGTTCTGCAGACTTTGTTTTTTACAATTCACAACTTTACTGAATTTCATTATCCCCTCCCTTTCAGTTCTAAACCAGTATATATTGTCTGTAGCTGCCAAAAGCTTATCTTTTAAACTAGTCTATAGGCCTTTTCCGTAGTATGCGCCAGGATTTCTGGAGAAATTCTGAAGAGTGTAGCTCTTAGGCTTGGTTGCCTTGGTAACCGCGTTAATACAGATGACTGGTAAAAGCATAGATGACTTCCAGGTGACCATTACTCCAGTGTTCTGAACGTTAATGATCGTTAAACTGAGGCACCACTTTCATACGGAATACACACTGTGCAACACCTCAGGACTCTGCATTAGGAGAAGCAGTGCATGATGGGATATGACTACTGCCTTGTTTCCAGGCTTCACTTCAAGTTAAAAAAAAAAGACATGGCTGGCAGCAAATGTTTATTTTTCTCATATTATTACAGTATACGCCGGGGCTGTATTGTACTGTAAAATGTTATATGTTCATTCATAAATTTAAGTAATGCTTTATTTTATGGTCCAAGTTTCACTATTAACTACAGTAGTTGCTTATTAGCAGGCATATTACTAACATATTGGTTATTTATTAGTACTTATAAAGCACATTTTAATGCCTTATTCTGAATATTTTTGATCCTGTAATCCTACCCTATACCTAAATTTACCAAATTACTATTAATAAAAACTATTAATAATCAGTTAATAATCTATTAATAATAAGGAGTTTATGGAGACAAAATTAGTTAATAGATAATAGTTGTAGAGAGTTGGCCCTAAATAAAGTTTGATCAGTGTTTTCATCTAAAAAAGTAGTGTTTAAACAATTAATCATGTGTCACGAGTGAGACGTGGGGAAACGTGTGGATCCATTTGCAAACGTTTATTAAAGAGCACACAGAGTCAAAACAGCGTTTAAACGGGCAGAGTCAAACAACGGCAAACAGTACATCAAAGGCTGGGACGAGAGAGTAATCACAGTTCGTGGCAAAGGGTCAGGCGATGAGGCAAACAGAGTCCAGAGGAGCAAGGCAAGAGCGAGAGTCAGAGAGCAGGCTTAGGTCAAGATCCAGGGAAGCAGAGAAACACAGAAAAACACCGGAAACACAGGAAAACACGGATGGCTTGACAACGGAGAAAACTGACGTACATCCAACATTGACGAGCGACTAACAAAAGGATATCCGAGGTATTTATACATGTGACATGTGACATATGACATATGAAACACCTTGACAACAAACAAGAGGGGCGGAGACATGAGTTCATTTAATTAGTCCAACGGGTGAAAACAGATATAAACAGTTTGCTGGAGCTGGAGTGCCATCATTTAGCAGCGGGAGGGAACGCACACCAGGGCGGAGCCGATGGCGGAGAAACCCACTTGAACATCGCCAGCAGAGGGAATGCCCTCCAAGGTGGCGCCGACGGTGGAGAAGTCCTCCTGGGTGGAGCAGACGGCAGGGAAGCCCATCGGGGGGGCGGAGCAGGCGGCGGAGAGGCCCACCGGGGCGGAGCAGGCGGCGGAGACTGCGCCCTTTTTGACCAACTAGGCAGTATTTGTGCCTTCGCGGTGCCTACTGACTGGGAACGCGCCCTCTTGTAACACACAGTCAGAGATGACACCCTTCTAGACCGACTAGAAGGTGAATACGCCCTTTGAAACCAGACAGGAATTGAATACGCCCTACGAGACCAGACAGGGAATGGATACAACCTTCGAGACCGATTAGGCTGTGAATACAACCTCCATGACCGGGTGAACCACGATTCAAAAACCTCCTCGGGTTGAGGAGCCACCAGTGGGGCCTCTGGGGACTCTACGACCGGAACCGACATCTCCAGAGATAGTGCAGCCTCTGGCGGACGCGATGTAGTCTCCTAGTAACACACAGGTTCCAGAGGTTCTGGCCATGTCCGTCTTCGTGGAGCGCGGGTGAATTAGGTGACTGAGGATTCCAGACAAGGTCTGGTGGCCATTCAAAATCGGGTTCTCAGGCCTCAGATAACTCAACTGGCCGGGAAACCAGGACCCACTGGATTTGACACAGCCCCTCGTACTGTGCTACGGGAGTGAGACCCGTTAACGACTGGCTAGACACCGTGAGGGCCTTCTGCAGCTTCTCAGGTTGCATATCTGGGACAGACTGAGTAAGACACGGCTCCTCGTACCGTGCTACGGGTTGAGACCCATTACATGCAGGCTAGGAACCGCGAGGACCTTAAGCAGCTGCGTAACCGAGACAGGCTGGAACTGACACGACCCCTCGTATCGTGCTACGGGCTGGCACATGTTACTGACTGGTTTGAAATCGTAAGGGCCTTCCGCAGCATGTCAGGCTGCGTAACCGGAGCAGACTGGGTAACACACGACTCCTCGCGCTGTGGCGCAGAAGTAACACCCCCTGCGAGTGGGTCAGGAACCGCTGAGATGGCTGACCCCTCTCGCTGAGCGATGGTACCAGCGCCCTCTGTGGGTGCCTCGGGAACCACCGGCGTGGCAGTCAGCTCCTCAGGCTGTAAAACCTGAACTGACTGGGCAGAAAACAGCACTCCTTGCTGTATAACTGGAACTGACAGGGCTTGAAACAGTCTCTTAGGCTGAGAAACTGGGACCAATAGAGCCTTACATAGCTTGCCTTACTGTGAAACGAGGCTGGTATCCGTTATTTGCAGTTCTGAAGCAGGATTAACTGAAAGCAGCTCTCCAGGCTGCACTACCGGCAATGATTGAACAGGAGAAACAGAATATGGTTCACCTGATCTCAATGTTCGAGGCTTAAATGGCTTGCCATATTCTTTGTGACTATGGAGAAGAGGTGAAACTGCGGGGGTTTTACACGGTGCTGGCGCCCGTACTGGTGGGTTAGGAACCGCGAGGGATTTCGGCGACGCTGGCATCCCCGAGGTTAAATTGATAGTTGATCGTCGAAATTCAACGTGATCGTTGGTGGGAAATTTTTGCTGACATAAATATGTGTGTGTGTGTGTGTGTACTGTGTATATTTATTATGTATGTATATATACAAATACACAACATACATTTTGAAAATATATACATGTACAGTATATATGATATCATATATAAATATTTAATATATAAACATAACATTATATATATATACCTGATATATATAAACTGCATGTTTGTTTTGGATTAATCATTTGACAGCACTAATAAATATACACATGTAAATCCATGCAAATATTTTCAAACTATATATTGTATGTCTGTGCATTTATATACACTGTACATTCTAAATATACACAGTACACACACATATATTATGTAAAAATGAACATAATTTTAGTTTGGATGTGATTTATCATTAACAGCAAATTTCATTAGTACATGCATTGGCTGAACCAATATTATTATATTTTGAAATATTAATAATATATTTCCCTTGTAAAAGGTGTGTTGAAAAATATTCTCAAAATTTTAACATGCCACTGGTATGCAGTTGCATACCGCCCACCCCTGCATGCATACATTAATAGAAAAGCTTATCACAAGCAACACTGGACAGATATTCTAATATCAATTGGAATCACAAATATTCAGGAACACCAATAGGGTTCTTCCTCAACCTCCTACAGAACAAAAACCCTATAGCCCCCTTCCACCTTTTGCTCTCTATGTTAATGATCGTGAGAGTGTAGGTCTCATTAGTACTGCCCTGGTTGCTGGCCTTGTTCAGGAGCACTGGGTTTCATCAGCCTACAGGTAACTAATGGAGACCTAGAGGTCGGCAAGTCAGAAAATCATTAATATCCCATTAATAATGCAGCAGGGGCTAGCATTGTGGCTTCACTGCTTTAGAGGAAGGAGGGGAGAGTGAAGAAAATAGCAGAGGGTGCAGATAGAAAGATAGGGTTAGAGGAGAGAAAGGGAGAAGAGAAAAAAAGTCTACAGTATGTGTGTGTGTGGCCATTGATTAAGTATGAGGAAAAAAATGGACTGACATTGTGAAATATTAACATATTAGCACATGAAATGAAAACATTCCCAAATCAAATGTGTGAAAGAGGCATAAAAGGAAACCATTTAAAAGTGGCCAACTTTTGTCTTATCAGCCCTGTTTATCATCTGGCCCTGCCAAACTGTAAAAAGAACTTCAATAGAAGGGATTTGCGATCCAAAGTGTTTCCTTAATCAGGCATTTTAGTGTTTTAACATTAACCTGTTAAAGGCCCCCTGTGGTGGTTTTTAACATTTGTCTGCCTGGTGTTTACATGTCTGTCTGCTGCTTTAAATATGCTTGAAGACAAACCATGAGCAAATTCATCAGTCAATAACCCCACAGAGCTTTTCTCCTTAAAACTGCAATGTATCAAGGACTGATCTCCACTTCATTCTTCTGTAATGTACAGGAATGCTCAGAGATATGAAGGTATGCACTGGTGGACAGTATTTGCTCAGACTCATTACTGAATCTCTGCCATTTTCACTTGACATTTTGGACCATTATTACCTGTCTGACATTTGAGGGCCAGAACAACGTGTCTATGAAGAGCTGATTACATAATGGTCCGCCCATCGTACGTCTTGTTTACTCCTGAGGAGCGACTAATATAGAGGGAAGCAATTAATATTGTCGACTTTCAATTCACACAATTAATGCTACACACAAAGGTCTCAGCTCTATTACACAAGCTGGCTGCGCTGGTTGCTCATGTAAATACGTGAAATGGGTCTGAGTACAAGCATTAAGAGCCCGTGGGCACCGTCGAGGGGCTGTAGTGATATGTTCCTGGATCTGATTTGGTACTTAAGAAAGCTAAAGGCAAAAAAAGGCAATCTTAGATCAGCATGTTCTGAGACTTTCCACAACATAAAACTAGAATCAGAATCAACAGCAAACTCTCCCACAAAGAGGTTTTGCATTAAATACTGGTCCATTATCTCGACTGCAACACAAAATCTGAAAGAGACAGTCTTAAAGGGGCGGAATAAAGGTGAAGGACGGTTGATTGGTGGATTGGAAGGGTGGGCGTAAGTCAAGAGGCCTCCAGATCTTTTGATCCCTGTCTGACGCATCGATTCCTCATCATTTCCCATGGACCTATGAAGTAAAGCCAATCAATTTTAGTGCATTTTAAAGAATTGTTTCACTCGGTTCTATAAATTGAGGGCAGAGTGAGTCACTGGACTAGTTCTTCAGAACAAACAAGAATCCCATTCACAAATACAACAACTCCCACACAGAGATTAACGTATCGAACAGACCAGAATTAGATATTAACCATGACAAAAATGCCACCCTAATGTGAAAATAAATGAATAGCTATTGCTATTTTATGAAAAGAGTTAAATCACCTAAAAATACTCCAAACACTCTTGTAAAAAAGAATAAATTGAATAAATAAAAATAAATAAATACATAAATATATATAAATATGTTTTTTAATTTATGTATTACTTTATGTTGCAATTGTACTATTTGTACTATTTTGACATTGCTTTAAACAAATTCATTATTCAGATGAGGAAGAAAATTTAAACAGCATTTCCGAAGGGGTCTGTAACAGTGTAAATTCAGAATTTGTTAATTGTCTTCTATTCCATTCATGAGCTGAAATTTGAACTAATTGGGTCTTATTTGTAAAATAAAATTAAAATAATAAACGCAAACAATCTAGACTAAATATGAATTCCTATATGTTTTGAACATTGATTAAACATTATTTAATGTTTCTGAAATGTTGACATGTTTATAAGTAATTGTAACCTTATATTTATTGTATTTTAATCCTTGTATTTAAATTCGAATTTGAATTCTGTAAATGTTTTGGTACTTCATTTCTAATCCGATTCACATTCAGGAATTTTAAAGGCATTCTAAATTCAGTTATGAATGGCGCTCAAACCCTGCCACCCACGTACAGTCCTGTAGACGGATGCCTTTTCATGCAGACAGACAGACGGCTCCCACTCTCTTCTCCTGCTGGATCATTGAGAGAGACCAGCCACTGACCAGGAGAGCATGAATAAAAGACTACAGAAATGTTTTTCACTCTGAGCAAACACAGCAACAGAGCAGTGACATTTACGCACACACACGCTCAACACACACAAAACCAACGCAACATAACAACAAAATCAGGCGCTACGCATAACACATCATCACACGCAGCCCTTATGTGCAACAAACACTAAAAGAGGAGAATTCAGGGAAAATAGTTGGAGGAAAAAAGGGCAAAAACCCGCTTTATGTCTCTTTCTTTTCTCTCCTTGACTCCCGGAGAGCGAGAGAGACATGCCTTCCAAAAGTGAGCAAAGTAAACTTTCAAGAAGAAAGCGGCAAGAACTCAACGCGTGGGAGAGAAAGGAGACGAGATGTTATTTATATATTTCTGTTTATCTGTTTTCCTGTCATTTATTCAGAATGTAGTGTTTGAAACACCCCCTAGGATGAGAACGAGAGGAAAAAAAGATGGCAGTGGCACAGCTGCAGAAATTGTTCGGGGACTTGTGATAACTGGAGAAAATATGCAATATAGAGACAAATGGTGAGGTTATAATACATTTTTCTCTGGCCTTTTTCATCCCATCACATTTCATCTTAGGTGGAGTGATCCATGATGTAGAAAAATGACTGCAGAACTGATCTAATATGTGTCTGATTTTACCTCACATCATTGACTATTACTGATGATATAATATCTGGCCAGCTTGTGATTTTTTTTCTGTCTGTTGGCTAGCTGATCTCTCTCTCTCTCTCTTGCTCTTTGTCACTGCGTAGGTTTAATTTGTGGAGATTAAAGGACACATAGCAAGGCGCAGATGGGAGCTGTTTTGTCCTGAAGCATATTTTCCCCCGGCTTACCATCACCCTAGACCACATGACGCAAAACCACTGATTTACTGTAACCAGCTTTACCTGAGCTTGACATCCTACTCTTCTCTCACAAAAAAATAAATAAAATAAAAATGCAGACAAATCACAAAAAACTAAGCCAGACAAACGTCACTATTGAGAGCTAACAGTACTGTAAATGAAATCTTTGTGATTTCAACATACTTTGTTATAAAACAGTTCCTGAATACTCACCAGTGTAGCTTAACAATACTTGAAGCTAGGGTTATTAATCAGATGAATTGTGATTAAGAGTAATTTTTTATACTTTTTAAGGAAAAATAAATCCTATGGGACAGCAGTATTTAGCAAAGTTCTCTGCACATTTTATGTGATTTCTAATTACATTTTAAGTCATTTGAAATGCCATTAAAATGAATTAGAAATCAATTGAACTAATAAAAAAGTAGGTCAAAATATTAAAGGAAACCTGACAAAGCAAAACATCAAAATGTTTTATGGGAGAAAAATGACATTGTTAGATAGATAAATACAATGAGTATGCAAGGTGGATCTCTTAAGTGTGACTTGCGATCTCCAGATCGCTGTCGCCAAACTTCGCTCCTTTAACACAGGATGATATTCAAGGTTAGTATGGCAGGCAAGTATCTAGGTCTGATGCTTATGCCAGGCGAGATCCGTGGATCAAAGGTGCTCGGTGCAGGTGTGTAATAAGTCAGGTGGGCAGGCACGGCTGAGGTGAACAACTCCAAGATTCCAGAGAGTAAGGCACACAGGATACAAATGACCTCTGGTACACTGAGCGGTGTTCCTTCGAGCTCAGCCATTGAGCTTCTGGTGAGTGAGGTTTTTAACTTGTGTAAGTGATTGGTGGCAGGTGTTTCTGATTACTCATAATTGGTGACTGAGAACGGGTACTGGTAACTGCGCTGGGATCAGCGCACCGAGACAGAGGCGGCGTGACATCATCTGCCTCATCTGGAGGCCAGGGCAAATCAGGAGCCTTAGTGGGCGGTGGTGGATCAAAGGTTGCCTGCGGCAGAGGCGGATCAAGGGCTGCCTGTGGCAGAAACTCTGGAAGGTGCTCTTGCGGTGCGTGCTCAGGTATGAGACCTGAGATCGGGATACTCAGGAACTGAAATCAAGATTGGCACTCCTGGCCATAAATCAGGAACTGCACTAGGGATCAGCCCTCCTGGCCGTGAATCAGGAGCGGGACTAGGGATTGGCTCTTCTGGCCGAGATTCAGGAACTGGAATCGGCTCCCCTGGCCGT
Source organism: Enteromius treurensis (assembly GCA_032275025.1). NCBI lineage: Eukaryota > Metazoa > Chordata > Actinopteri > Cypriniformes > Cyprinidae > Enteromius > Enteromius treurensis. The sequence continues at coordinate 10,023,942 of JAUCMU010000026.1, read as the reverse complement.
AAATCAGGAACTAGACTCGGGAACGGCTCTCCTGGCCGTAATTCAGGAACTGGACTTGGGATCAGCTCTCCTGGCCGTGCCTCTAGAACTGGATCCGGGATCAGCTCTCCTGGCCGTAACTCTGGAAAACAGGGACTGTAATCGGGAGAGGCTCTCCTGGCTATGACTCTGGAACTGGATTCGGACTTAGCTTTCCTGGCCGTAAAACAGGGACTGGTTTCGGGCTCGGCTCTCCTGGCCGCAAAAAAGGGACTGGAATCGGGATAGGCTCTCCTGGCCGTAAATTAGGAACTGGACTCGGGACCGGCTCTTCTGGCCGGGAATCAGGAACTGGGCTCGGTAATTGTGGACTGGAATCTGTGGGTGACTGGATCGGGTGTTCAACCGTCCTCATGGCTGTGGCAGGGCAAGGCAAGTGCTCAATGGCAGGAACTGATGAACGTGTAGGCGGTGCAGCCACCAGCGGAACCTCCAGAGGATCTATCGAAGTTGACATCTCCAGGGGTTGTGCAACCACTGGCGGGACCTCTGGAAGGGTGACAGCCCTTTGGTGAGACATTTCAGGTTCGGCAGCCATCTTGTGCAATGAGGGTGGTTGAGGCATGGCAGCCATTTTGAACGTTGACCCTGGCTGAGACATGGTGGACAATCCTCATGGTCTGCTTACTCCAGGACACCTGATGGTAAACCACAATGAACTCCTTAACATACTCAGCTGTGGGACGGTGATCCTGGGTACAGGTCTCGAGCGGTGTGATCTCCATTTCTTCCGACTTCCTTTAAAGGATCTTTCGGTTTGGGCTTCTGATGGATGGATGGATGGATGGATGGATGGATGGATGGATGGATGGATAGATAGATAGATAGATAGATAGATAGATAGATAGATAGATAGATAGATAGATAGATAGATAGATAGATAGATAGATGTTTGACAGCCCTTCTTAAAATGTTTTGAAAACACTGCAGGATTGAATATAAATGCTATAAACACTAGTACCTCTGGTGTCAACACCGTGTCTCTAATGCTTCACCACCACCCAGCTTCATCTCAGTTGTTTATTACAATGCTGTCTTACGCCTGTAGAACTGCTGCACTGTTGACAGAGTAGTTTCTATCGTTCTTTGATTTTTCTCAAGGGTAACCCAAACACAACAGGCAGCGTGGGTGGCTTGAGCACACTTACGATGTTCATAAGAGTAAGAAGGTACTTCTCCACTTTCTGCTGCCCGTGAAACTGCACTACGGAGTCGTCCACCCCCAGCAAAACCTCAATGTTGTAGATTCGTTCCGGCAGCTGTCTGCGGGCTCGTCGACTCTGGTTAATACTGCGCTCAACACCCTGATACAGAGTCTCAAGGTCCAACAGTCCGCCCAAATCAGCACCTATAAAGAAAAACAGAAAGACAATGTAAACTAATAATTTATTACAGCAATGTGAGGAAATTGGTGCTTGTTTTTTTCTTTTGAGTTACAGAAACTTATCAAACCACTAGCCACTATATGTGGTGTCATGAGGTAAATTCCTCTCCGGGCGGATAGATGGAACATACTGTAGAGGAAAGAACACATTGAGGAAGATCTATCACCTTGTCTCCATCACCCAATCAGCTGGGGGCATCTTCTATGCTCCAATTATGTAACGTTTCCTAGGCAACATGCTCCTGGGTAAACCAACGCTCGGTGCAGACTAATATTAGCTCACCAGTCACTTTCTTATTGGATGATAATCCGAGAGTAAGAACAATATTCATCATCTTAATGCTGAGAGTCAGTAACATATTATTACAGGGCTAGAGAGGCAAGAAGATAAGCACAGAAAACTCCCAATACACCAAAAAGAAAGGTGTCAGAGTTTTTTTGTTTTTTTTTAAGTTGGTGTTCATTATTATGAAGGATTTTGTAGGGTTGTAAACTTCCTCTCACCAGCAGGTGTTCGTAATATCACAGCCTGTGTCAGCACATTTCCAAACTAAATTGGAAGAAAGCTTGTAGATTAAAACAAAAGCAATTAACCTGCTCTTGGCTCACGTCTTTTATTATGCACAATAATCTGTATGAACATAAGAATATTTGTGGTAACGCTTTATTTTAAGAACAATTTCTCACTATTAACTACAGTGGCTGCTTGTTAGCATGCATATTAGCATATTTATTAGGCACATATTAATGCCTTATTCTGCATGGCCATTTAGATTATGATGATCTGAGGGTAAGCTCAGAACCTGTTAACACCAGGTGAGAAGCTAATAAAAAAGTGTTAATATTAGCATTTATAACTATTTTACTATATTTTTGATCAAATAAATGTAGCATCATAATCACATAAATACAGCATTAAAAAACTATTCAATACAAATTTTATATCCATCATCATGGTAAATTTGTTGCTTTGGGAAACGAAAAAATACAGTTTTCCTCAAGGGAGATTTCCCCACGTTCTGCCCTACTGTGACGACTAAACTCCTTCTATGACATCTGTCTTTTTCTGCTATTCTGTGATCCTTCAAAACTTGACCCATCACCCTGCCTGTCAAATACACACAGCTCCCTTCTGATCTCATGAAAGAACATTTACATTCAGGCTGAGGAGTCCTCGCCCTTATCAGGACACAAAGCTACTTTGTCTTTCAACCTTTGCAAATGTCAAGAGAACCTATGAGCGAGAGAATGATGGAAGAAACGCAGGAACAAGAGAAGGGAAGGTGCTCAGGACATTTGAAAAGACTGATATCATGTACAGCAGTTGTGATGTAAGTATTGAACTTACAGTAAGTCATTTCACTTGGTTTCTATCTCAAACTATCACAAGCTCTTCTGCATGAGTGACAGATTTATGGGTCGTCGGGCCGCCAAACTGCGAGAGCACTGAGACAGAACGAGAGTTTGGTGTAAGACGTATCCTCTGACACATGCACATATAGAACTATGCACACACAGCCAAGCACAAATGATGTTTTTCATCGATGTAAGTGTGTCAAGAGCTTGCTGTGGCAAAAGTCAGCCCTCGGTGGCTATGGAATTGCTATGCAATTGCTAGTGTGACTATGAAGGTCATTCAGGGTGGTTGCTAGGGTGTTGCTATGCGGTTGCTAGTGTACTTGAGGTGGTTGCTAGGGTGTTGCTATGCAATTGCTAGGGTATCCAGGGTGGTTGTTAGGGTGTTGTTATGTGGTTGGTAAGGTAACTGGGGTGGTTGCTAAGGTGTTGCTATGGTATCCCGAGTGGTTGCAAGGATGTTGTTATGTGGTTGATAAGGATTTTGAAATGGTTGCTAAAGCTGTTACTAGGGTCCCCAGGGTGGTTGCTAGTGTGCTGCTATGCAGTTGCTAGGGTAACCGGGGTGGTTGCTAGGGTGTTGCTATGCGGTTGCTAGAGTACTTGGGTGGTTGCTAAGGTGGTTGCTAAGGTATTTGGGGTGGTTGTTAGGCAGTTACTACTTGTCACAAATCATTACTAAGGAGTCTTATAGAGTTCTTAGCACGTTCTTATCCTGATTTAGCGCTTAGCTAATCACTATTAGCATGTAGCTATTCACTGCTAGCAAGACTAGTATTTTAAAGATACCTATTTACTAGCATGAGTCAAAAGAACCCATGTCTCTACGATCTAGTGATGTAGATATATTGGTCTGGTTAGATGGTTGCTAGGGTACTGTTTGGTTGTTAGGGAGTGACTTGGCAGCTACCAGTGATAACACTCCAATAGCTGTGTGCCAGTACGAATTATACAAACGTGTCTGTGATATTCTGATTTGACGATATGCCTGTTTGGGTTTTGGTTGTTGGGGTGCTTGGCAGTGGTTGCTAGGCTGTGGCTAGGAAGTGTCTATGATGATTCAAGATTGGCTGTTTGCTGCCCTGAATCATATGAGCTGCCCCAATGACTCTATGACACTGTGATCCAAAGATATCCATCTGGGTCTTTTAGAATGGTGGTCTATGGGATCAGTTGCTAGGGTGCTCTAAACGGTTGCTAGGGCGTGGCTTGACAGCTTCACAGTGATCCTGAAAGTCTGGTTGGCTGAGTTAAATGAGCCCTCCCCCATGTCTCTATGACACGTAAATCCAGAGTTATGTTCAATGCAAAATTCCTATGTAAATTACCATAGTAGGGAAAAAATCATGCTTTTTCATGGACTGTCCATCCCCTTTATTCTCTGTAGTGCTGCTGCCAGTTGCTGGATGCGCTGTTTTTCACTGTGAAAGTGAAACTACTTTCTTTGTGCATCCAAAAGAGGACAAAACTAGAAATGATTGGTTTAGTTGTATTCACAACACTGTTCCAGAACAGTTCAACCCAAATATTAGAGGAGTGTTTAGCACATTTATGGAGGACGGACTCCTAAAACCTGGAGAGTAGCCTATGCTAGCTGTGCACAGAGACTATAAAGTGGAGAAATTCTACCTCTGCAACGACAGTCTAGCGCTTCTGACTCACAACTTTTTTATGTAAGTTATGTCTTCTCATTAAAAAACCCTGCTACTTACTATTCAAATGTGTTTGAGCAGTGAAGGGTAGTGCTTGTTGTTTGTCACTTTTCAGATCTCAAATGCAGACATGGTGTTATGTTTACATGGTTTGATGCAACACAACACGTAAAAAGACAGTAGCAAGTCATGATAGTCAGTAATTATGCCTCCACTGAATGCAACAGATGCCACATTTGTAATGTGTTTTATTGTTTTGGTGTGATAGTGCCAGGACATGGCATCACATTATGGTAATAGGCGTAACATTTCCGCCACATGCTTGCGGTATTCAGCCAATCCTAACACAACGGATGGCTGGCTAATCAGAACACACCTTGCTTTTTTAGAACAATTAGCTCTGTACAAATCGACCAGTTTCAGGAGGCGGGGGTTAGAGGAGAAACTAAAATTTACAGTACAGTATGTGGAAAATAATGTGTTTTTTGCACCTCAAACAACATAAACACATTGCATTACACCAAATACACAAAATAATGTTCTTTTTAGTAACATCATAAGACCCCTTTAAATGTCAACAGAAACTGGAATGTGGCACCACCAAATGACCTTTAAGTCATTGCACATATGACGTCTAAATATCTGACGTTCTGCAGCACAGAATATTATCCCATATGTAGCAAAAGTATAATAATGTTCTGTAGACGTTCTGCGTGCAAACAGCTTGCGCATTGGCTGTGCGCCGGTGATGTCAGACAGTGTTTTTAATTATAGTGTGAGAAAGTGTGTACATGCAGCAGATGTACAAGCGAGCCTTTCTGTGTTCTTGAGGAAGGGTATCGCAACCTTAGGGAAATCTGATCCAGCTACACACATTTTCTAACAGCCAGTGCTCAACTAATGCTCTTTCTGCCTTTTAATCTTTAATGGTGTGTTGTAAAAGCCAAGATCAAATTAAGCCTTTAGGACCAGGCCATTGAGAGCTGGTAATGATATCAGTGACTTAATCATCTCCAGCAGTAATAAAGTATGCCATTTGATTAAGCTCTATATTAATGCCAACAATGCACTAATGTTTACTATGTGGTAAGTAAACTCGCAATGTTACTGTAGAATAGAGGTCAGCTCCTTTTTTTTATCTATAATAGTTAACTTAGTGTCATACCCCAAGTATGGGGTATGACACCCTCCCCCAAGTAATATAATACAATATTTATTGTAATCTATATTCAGGAAATTTATAAACATTTGCAAAAAGTGAAGCTCAATTAAATATATTTTGAAATATACAATATGTTCAAGCTTAATATACCAAAATGGTTTTTTTTTTTTTTAAATGTATGTAATATTTATTTACAATAATACACAGTATATTGGTGAAAATATATTTATTTAAATACATTTCAAAACATATTTTAGGACATTTTCATATATTTAATTTATTACATTTCATTTAAATACTTATTTTTTAAAAACAAACAAACAAACCAAAAACATACTGGTAAAATCTAACTAAATTGAGCAAGGTTTTATCGGAGAGGAGGCATTGATTTATCAAATGTGAAATATCTTTTTTTTTCTGTGTGTTCCATAATCTTAATAGATGACTGTCCTCAAAGTCAGACATGTACAAGCAACAGCAAAGCGCCATGGGAGAAATGCTCCACTGGGCTATATCAAGCCATCCAGCAATTCACACATTAAACTCTGGATATCTACACAAGGGAATGATTTCATAAGAATGCCATAAGAGAGCCTCTTATGAAATACAAGAAAAGAGGGAAAAAAGACAGTTTTTCAGCCTTTTTTGTCACTGCCAGATCTTAAAGATAAACAGAGAAATCCACCCACTCATGGCGAGATGGGAGGGGTCCTCCTCCACCTCCTCCTCAGCGTCTCTGCAGCAGACGCCTGCTCTCTCACAGGTCAGCTTTACATACTTCATTTCCCCCACCCTCTCTCTGCATCTAACGGTGGCTATATGTTAAATGCTGCGAGAATGAGTTTGGGGATAGTTGTTTACACACATAGAACCCAAAAAGAGTGCAAGACTGTGATTGGATGTTTCAATGAAATAGGGTTACACTGGATTTTGATTGTAATTACTGTGATTTAGCAATATGATATGATAAAATATTCATTATATCAGTTTAGTGCTCTTTTGTAAGTCAGAGGCTTCATGTAGTTTTCACAAATAGTGTGTCTGGGGTCGGCTCTCCCACCGGCGGAGGCACGCAGCTTTTTTTCAGATGTCAGAGAAAAGAACTGAAACTGCTCTGTCATATATGATCGCACATATAAGAGTAATACAGCATTTAAATCTGTAAAGTGT
>JAUCMU010000026.1:9975254-9993400 GCA_032275025.1 Enteromius treurensis | reverse complement strand
CCCATTCTGACATTCAGTTTGGAGTTCAGGAGATTGTCTTGACCAGGACCACACCCCTAAATGCATTGAAGCAACTGTCATGTGATTGGTTGATTAGATAATTGCATTAATGAGAAATTGAACAGGTGTTCCTAATAATCTTTAGGTGAGTGTATATATATATATATATATATATATATATATATATATTTATTTATACAGTGTTATAAATATAGTGTGCTAGTGTTTTTACTTTGTAGTGTATAACTTATAATATATTAGTTATAATATTATATTCAAAATGTAGACTATTTGAACCTATATGGCATATATACTTACATGTAGATGCCATGGTCACTTTTTTAGTCACCTGTTTCATTTGGTCCAACAGTATAACGACTGAATTCTGTAATTAAAAACGCATGCATAATAATTTAAAAATAATTCTAATTTACAGTTGGAGTACAAGACAGAAGCAAAGACTGAATGCCAACTACTTTTTTAAGTATATAAAAATATTGCTGCTGTTTGATCTCCATGAATTTCTACAGCATGGCTACGCAGTTGTGCTGTGAGACTGAAAATGTGTTAATCAGTTTTTTTGAATAACTTTTTCCCACATTTTGCAAACGCAGTCCATCTGTGTCCCTCACTCTCCCTTTGCCACCCATGCTTGTTTTGCCAGAACTCCTCATACTCTCATATCCCTGTACACACATACACACACATACATCCGCCCACACTCTCTTGGACGGACTCACTCTCACAACAATTCCTATTTGTGCCGGTCTCAAAGGTAAACATGGCAAAGCTTTCAGATATTCACTTGTGATGACCTTGTGTGACCCCACTGACAAAATCATCTGCTCACACCAATCTAGAAATCATAAAAACTGCATGACAGACGGTTAGCATGCAGACAATATAGAGATCTATTTAAGTGATTAAATGTGGAGTGCACATGAAAAGCACAGAGAGACAAACATCCTGTACATTTCCAAAAAAATAAAATACAATTTTAGAAGAATCCGATGCTCTGTTAAATAATAAAAATAACTAATAAATTAAAAGTAACTGAAATAGCAACCAAGAATTATTCAAATAATTAATTATAGTAAACTTACAAAAAGTATTTGCAGGTTTTTCATTATCGACTTTGGACTACAGATTTTGGATCACTGTTAGGTCAAAAATGTGATTGTGTCATCCCTCAGCATATTTAGTTTATATTGGTACACCTGTTTCTAACCAAATTTCTCTTGAAAGAAAACCTGATGTTTAGTCTGTCATTATAATATAATCTCTTTTTATTTTCTTTACAACAATTGCTTTCATTTAATTGAATTTCTTTGCGCTGAAACAAAGCATTGCATTGCTGTGCCAAGATTCTCTCACTGCTGGCAAACAATGTTGCCAATAAAAAAAACATGAGACATTATCATCAAACAACGCTTACATTATATGCACAGAAATGCACTGTTTTTCCTCTCTTTAAATACAAGTTTGATTAGATGTTTTTAAAAGTACCTTGTTGTTGCTGTAGACTCTCAATGGACAGCTGATCCATTAAAAGGATTTCTCTATTGTAGAACTGGCATGACTGTTGACAGTGGACGTCATGTTGCCATTGCCAAGCTGCTTCTTGAATCAGAGGCCAAGACAAACAGAATACATGAACTTGCTCTGAATGAATAGTTCACCAATGAGTGTGCTTGCCCTGCATGTACGCACCTGAACGTTTGCGTTCTTATACATAAAGAAATGATGAGGTCTTTGTGTCTTAGAGACCAACATCAATATTTTGAATGTAGCATTAGTTATATATCCAGGGGGGGGAAATGTGCAAAACTTAATGTGTTTTTAAGTCTGATGTCACATTTTAGTGAAGCAAGGATTACTATTTCTGTTCTTCATGCTTTTTCTTCTTAATAATTTGTTTTAAAAAGGTTTTTCACACAAAAAATTGGCTAGCAAATTTTGCAAATAGCCTGATCATAAAGCAACAAAAAGTAACATCTTAAAGTGTCCCTATTATGGGTGATAAAAGGTTCATATGTTGGTTTTAGGAGTCCACAACAACAGGTTAGCATGCATGCAAGGTTAAAAAACACTTTCATTGTCTTATAAAATGCACTTCACGAGTTTGCACTCCCTTATGATAATAAATAAGCATGTTTGGCGTGCTGTCCGGGGGGCGAGCCGGGGGATCGTCGGACTCCGAGCCCTAGTGGTTTGAACCCTAACAAGGGCTGAGCTCGGCATCCGCTTCGAACACAGCGTGCCCCCTGTGCGGGAGACGCAAAACTAGGCAGAGGTGGGATGCGTAACGAGATAAGGAAGGGAAGGAAGTGAGCTAATTTAAGGAGGAGCCTGGTAGATTTGATTGGACGGAATTGGATTCATTAGGTAATGATATTGCGTGCGCGCTCCTCCCGAAACTTTGTTTAGAAACATCACTTATTTATTTGCTCAAAGACTCCTAATTGATTCACTTGATGATTCCTTTTTCCAAACCTCTTTGTTTTGTGACGCTAATCTGCGATTATTGGTTTGTGAGCTTAGTGTTGCTTTGTGTACAGCGTTACCAGAGAAACCACAATTTAAACGCTCCAAAAGCAAAAAACTAATGAATTTGAAAAGACCAGGAAGCAGGAAATATGCTAATGTATCATAAAACGGATTGGGATTCGTTTTAAAAAGGACTCGTTTTAATGATTCAGAGTCAGTCTTTCTTTTGAGAGACAAAAACTTTATACACGGTGCACTTTCAGATTTAAAACTTTCCTGGATGTTTTCCTTCACTTAGATCTGTGTTACACTCTACATGAAAGGTAATTTTTTTAAAAATCCATAATAGGAGCACTTTAAAATAGAAAGACATCAATATATTTTTCTTGAAAAAAGATTACTCAATCAAGTTTATAAAAAATTATGCTTATTTTCAGACTATGTCAAGTCTGAAGAACATTCCTTCACTTAAAAACAGAGAAATCTAGTTATTGCTTATTATTTCCCTTTACTTGGGTAAGTATGGAAACAGGAAGCAAACAATGCAGTCTAAATTAAGCTAATTATTCTACAAAATAGTCTTTATGATATTATGTTTCTGGAACAAAAAAAAGTGTCAAATACCTGAATTCACCTCTTGACTATGAGCCATCTTATTCTTGGAAACCTGTGGGAAATTTCAATTTGCTGTCATCTCACACAAAAGCTGTGAACACAATGTTGATTTTGAAGATTACATACTGTTTACTTATTCTTTTATCTGTTCTCCAAAAGACAACAAACCGCAAGGTGCAAGTGTCTTACCCTCCCACTCATCCTGGAGATGCTCTCAGCATTTCTCTCCAAATCTGAATATCAGAGCCCACACAATGTCTAGCACAAGCAAGCTGACAATATGAATAAAAGTCAAAGGCTAAAGTGACTCAAAATAATGTAAAAAGACAAAGACGACAATAAGATAAAATTCTAAAGTGCATGCAACAATTAGGAATCGCTTGACAAATGGAGAGATACACAAGAGCACAGTAAGAAGATTGCAGTATAGTAGCAGTAGCATTGCTGCTGTTGTTTTTTTATCATTATTCTAAATCCAACACCCACCTTGCACAAACAAACAGACTAAATCTCAATCTGACATATCCTGCAACATGTGAGACTTCTTTTTCTCCCTAAGGCTGTTGGATTGTGGTCTCATAACGCCTGAACCAAAACATGATCTGAATTCTGGCTGGTAAAATGTGTGATTGAATAAAATGTCCTGACACTAGTCTCTCTGACTGTCAGACTGGATTCTCCCTCCCTATGAAGTTTGGTTTATAGCCTCAAGCCAAAAGTAGGTGATTATTCTAGCCAGAGATGAGCAAAACCCAAAGGCTTCCAATGTCATAGAAAGTTCAGACATTTGGCAACGAAGTCTGTGAATTTTAATTGTTAAATAGGAAGAGCCCTTGTCGACAGGAAAATGGGAAATGGTGAATCAAAAACACAAAAAATACAAATAATTTAATGATTGTAGTAGCAATACCTTTTAATATATACAGTACAGCTGATATATAGCTACATAGTAACAGATTAATATAGTATATATTTTCAGATATATTCACCCAAGATAAAAAATGATCTTCAAATTCTATTGATCTAAGGAAGGTCTAAGCCATTTCTAGAGACCACAATATATTTATATTTGAGGAACTAAAACTATTTATCATTTTTAGTTAACTGAAATTAAGCTGAAATAAAATAAAATATAGATATTAGGACTTTAAAACATTTATAAATTTAAAAATATGAAATGTTTCCTTGTCAACATCCTGAAAGTACTAAAATTACTAAACTTCTAAATTAAAGATATTAACTTTTAATAATATTATAATATTATATTATATATTATATAATAATATTATATATTATTATCTTTAGAAACATATTGTTTAAAAAAACAGTGACAAATTGACAAAAGCACTTAAAATTACTAAAACAAAATAAAATAAACTGAAAATGATTGATGTCAAACAATTAATCATGTTTAATTGCATCCAAAAAAAAAGGTTTTTTGTTTACCTAATATATGTGTCTGTGTGTGTCTGTGTGTGTGTGTACTATGTAAATGTATAATGTATATATAAAACACACAAATGCATCCATAAATGTAAGGAAAAGATGGTATGTGTAGACATTAAATATATTTATATATGAAATAAATTATATAAATGCATTTAAATATTTACAATTGTTTTGCTGTATGTGTGTATTAATGACACACACTGATATATTATGTAAACAGAAACTGATATTGAATGGAATTAATTGTTTGACAGCACTACTGAAATATAAATATAAAGCTAATTCAAAATATTAATAAAAAATGTAATACTACTAAAAAATAATACTAAAAAAACACTGGTGGGCTCTTTAAACCACCAGAACATCCTAGCAACCACCTGTCAACATTCTTGCAAACAACTGTGAAACAACAAAATGCTTTTAAAAACCATGAAGCACTTTTTTTTATTGATCCACCTCTGATCTCAGTTCTTTTGTCTGTCTGATGATGTGCTTAAAAGGTCTATCCATTACATATTGCCATCACAGTTCACAGCTGCCCAGACATCTACCTGTTAGATAACAGCCCAGGTAGAGTAAGACAAGCAACACGGACGAAGGACCAAGATTCTCCATTTGTGGCCTTATCAAAGATCAGCAAAGTTTAAAAGGTCGTTTATGCTATATTCTCATCCTCTCTGGTTCTGACACTTGGCATTTCACTGATCTTCCACTCTAATTAAAAGAAGAGGAGAGGGAGAAGGAAAGAAAAAAAAAGTGTGAGGTTGAAGAAGAAAAAAACACAAGAGAAACAGTTGCCAAGGAATCTGTCAATCTATGAAAGCCTGCAGTCACAGGAATGAACATTCCCTCCCAGACTCTAGAAACATAATTAGAAACTCTAGATACACCCCATCACCAAGTAATTAAATGTTTTTCAGTTCTGTCTTTGGGGCATCAACAAGTGAATGGGAAAAAAGAGGTAAACGTTGTGCCATGTGCTTCAGCGTTTGCTATTACTAGTGGCAAGGGTGGATGAAACAAACTAGACCTAAATAAAATGGCATGTGGCAACTTGACTGTTGAGGTTTAACATAATACCCAAGAAACACAAAGCTCTTTTCCTTAAACGTTGTGTCATTCCAAATCTCTATGCATTCGATTTTTCAAATGAAGATAAGAATTTGACTTCCATTGTATTTTTCGTCAATGGAAACCAAAACTGTTTTAAGTTCCATTGAAGACAGAAAGGTATATAATTAATGATAACAGAACTTTCTAGAAGGCACTATATTACTGTATGACCTTACTGTCTTTTGTCTGGATAATATAAAATAAGATATTTTGACAAATGTCATGATAGTACCATTCTCTGTGTGTGGGCTCTGAATTCAGACAGAAATGTGCAAGTGAACTTTGGCTGTATAGGAGAACTACCTCTCACCCGCATAAACTTCTTTTGCATGTCCAGCAGACATTCCCGGTGGTCCCGTTTCTCCATATTACTGAGTGGTATGTGCAGCAGATTGGGCAGATGCTGATCTTAGATTGCCAGATGCCAGCTGGTGCTCCTTCTTCTATTTGAACGTACACATCCTTTCTCTGTGGACCCTTCACCTGGGCCGTTCGCCCTCCCGGTTCACTGTGCTCTGGGTGTACACAACACTGACCATCTGTGAACGGCTCCATCTCAAGCTGCTCCTAGAATGACATGATCTGAATTCAGTATTGGATGCCCAATAAAAACTTGCCATCACTCTTTTGTTGTTCTTGTACAGTATTATATGTTGATGAACCTTATTAAACATACTGTGATATGCTAGAGCAGTTTTGCACAAAAAGGCATCCATCACATTGTTGAAAAGCGCTACATGCTGATCTAAATCAATGCTTTCACTTGCTGTTCCACAGGCTCTTTGTTGCAAGACATTTTCAGAGGTATGCATTTCAAAAGAGAGCATTAATGTAACTGTTCAAGCATATATAAATAGAAGTGACCTTTTGAATTAAAGTAAATACCTGCCGTGCCTTTGCAGGAAATAAATTACAACAGCTATTTAAGAATCAAGTGCTAAAGAAAGCCTGGCAAACTGTGATTTTAAGATTATGTTCAAAAAAGTGTCTAGATAGAGTCTAAAATGGCCACAACAGCTTTTGGGTGCTTTAAAAATGTCTTTAAAAACACACACAGGATGCAAGGCTTTTGTAAAGATTTTACTAGCTAACAAAATCCCTATCCAGTTCACCAGGTAGACCAGCACCAAAGTGTTGAAAAGTGAGATCTCTTTGGCATCATTAGATCTTATGTAGCCTATCTAATGCAATGACATACAGATGTTTTTAAGTGATTGAAGTGTTCAGAAGTGTGCAGATACAGCCAATGCAGTCCATATGGATTCAATAAATATTTAAACATGGACATCTTATGCTATTTTATATCTGAAAATGCCTTCATATGCTGTTCTATCTCAAGACTATTGAAACTGGAGCTAATCTTCCAGCTGCAACAACACAAATCTCTTCCGACACTCAATGGTTTTCAGCTGAAAACACACTGAATGTATTTTCAAGAATCTTGCCTCAAGGTGAGTGACTTCTTTGTTTTGTCTGTCTGTAGGCTAAAAATGAGTTATTTCAGTCACACTTCTCCTTGCAGTCGTGTGACTAGAAGCTGAAGAATCTCAAGAATGTGGAATGTGATTTTAACTGATTTATCATTTGGACCGAAATGAAAAAGAGGATGTGTGAGACTCTCATGCAAATCCACTTGTGTATCTGGTTCTGATGTTTTTAGCGGTTCTTTAAACCCAGTCCAACTGGAGGAAACAAACAGAGGGATATGCATAAAAACAGAGACTGTAGGGCAGATGGGACTAGTATGTAATGCATGAGTATGTTTAGGCCATATAAATAGGTTCAGTCCCTTGTTGCCAGCCAATCGTGCAAGTTATAGCATGAAAACATGTATGTTTACAGTCATACAGTGTATCACTGATCATCAACAGTCTTTCTCTATAGTCTTTCATGTCTGGGATGTACAGAATAGAAATAAGACGTAAAAGTACATGAAGAGATTGCGAGCATTAAACACGGTGAAAACGCCCACGCATGCGCTGCTTTCCCTTATTTTAAAGACCTGCGATTATAGGCTGACTCTATATTTGCAAACCTTTGCCAGTATCCTTATCCGCAAGCGAGTGAAGATCAACTCTGAGATGGAGACTTTGGCATTGTGTTGGTATAATGATTGTGTTGCTTACATCATCTTTGTTTGGGTGCTCATTAAACGCATTGCTAAAGCTTTGACTGGACCTGTGGTGTGATGTAGCCACAGATGTCCATGTCTCACAGGGTAGCTGCTTGAAGTGGATTCAATAGTTAATGTTTATGGTCGATAAAAGGGTCGAATGATTCCAATTAGAACATGGAGTGAATGTTAAATCTTTAGCACATGGATGAATCGACTGCTGTCCCCATATGTTGGTCAAAATGGTCTCAAATTGAAGCTTCTCGTGCGAGACGCTCATGGCTGGAACCTGTCAAAGACATGAAGTATAGGACACATGCTCCTAGTTAGCGAGACACACGATCAGGCGACTCAATAAAACTTGACCTAACTTACACGCACACCCAAGCACACTTTTTTTTTTAAATCAATCGCTTCTCGGAAAACTGACTGCCGACCCTCAGAAGTTGGTTAAATGAATCACACACTGATGCTTGTTCTCTCATGTGAGATGT
Organism: Enteromius treurensis; assembly: GCA_032275025.1. Lineage (NCBI taxonomy): Eukaryota > Metazoa > Chordata > Actinopteri > Cypriniformes > Cyprinidae > Enteromius > Enteromius treurensis. The sequence continues at coordinate 9,985,129 of JAUCMU010000026.1, read as the reverse complement.
TCATGGTTGGGCCTACAAAATTAACACAAAAATGCTGTTGTGCCTCAGTAAAACTAAAGAGGCCTGCATGCAAAAGTTATTTTAGGTGATCATCCAGATGTACAGGTTAGATGTAATAAAACATCTGAAAGGGAAATGCCTCCGGATTTAAGACAGAGGACAAATGTGCAGCTGTTGCATTTTCGGTAGGATACAACACAGTATGACCTGGTTTCTAAAGGGACATCAGGCTAGTTTTTATGAATTAGGCATACAGCAGAGTAGATTCCAGATCAATGTTTCTCAAGTGTTTGTAAAGTGGCAGAACAACTAATTTCTTGTTTCTAAAATAAAACCAAAAAAACATTACTATTAGCATAAATTGCATAAGCTAAACAAAACGCTACATTTTTAACATGACATACTTATTTAAACAACATATAAGTGACACAATCATGCTGTATATTCATACATTTTTCTTGCTGGTTTGCTGGTGTGTGACTATCAAAACAGGTAGTGTTTATAGATTATTCTATATAAAACAATCCTAAAAACAACATAAATTTAGCTTGTACATCTTAAATACAATAACAAACTTAAACTTGCATTGCTTGAGTTAGCGCCACAATTTGTTGTCAAGCAACCAAATAGCAGTCCAGCCAATCCAACCCCAGGCTTTTAAACATTCGTGTAAATCATGTAATCACTTGATCATTACTGCACTGTCCTAGCCTTTCAATGCATTAAGAAAACTCCAGCTCTATCTCTCACAAATACATGTATGCAAAGCCACCAATCCCTATGGATCCTAACTATTATTTAAACACCTTGAAATCTTTCCCCAACAGTCTAGGTTTTACTATGCATTTAAAAGGCATTCCAGCTGGGTGACAGGGGTCTTCTGCACACGTAAGAGTTAAGCACACATATGGCTTGACTTTAAGAAGCGTCATTCAAATAGAAGCCCTAAGAGACTGTAAGTGTTGTAAAAATGTGCACTTTTATATTTCCTGCTGTATGGAGAGGCTATGATCTTGTGGCTGGAAGGGTTGAGGAACTGGGAGCTTCGAGGCCCTTGAGAATGCTGTTTTAGCTTGTGTGGTGCATGCGATCACATTCTTATGTCTGGCAAAGAACTCTCATATCAGCTTTAAAAGTGAAGCCACATGAGAAAAGGCACCACAAAAGAAAAAATAAAACAAAAGAAAGCAGCACGGTATTGTCGAGCGGTTTGGTAGCGTGCATATGCACTGAATCTGCGATCCAGTGAGGTTTGTGCAAATGAAAACATGGATGTAAATGCAGTTTCCCTTTATAGGTCAAAAAGCTTTATGACCAGAAAATGCAATCTACCATCACACAAGATATTTCAAACAAATGCACGTATTAAGTATATTGAAAATGCAATAATAAATGATTTTAATAAATCATTATTAAATATATTTACAACATTTCGCTGTATTTAACCTGTACTGAAAAGGTACTGAGTGTTAAAGTGACTCGTCATATCTGACTCTATCTCTATGAGGTATTTTTAATTGAAAATATACAAGAATATGAAATGAAATGGCATGTAGAGGAAAAAGCAATCTCCTCATCGCTCTCTACTTCCTAATCCAATAATCCTTCTATTTTATTCGTCCAGGGACTGAGGTAAACCTTACACAGACAGCCCTCAGCATATGTTTGTCATAAGCCATGCAGGGAATGGATAGGAACGGCTGGAGTATTTAGGGCTGTATTATTCTGAATGAGGATAAAAGCACACGTTCATATTGAGAGTCTGTTGTTTACATATTGTTCTAGTGGAAAGCCTCATGTTGACATGTTGAATTAATAACCAAGCACATCGACCATAATTCAAAAGACTTCATGAAAAAAAGGATTGGGGGGGAGCCAAACTGTTCAACCAATAATATATGATAAAAATGTCAACATTTCTAACTTGTCACAAAAGCAGATCCAAAGACTACGGATTCAACAGATAATTCATTTCTGTGTTCTTGTACAGAAATCCATTCACCCATACACACACAAATCAAAATAAGAATCGAACCAGAAATTTGAAAAGATCACTAATAGAAATTTACACCTGGCACTGAACATCCTCTGAAACACACAGATCGCATTTACTGTGATTAAAAGTCAGTTTAATGTTCTAAAAACATCCGACTGACTTGAAGTCTGGAATCTATTAAATCTGTAAAATATTGGATGCCGTTTTTGGAGAAACCATGCATTGTGCAGGTCTACTAAATTATGATATAAGTAAAATTACATTAAATAGACTATTCAGTAGGGAATAAATATATAATTAAATAAAACACTTATTTTACTAAATCAACATGCTCATTTGCTTAAATAGCTTCTTCTCAATAGCTTACTAATGCATACTTGGATTTAGTAGTTCAGTAGAATTCTGAGCCTCATGCTCCAAAACTGGAGGTCGGAGGACCAAACAGAATTTTGAGACATACGGTCTTTCAAAAAATGTTAATTGAATGTTTTTAGTGGGTTCAGCTGTACTGTGGCCTGGTTTGAACTGCAACAAAAGCAATGTTCTACGATGGTTTGAGCATATTGTCAAAAAGGTTTATGAAAAAAAAAATACTATGAGACAGACAAACATAAAAATAGACAATCTTCTTTAGTGAAGAATAGCATATTATTAAATTACTCTTTCAAACTAAAACTAAAGACCATTTTCTCACCAAACCATTTTAATATGAAACAAACTTAGAGGGCAGGTGCATTTGGCACTACTACTATGTGTATTGGCAGGTTCCAGTCCCTTTCTGCCAAATGCATAATACTACATTCCACATTCTAAAATGTGTTAATTGTCATTGAACTACACTTTAATAAAAACTTACATGCAGCCTTAGACTTACACAACACAAAACACTTACAAGAACCTTACACCTTAGCACACATTCGAGAAAGAAATGTATGAAGGTAGAACACACCTAAACCTGCTAATCAAGGTCTTTAGTGGCCTGTTACAAGAAATGCCTAGACAAGCTTTATGGACTTGGTATAATTTTTTTATGACAGATGTTTCACATTATGAACTTTAGATTTAATTTTAACATACAACGTGATATACACAAATAGAAGTGCCCCCATTATGGATTTTTGAAAATTATCTTTCATAGTGTGTAACACAGTTCTAAGTGCATGAAAACATCCTGCAAAGTTTAGATCTGAAAGTGCACCATGTAAAGTTATTGCAAAAGAAAAAAAAAGGAGCCACCCACATTTTTTTTTTTTTCTTCTTCAATGGTCTGAATGAAAATGCTATTTTTTTCTTTGTAGCTAGTGGTGCTTTTGGAGTGTTAAAAGTTCACAAACACTGCTTTAAATGTAACCAACCAATCACAAATATATTATTTAACGAATCATTAGGGACTAGTTAAATGCATAAATGAAAAAATTTAAGTGCTTTTGGACATAGCATGCATGTCAACCTGTTATTTGGGACTCCCAAAACCAAAATAATAACCTTTCATAACCAATAAGGGTACTTTCAACTATATATTAGAGTTTGGTTTATAATTTTTTTTTTTTTTTTTGTAGGTTCTTTTGTTTGTGAAAAAGATACTTGATAAGAGTTTTGGAAATAACAAAATAAAGAGAAAAAAAAAATGTTTATAGGTAACACTTAATGTGTCCACAAGTTACATGTACTCACTTTTATAATAACATTAATGTAATAATTAAGTGCAAATATAAAGTACATGTTGTTTATTAATAGTCACTACTTAAATGTATAATTACACTGTAAAAGGGACACTTTAAAATAATTTCAAAACAAATTATTAGCAACATTGCCAGCACTTCTAAGTACTATAAGCTATGTGCATCCATACATTTAGGCCATTAGACGAGATAACATGTTCATAACATGTTAACATGTTCATTGCTGTTATGAGGGTCATGAAGAGTGCAGAGGTCCGGGTCAGGGATCTGTACTCAGTGCTAATAAAGGCCTTGATTCCCTCTTCACGTATCTCTATCTTGTCGCACCACCCTCTCTCCACCCTCCCTCCGACCAGTGTGCTGTTGCTGAGCAACGTGTGGTCTAGTGTTGGCGAGCATGGCTGTTTGTTCCCGCCGAGCTGTGCTGAGAAAAAGGGAAGACACAAATTGGTAAACGGCAGCCGCAGACCCAGGAGGCTGTGGATCAATGTCTGTACAAACAAACTCTGGCGCTCTTGCTCTCGCTCTCGCTCACTTTCTCTTTCACCCTTTCTCTCACCTCTATTTCATCAACTCTATGTTAATGATTTGGTTAGTCTGTTTTAATAATTCAGTTCAGTTCAAATGAAGTTCTCATCTCAATCAGAATGATTTCTTCCTCACATAATCTAAAACAAACAAATATTAAATGAAAGGAAGCTCAAGCTTTAGCTTGTCTTTAGCTTTACATTGGGATTTTAGTTTGTAAATATGAAATGTACTGATCAAACAGATGCGTTAAACGGAAGTGCTTCACAATTACGGCTAGCATTCTAGACTGAGAACACGACTGATGAATTAAACTAAAATGTCTCTTGACCTTTGACCTTGACGCCACATCACAGTGTAGTCCATGAGAAAGCAAAATGTAGGCCTACTACTATATATATTGTGTTTCTTTCATTTAATAAACTGGATTAGTCACACCACACAGGAAGTTGAATTTGAAATGAAATTTTAAAGACCGGAAGTGGAATTTACTGAACTGCAAGTTTATTTAGCAGTTTAACTAACTTTTTAAAATGTAAAAACAACAAAAGTTACAAAATAATTAATAATAAAATGTTTTTTAAATTAATTTAATTTAAAATTTATTTTTAATTTATTTTATATTAATTCTCATGGTCGGAGGTTGTCCACTGTCCCTATAAAACTTTTTTTGTCATTGTGATTGTCATTAAGTCTTTATTGTAGACTTTTGTCCATTGCTCAAAGGTTTAAAATGATTTTACAGACAAACCAGAGTATAATGAAAGTAGCTGTCTGAAATAGAATACATATATAAAACTTGCCACAACCTCAACCCAAAACTGACAGCAGGGCCATGAGCGAACAGAAATAGAGCAAAAATAAATCACTTAAGAATAAAAACTTGTAGCGGTCAGAAATGTTTGTCCTCTTTATATATGAAAGCCTAGCTCTTCTTGGTCTGTTTAAAATGTTTTAACAATACAAATTGTAGCAAAGCACTGAACATTATCAAATAGGAGAATAGAGTGATTGTAATGTATAATGACGAGATTAAACTATTTATTTATTAAATGAAGAGACGGTCTTTGAAATAAAAACGATGATGATCACAAGAAATCAGGTGTCCCCAACTAAGCGAGCCAGAGGTGACAGTGGCAAGGAACCAAAACCCCATCCATGAGAGAATGGAGGGGAAAAAAACTTGGGAGAATCTGATCCTCAATACAAAAAGCATCATTAGTAGACAATGACCAAATTTTAGATACAATTTGTGTCCACTGAAGGGCACTGTGGGAAACAAACAATGCTTCATAACAAAATCAAAATGAAAATGAGCTATGAATCCCTTCATGAACACCGTTAAACAAATGCAGTATAGTTTCCTTTGCAACAACAATATAAACCAGAATGTTTCTGCCATGTCATTAAGGTAACAGTCTATAAAGTTTTCAGGCATAATGTTAGTCTAGTCAACTAGACATGTTTTTCCCTTTCAGTTAGTCACTATGACGTTATGTCTTTGACTGATGTCATGGGATCCCACCTGGGAGACCATTCGACTCTGATCTTTGGCCAGTGGTGCAAACTACCATTAGCTTTCTGCTTTGGAGCCGATCTCTCACGAAGATGGAGAAGAAAAGAAGACTCCAAAAGGACAGCAGAGGGAGAATGGTGTTTTCAAACAAAGGTTGGCCCATTGGGTGGTTGATGCCATCACCTTGGCGTATCAGGCCCAAGATGAGCTGTGCCCCCTGGGGGTGAAATACCCACTCCACTGGGAGCATCGCCTCCACCTTGGCATGGTGCACAGCGCCTCTATAGCAGACAAAGGCAGAGCTGCGGGTTGGGCGACACCCAATACCTTCACTAGATTCTACAATCTTCGCTTGGATCCTGTGTCCTCCAGTGTTTTGGGTACCATCAGGTAATTCTGGGATGCCGGCGAATGTCAGTTTGCAGTGCCATTCCATTGGATCTGAGCACTTTCTTCCAGTGTTTCCAAACGGTTACATCTGGTTCCTCCGCCGCCTCAACGTTTTTGCTAGCAGAGTAGTTTAAACTGTGTCCAATTGAGGGCTTCCTTCACCCTGATCAATGACGTAATTTCTCTGTGCCCTCCTTCAGGGAACAAGGGTTACATACGTAACCGATACGTTCTGTTTCACTGCTGATCCAAATGGCTTCATCTCCACCATCAGTTCCCAACTGATGTATTCACTTGCATGTGTGCTGAAACATCTTGAGCAACCGAAAAACATGGCCAGTTTGACTAACTTCTTTAATAAGGTAACAGCCTTTGGCCACTAGATCTGTATTGGCTTTATGAAGTTGCCACATATGGAACGGGAACAACCAACAGCCTTCCAAACACTCACTTCAAGTACACAGATGCTAGATGACTGTCTCATCTAGAATATTAAGTCTACTTATCAAGGAGTTTCTTTAAGATAATACAGTTTTCCTTCAGTAGAGTCACTCCGACGTTGCATATGGGAACTCACATGAGAGATCAATCACCTCTTAGCCTTACTTAAAAGGCCAATTAACATTGGCATGCGGTGATTGCATTCAGCTGCAGCTGCTCTCAGTGTGAATATAAATGAGCAGCTGATGCGGCGCATATTCAGATTTTCACTTCGGAGCCTCACCTTCGAGTCAAGCAAAACAAAAGAGTTCCTGTGGAGTTCATGCTCTCTCCTGACGGCAACAGGGAAGATTCCGGCTATTGGCAGATCCTGCAGGCTGCCTGTTTTTCTAAAAATGGCTCAGCCTTTGCAAAGACAGCCACTGATAGCACAGTTGTGCCGCAAGGTCCTCCCTGGGCAAACCGGGATCAAAAAAGAGCAATTTCGCACGGCCGTCGGAAGACATTCTCCCAGTATGTCTTTCCGGTCGTACGCTTCTAGGTGCGTTAGTTTGCTCTCCTTTCTGGATGGACATGATCACGGCCTCACGTGTCTGGGCAAGATCACGCTGGGGCAGCGTTCGTGCATGAATCATCGCAGCGAGGCGAGCATCAGAGGAAGAGTCGGTTGGTAAGGTGGACGACTCGCCAGGACAGTGCCCCTCCATGGTGGCTGCCCTGTCCGAGTTGGACGCAGGACTGTCGGCTATGCTCCTCCAAACCGCAGAAGGGATCAGATTGGAGGTGTCCATGGTCCACCAGTCCGATTCTTTCGAGACTGGAGGTCAGGGACCACGCCACCCTCACGCTTCGACCCGGTTTGATTTACTGTAAGTTGCTGCCCTTTTCTAACCATACAAAAAGTCTACCTGTCTGAATATCACAGAAGTATCCTGATGTTGTCTGAAATCACTACTGTGACAGAAAAATACCTTAAAAATACTCCCTATTTGTGAATCATGTTGCACATTTGCTGATTTTGCAGGGGGAAAAAATAACAGAACAAAGGGGAAAAGAAAAGATGAAATAATTAACTGCTACTTTTGAAATTCAATAAAAATTAATTTAATCACATCTGATTTTATTTTTTAAAAAGAAGTGTAGAAGAAAGCTGGAATTTTGCACTGACCGTTACAATCAATCAATACAAAATACAATCTGTAAAGCAAGTTTCTACCATGTTTTTTGAAAACATGTATCAAAAACAGATGGTTTTGCAAAAAAAAAAAATTATTTATATCTAACTCCCCCCACCCTCACCATTATCAATCTGTCTTCTTGAGTTGAAAACCTCATAATTATTTTCTTTTCTGTCCCTATTAGTCAACTTTCCGTGTCTGACTTCTCCCATCTTCAATAACATGTTGTGATCATGTGTTAGTCCAAACTGCCTGGATCCCATATGTGCTGTATCAGTGCTTGAGTACTTCCATGTGCGCAGGACTGCGCCAGAACTAGGCTTACAGATAAACACAGAGAGCGAGAGAAGAAGAGTAACAGCGCCATTCCTCTGTCTCGCCGGCTGATTCTGTTGATAGAGGCAGACGCACAGCAGCAACAGCAGCTGTAAACATCTGCGGAACTCTGAAGGCCAGAGGCTCTAGATGTTCCACAAAGCAACAAAGCATGCCATAAATTACAGCCTCGACACTTCATAGCAATTAGTTTCGAATCATTGAGACATTCTAACTGGAATTTATTACATTTCTGAGAAAAAAAAACAGTAGGATAAATGGTGATAAAATGGGAGGTTTTACAGTGTGATTGGTGAATTTAAGTATACATTACACTACAATGCTAACAACTGCAAAGAGAGAAATAAAGAAATAGTTCTAGTTTGTTCATATACTTTAAGAAGAGTATTATTTTATTAAAGACCCCATCCCCTCACCGGGGCACCTAAATTTACTTCACCATATTTAATTTAATCATGACAAACTATACATCATTGGAGGGGTCTAAGACTCCTAGACAGATATGTTTCCACTTAAAAAAAAAAAAAAAAGAAATATGTAGAAAAATAGACTAATTTATGACACGAGTGCACTTAAAAATCTGCATTATAACAGGAGTTCAGACCTTTGTCACAAAACCCTGCTTCATTGCCTTTTTCCCATAACACACTTTATAATGCATAAGGAAATAAATAAATAATGAATAAATAAATAAAAAGAAAATAAATAATAAATAATAATAATTTTTAAAAAACGAGCGAGACACACCTGAAAGGAATACTTAATTAGACAAAGCTAGGTCACGGGGAAAAACACAGAGCACATGGGAAATGACAACCATAACATTTAAACATGTAACATATACACACAGTGGGGCAAAAAGTATTTAGTCATATTTTTTTAGTCATTTATTATTTAAGTTCTCCCACTTTAAAAGATGAGAGAGGCCTGTAATTTTGATCATATGTTTACCTCAACTATGAGAGACAAAATAAGGGGGGAAAACTAGAAAATCACTTTGTAGGATTTTTAATTCCTCTGTAAAATATGTATTTGGTCACCTACAAACAAGCAAGATTTCTGGCTCTCACAGACCTGTAACTTCTTCTGTAAGAGGTTCATCTGTCCTCCACTCGTTATCTGTATTAATGGCATCTGTTTGAACTTGTTATCAGTATAAAAGACACCTGTCCACAACCTCAAACAGTCATACTCCAAACTCCACTATAACCAAGACCAAAGAGCTGTCAAAGGCTGGGAAGACTAATCTTCAATAGGTGTGAAGAAATCAACTGTGGGAGCAATTATTGGAAAATGGAAGACAAACAAGACCACAGATAATCTCCCGCGATCTGGGGCCACACAAGATCAAAATGATCACAAAACCTGTGAGCAACAATCTCAGAACCACACGGGGGGACTTAGTAAATGACCTGCAGAAAGCTGGGTCCAAAGTAACAAAGGCTACCATCAATAACACACTACGCTGCCAGGGACTCAAATCCTGCAGTGCCAGACGAATCCCCCTGCTTAAGCCAGTACATGTCAAGGCCAAGTAACTTCGATTTTAGTCTAAAGTGAGTTATTGATATTTTTAGAATATTCAATACCTCCTTTATCATGTGGATAAGTATCTTGAGTCAGTTTCATTGTTTTTTCGAGAAAATAATGCGTTGTCTTCACAGTAACTTCAAAAAGCCCTAGAGAAATATGGAACAAAAATCCTGCCTAAAGTATTTGAAATAAAAAGCATGTTGAATTTCACAAATCGAAAAAAAAAAAAATACATTGCAATTAACAGTGCTTGCATTTTAATGCATTGTATTTCA
>JAUCMU010000026.1:9950888-9967439 GCA_032275025.1 Enteromius treurensis | reverse complement strand
GTACAGGTACAACTTTTACACAGTGGAAAACCAAACAGAGCCGAGTCGAGTCGAGCCGAGGTGAGCTGGTACTGTGTGGTGGAAAAGCGCCATATGGAGGGTCAGATAGCTCCCGATTTCATTTAAAAAAAAATCTTAATTAGTGTTCCAAAGATGAGAGAAGGTATTGCGGGTTTGGCACGACATGAGGGTGAGTAATTAATGACAACCTTTTCACCTTGGGGTGAACTAACTCTTTAAAACTAGTACGGTTGAGCTTCTGTTTAGGTTTGCCAATTCAAGTAAACAGGTGAAGAAAAACCTAAATTAAAGGGATATTTCAACTAAAAATGAAAATTGTCCCATGATTTACTCGCCCTCAAGAAAAAATACCTTCATTTTTGTTTCAAAGATAAACAAAATCTAATGGGTTTAGAATGACATTGGGGTGAGACTGGATGAGTCATTCTGGATGAGTTCTCACTGTAAGGAGGATAAGCAGAAAAAAATGACATGGTGATGAGTCCAACGGATGAATTAATGGTAGATGAGCTTGAAGACCATCGCTGGGCCTCTTATCTGTCATAACGAAGAAATGGAAGGGGCTCATGGTGAAGATGGGACATTTAAGTACTCGGAGGAAAGGCGTCGCACCACTGGAAGCCCCTTAAAGCCTCAGCTGTTGTTTGTGGTAGTCAAGGCTACCTAAACCCTTGTATTTCACATCTAATTTCATGGTTGCTGTGGAGAGCAAGTCTGCCTGGCTCACCCTTGACAACGGCTAATCCCTGAAAGTTCAGGTGGCCCTCCTCACCAAGACAACGACATAGCAGAGCCATCATGAGAAAGGCAGCGTCCTCAACACTGATAATTAAAAATAAGACCTTTTCATCTGCCTAACATTTATTAGCATCACTGACAAATGCCATTTGTGACCCTAGAGATGCTCATTACAATATTGCAGCTATAGTTCATTTCAGGTAGTCATTCAGCGGTATTTCCAGACACAATGTACTGTGAAAATATATATTCACAATTTTTTAAATATTGTATGGAGGAAAAAGCAAACATTTCGGTATGAATATACAATTCTATAGTAATATTTTATCTCCAGACGTCTGTCTCACATGATCATCCCAAACTCATTCTAATTTATTGATCAAGAAACAAGGATTTTTTTTTTTTTTTTTAACATTATGAATGTCTTTATTGTCATTGATAATTCATCCTAACTAAAAGTATTATTAATTTCTTTTTTAAAAAAAATAAATAAATAATTAAATAAACTTTTGGAATCAGCTTGTTCCTATGAAATAAATCAAAACCAAGTTAGTTTTGGCTTCTCATTCCTCCTAGAATTGTTTTCTGCCTGAAGCAACTATTTGAGTCAGTCATGCTTTCCACAAGCCTTTGCATGAACTGTGGTCAGGTGCAATAGCGTTGTCGTAATCCGAGGAAAAGAAAGGATGCTAAAGAGCGTGACACATCTGCTAACACTTAGCGATATATTATAAACAGCAGGCCCAAACACTGGACTCTCCATCCATCTACTGCTGTGAGATGAAAGACCTGGGATAGCACAGCCAAAACAGAAGACGTACAAGAAGAAATGAAAGCATCTTGACTATTTATAAAGAGAGTGGATTTAGGTTGGCTCCAACAATCATGAAAATTACAACAGCACTGAGAATCATTTGGAAAGTTGAATTGCAGTCCATTTTGAGTTAAACAAGTGATTTCCCATGAGACCATTGTGTTCGTTATATACTTTGCTTGATATGATGTCTGATTTTCTGTTTAACCTTTATGATTATTATGCTGCTGTCAGGGCAGTTTAATTGTGTGTAATTCAGGCTCATTATATGCTACTAGTGTCCCAATTCTTCACATGGTGCTGCGGGTCAGATTAGGGCGATAAGCTGGGGGCCCATTGGATTTTACGATTTAACCAACTTGACCTGCTGGTTTAAAGCAGGTAAAGAGTCACCTTTCCATTGGCAGAGTACTTTATTTCATTTGTGCAGACATATCACTGCGGAAGCAAGAGAAGAATAGCATAGAAAACAGCTCAGAAAAAGTTAGCCTACAGTTTATTTTCAATGTTGTGAAACTGCCACGGTTGAGTAAAAAAAGAAAAGCCGGTGTAAACTAAAGTGAAACTTTCATATATATTTCTTAGATTCATAACATGTCAATTAAAACATTGCAACAGTGTTTTCTTATTATTACTTTGATTATTAGAACTTACTGCTCGTGAAAGCCAAAATCCAGCATCTCAAAATATTAAAATATTTCCTAAGATTAATAAAAAGAAAAGTATTTGCAAAGCAGAAAAGCTTAATTTCTTTAAAGTCTGTTCATTTATGCACTCAATACTTGGTTGGAGGTCCTTTAGCACAAACTCCAGCATCAGGACAGGTATGGAAGTGATCACAGCGGAGACACTATTGAGCATTCAGCCTTTAGACTATCTCATCTTTCTCTTAAAAATATACCATAGATTCCATATGGGATTTAGGTCAGGCATGTTGGCTAGCCAATCAAGCATTAATATCATGGTCAGCAAACCACTTCTACTGAGAACAGGTGCTAAAGTGCATGGAGAAGAAAATCTGCATCTCCATCAACCTTGTTAGTGGATGGAAGCATAAAGTGCTCCAAAATCACCTGACAGAAGGCCGTATTGACTTTGGACTTGATAAAACACAATGGATCAATACAAGCAGACGTCACAGCACCCCAAATCATCACTAACTGTGAAAACTTTACACTGGGATTCCCCTTAGCCCAGGTAAAATGCTTATGAAGCGGTTTCTGTTTCAGAAGTGGCTTGGTAGCCTTTTCCTGAAGACATTATATATATATATAAGTTTGGGGACACTTTATTTTAAGGCATCCATAATACAGAGTAATTACCTAGTAAATACTTACTAGTAGTCATTGTACTTACATAAAACAAAACGTACTTACCACATAACTAAGTTATGGAAGAGTTTGTACTTCATTTGTAATCATGTAGATGTAATAGGCTGCTACTGTTACACATTTGTAACAGACTTGTTACTTAAGTAACCAAAAGATTGGCACACGTTGCAGACTTAATTATAATAACATTGTTATAACAATGTAACATAACATTACAAGCTTCTTAAAATATAGTGTATCAAGATCGTACTTAGGAGCAAGTAGCTTTGTGACAAACTCAGTCTGAAACATCTGTGTATATACACAGACTTTTTTCCACTTTATTGATTTTGTGTCAAAATACATGATATATTAATGTGTGTGCATCTAGCAATGCATGACAAATGGAAAAAATCCCTTTATATGAGTTTGTGTGTGTTATAATTGTTTTAATTCTTAGTGAGGAAAGAAAATTGTAAATGAATAATTCTATTTAGTCTATTTCAGAATGACAAGATCGTTGTGCACACATTTACCAAAACATAATTCAAATATTGATATTAATACATTAACATTTTATTATAATGCAAAAATCACATGAAGTGTTGCTAAGAGTCATACTTAAGGTCTAGTTTGTGTTCTCAGCTGTGTGGTTTATCTGTTCTGATGTGCTTGTGGCCTGCTGTGGTCTGTTCACATGGCACCACCTTGTGGATAATATCTTATTAAGCTTTGTAAGGAAAAGTAAACAAGAAGCCACTACTGAAAGTGTCACAAAACACTATAAAACCTTTAAGTTGGCCTGGCCAGCATACTGTATTCTGTAATTCCACAAGGACCCCCCAAAAAAACTTTCTTACACATTAAAAGAAATTATAACAGGTCATGAAGCAGAAAGAATTTATTATCAACCATAGATAGGAAAATACATTAGTGTAAAGGAACCTCTATGTACAGATCTCTAGAACTAAGATTACAGAGAACAGACAGAAAATAGTTGTTTACCATTCTTTTCCAGAGATTGTTTTTTTTGTTGTTGTTGTATTTTTAAGAGCTGCCTTTTTTGGATTTTATTAAACATTCATTGAATAATCGCAAAAACTTTTTTTTTTATTATGGATGTATATGCATCTCTGCTGGCTTTATCTTGAATGGTAAACAAGAGTTGATCCCATGTACTACATGATGGCTCATGACGATATGTACAGTGTTAGTGACAGAGAAACTACTACAAAAGGATTGGCCTCTACGAAACAACTGTTCTGAGGTAAAAATCAAAAAGGTCCAGCTAATCTAACTATTTTATTGCAGCAGGTTTTCAGTGTTAAAAAAAAACAAGGCTGGAAATGTGTGTTATAATATAAAGGGTAAAGCAGAAAGCAAGCAAGAGGTACTAAAAAAAAAGATGGAAGGAAAGTAAATAAAGACTTGTTCCACAAGAGACCATCTTCCAAGACACCTTTTTCATAAAGCAAGTTTACCAAATAAGCAATGGCTTAAGTCAGTAATAAGTCAGACTAACTGAAATAAGCCTGGCTTATTTGGTAAACTTGTTTTATGAAACAGGCCCCTGGTGTCAAACAGCTCTCCATCATGACAATAAACTTCACAAAAACTAGTCTACTAACAAGCTCTATATTTAACATTATCGATCTGTGGGCACCAACTTCGCATCTTTCAGTCAGAGTAGCAAATATGTTCTAGGACCAATAATCAATGTTAAAATTTGCGAAATTGATCGTTAAAATAGACACCCATAATGCAGGAGATTTCATTATATACACACACACACAAAACACAATTCATTTGTTTTGTAGAAAGGAAATATGCAATACACATTTTATTCACACTTTGCAAAAATAAAATAAAAAATAAAAACTAAATCCCATTTCTACTCTAATACCATAAACACTTCATGGTCACTTAAGACAAAACGAAATGCTAAAAAATATTGTGAAGAGGCCCCAAGAAACAAAAGACTGTTCTGGTTCTTACTGCTAAAACATAGCAAGACGTAAAAGCGATACTGCTGCATATTTAAAAGAAACCAATTTGTGACATGTTGAACGTGTGATGTCCTCAGTTTAGTGAACCAAAATACATTAAGTGCCAAACACCCAACTACAAATAGACCACTGTCGGACATCATTTACAAGTCTTAGAGATGAAAATTTGGTCCAAAGGCTCCAAACTAAACGTTATGGAGATATTTTCAAAAATTTAAATCCCACACAGAAATACCAGATGAGGAAAATTGACTTCAGAAGAAAACATCAAACTGGCACTACACAGGAAAGATTATGGCCATATAATATGTGAAAACTAAAGCATTCCGGATTATACACAATATGAACTTTAAAAGGTTTGGTGTTGTTGCAAAAAAATGATGAAAAAAAAAAAAAATGCAGATAATGAAGGATCAAAACATTCTTAATACCTGATTTCTCTATTGATTTTAGAAACAAAGATACACTGGTAGCATAATGCAGTTTAAAAAGAAACTTCTGAACTTTCACCATTATTATTATTATTTATTTATTTTATTTTTAAAGAGAAGTGGTTGGGGAGTTGGCTCAGCGAAGAGTTTGCAAAACATATAGGAACGGCAGGCGTGTTACTGACTCTGCATCAAACAGACAGATGGCATGTTACGGAGCTTCGCGATTCCCCTCCCTTTATATGACAGAAAACTTGAGATTAATGATTGGATGGAAAAGATAAACATGTAGTTTAAGATTTACAAGAGAAAAATAAATTACTAGGAGTAAAAAAAAAATAAAATAAAAAGTGCAAAATGAGCGATGAGTGCAAAAGTATGGCAGCGAGAACCAGGAACAACCTCTTTGTCTTTTATACAAGCTGGTAAGTTTTGCTTAATTTTGATAAAAATGTAGTTTGCAATACAATCTTTTTAATTTTCTGGATTTTGAATCATAATTTATTTTTTAGTACAAAAAGAAAAACAAAACTTTTCTTTTTGTTTTTTTTTTTAAAGTATTCTTGCATGTGGCTCATATACAATCAGGTCAAGCCTAAATCTGTTTTATATATATATATATATATATATATGATACATTATAGAAGGTGGTGGCAGCTAGATCCGAACATTACTAGCCTTAAGAACAGTGCTACAGATCTTTCCAGGATGTGTGTGTGTGTATGCGTGTAATGAGAGGATGAAAAGGTATGGGAAATCCTTTTCCACCCAATAAGTGAGAAATCGCTGGTTAAAAGACTCCCTGGTTAGTCTTATATAAAACCTCCCTTTCTAATAAAAACCTTCTGTTTATAAACACAGTGAGATCAAGCGCTGATTACATTTTTCACATAGCCTGTCATACAAAGAAACAAAGAGAACCTGCCTCCATAGAACGGGTTAAAACAATAGTGTGCAAAAAGCAGTGCCGCTGAATCAAGAAATCTAAAATAATTTGGTTTACATTTAGCACAACTAAGCTCACACCTTTCCAACTCCCACCTAAAGGGGAAAGAGAGAAGGAAAATTAAGTGCTTTTTAGGTTGTCTAAGCTTGTTAAAAACATTGCGTAACAGTGCCCTCGCTTAGAACGTCTAAAACGTTCCGAATATTGCACCATTGATGGGAGAATAAAAACATCAGGAGATGAAGCACCGATGTAAAGAGAGTTCCAGCACCACACAAGTGAAAAAAGTTCTCGGGGTTCTACTCTCCTTCCCGGTTTGGGACTGGTTTTACTTCATGAATTTGGTCTGTAAAACACATTGGTCACTCATCCAAAGGTGAGCTGTGTAAGTAAGTGTGTATTAAACGAAATTCAACAGCAATTCCAAGTAGAAAAAATAACTTCAAAGTACATGTTTACATTGAGGCTGAAATTATGAAAGGAAGAAAGGTTAATGCTTATTTGCAAGATCAGAATTGCAACAACGGCTGGTTTTTAAGTGTTAAGTTCCGACCATAAAAAGAATTAAAACAGTCTGCAATTCCTTTGAATGTGTGACCAAGTGAGTTACCCCCCCTCTTACAGTTTGGATACATTTCATGCACACAAGCTAAGCCCAACAATTAAAAAAAGGATGATAATATTTTAGCCTATGAGAGGGAGTGATTCAACAAAAATAATAAAAAGAGAGATCTACAGCTTAAATAGAAAAAAAAAAACTCCCTGACAAACAGAAATACGTTGGACCCTAAAAATCCAGATAGTAGAAAGAAAAAAAGAAAAATCTAACTAATCTAACTTTTTTTTCCTTTCTACTATCTTTATTTGTAGGTATATTATATATAAATTGCCTGGAGGTTTTATCGTTTTAAGAAAACTAATAAGATCTGTGACTCTGCAGCGCCATCAGTGGCCAGAAGGGCTCACTACCTGTGACCAGTTAAGTGGACTCCATTGAGAAGGGGAGGATAAGGCAGGACCAACTCCAGTTGTGCAAACAGGGAGAAGTGATCTGAGGGGATGTGAGGGTGTGGGCAACCAATGATATTGTTCTCAAGGAGCCAGTTCGTCTCCAAAGTCCCGAGGACGCCCAGCACGTTCAGTTGTGGTCTGGAGTAGAAGATGTAGTCAATGACACCCTAAATTGGGTTTAAAAAGGAGTTGTGAGCGTACAACACTGAATTACACAACAAGACCCGTTTTCTTTCTTTCTGCCGTTAACTGTAAGTGCAACACTTGATCTAGCAATTGAGCAACAAAAAAAGTACTATTGATGATGTTTAAATAATGTTTTTTTCATTTTGTCACCTTTAGCTCAATGTACTTACTCTGAAGTCGAAAGTGTAATTGGTGTAAGGCATGAGCACGTTCTCGTAGGCACTCTTCAGCTTGAATCCATGCGTGATCCTCCCATTAGATGTG
This sequence comes from Enteromius treurensis, assembly GCA_032275025.1. NCBI lineage: Eukaryota > Metazoa > Chordata > Actinopteri > Cypriniformes > Cyprinidae > Enteromius > Enteromius treurensis. The sequence continues at coordinate 9,959,712 of JAUCMU010000026.1, read as the reverse complement.
CCGTTTTTGCCATTGCAGTTGAAGTTGGTCAGGCTGTCACTGTAGCGCAGCTCCCTGAAGTCTTTGTGTGTGCAGTCCACCCCACCTGAGCTCAGGTACTCCACTACACCTAAGATTAGATTTGGAACTCCTTAAACATGTCTGGACCACATACCTGTGTCTACTGCAGATGACAATATTACCAAAAACATAGTTCAAAGACAACATAAAATCAAAGTTTAGCCTGATTTACTTTCCTCATATCATTGTCCTTGTTGTTTTGTCAGAGCTTGATCTTCTGTATTAAAAAGAGGTTTCTGAAATTCTGCTGAATAAGGCCCATTTTTTTCTTTTTTAATTAATTTTTAATGATTACGGTTTACAATTCATTTTTTAAAAATCTAATTGAACAACAAATTATGTCTGCATCAGTTAAATTTGTCAAATTTCAACAATCTGCAGTATTGTATTTAATGTATCTGTTGTATATCTGTGCTTTTAAGAAGGCTTACCCGAGTCAGGAAGTGAGTTGAGGTCGGCACAAAGCACCAAAGGGATGCTGTTGGTTTCTCCAGACACGGAGGAGAGCTTCAAACTGCGGGAGGCTTTGTCGATGATATTCTTGACCTCTGACAGGAACATCATGGTCTGTACCAGCTTCACGTCAGAATATTCTGGATCCCAGTGCATGTGGGCATTAGCCACTAGTAGGAGCTGTTTCTCCATAGCATGGACAGATTTACCTGCTGTAGGAAGATAGAAAATAAATGTTTTATAAAAGACATTTAAACTAAGACATTAGAGTAGTGAAATACTGCATATTACAGTTCAAAGTAATAGCAACGTTTTATGGAAAAGACACTAGGGTGCTTAGTTGTACATAATAACATTACAATAGAAAAAACAATTTAAATTGAGCAGATATTTACATGACAACTCCATTAATTCCTTCTTTAGCTCCAGCAACACAGCCACCCCAATGTTGTCCTTGGTCATGACCCGATTCAGCATAGCCTCTGAGCCCTCTGAATTGGCCATAGCCAGCTGGTTAAACTCTACTGTGTGTTTCTGCACCATGCTGAACCTAAAAGCAAAAAACTAAATTAATGAAAATTAAAAAACAGTTCCATTGTTGTTTATTCAAAAGAACACTGAAATAAACCTCTCAGACAGAGTTTGACACCACCCTTCTCAACCCTTGGGTTTTACTTCACTCACTTTTCAGTCTTGTAGAATATTGCACATCCATCTACATGTTTCCTGTCTGATTCAGACATGGTTCTGGCCCGGGATTTTGGACTGAAGAATCCATCATATCCCTGTTTACTCAGCTCCACAAGGAAGTAGTTGTAATACTGCTCTGTCTCCACTTCCTGTGCATGACACAGCAGACCAAGTGATAAGCTGTAGGGGATTACATGCATTGGCTATTCAGAGCTACCTGTTGTGCATCACTGAACTAAAAAAAAAAAAGTGACCTTTAAAAGGAACACCACAAGGAGAGCACTTCATCCGTTAGGACAGTCATACTCAAATACACCAAAAAGGTTATCAGTGGCTTATTATGGAGAACAAACATGATTATTTTAAAATACATATAAAACTGATATAGCATTGATGACAAGTCTGAGATGTTGCTGTAAGTGGTTACTGCACATTTTGCTGTAAAATAAAAATGTTACTACAACATTTAGGCTTGCATAAGGTTTTTTTTTTTACCTGTAAGCTTATAATATCTGCATTGCAGCTGAGAATTTCCTGCATGATGGACTTTTTCCTGTAGCTCCAGTTAAGGGCCCAGGATGGGCAGTAGCCGTAGAGCTGACGTGTGGCATACTTATCACACAGAACATTGTAGCACATTACAGTCAACAGGGCTGGTGAAGCAAAGAGGAAAGAAGAGAATCAGGCAAAGTGTCCCTAGATTTCCAATTATGTTGCACTATTCTCAAAGAAAAAATACCTGTTGGTCTTGTTCTTTCGGGCTCCTGCAGTACAATCCAGGACCTGGACGGAGGTGGCTCGGTTTGGACTTAGAAGACAAAACATATGTATTTAGGGTAATTCACTGAATAGTCAAATGACACATTGACAGATCCTAAAAAGTTACTGTAATTTGCCTGTAACACCTACTGCGCTTGACAGCACTGTTAAGATTGTCCAAAAGGTAGTTCAGGAGTCGCCGGGTACCATCTGGCTCCTGGTAGAGGCTCATAATTTCTTGAGTGAGTGGATTGCCTGTAGAGACAGACCGAAAAAAAACTAAGAAATTCTTTACAGGCTGAGGATCTCAGTCACCAGAACACTGACCACTCACCTTTTAACCCCAGTGTTTGTAACTGAAACAATTTCCCCAATTCAAACGGCAGAACACGCAACTGGTTGTTATTTAAAAGCAGTTCCCTGTTGGAAACCATGAAACAAACGTTATTAACAAAACACCAATCAGCTGTGTGCTAAATGCTTAGAAAAAAAAAAAACTTAAAATGACCAGTGTATTATCATGATTTTTTATGTAATTTGTGATTAGTAAATAGGAAGCTTTTTAAAACAACATTTTTTTAAGTTTTTTTTTTTTAATGCATGCACATTTATAACCCCATTCTTTGCATTATATTACCTTTGCATCAAATTACAAAAAATAGTTCTAACGAAGCGTCTATTACAGTTAAATTTTACATTGTTTGCTCTTCTGACTGCCATTATCAGTTCCTCTCTATTTTTTTCCATTTATTGGAAGTCAAGAAAATACTATCGTGGAGTTTTTCTTTTGCTATTTGAGCAAATTGGTTGTTAGAAGTTGTAACAAATTGTTAATATTGTAACATAATTTCATGATGATTGAACGAACATAAAACAATTTCTAGGTCCTAATGGTTAAAACTGTTTATTGACACATTAAGATAAGGCCTGTCACAAATTTAAAATTCCCTGAAATTTCCATGATTCTAGAAACCCTATTGGGAGTGTTCAAGTTTTATCAAGTGTGCTCATAAGACTGCTGGGATACCCTTTTCCATATCCCCCCTGTATTACAAACACAGTAAATGGAACAAATCATCCATGGAAAGAATAATGCAGCTTTTGCTCCAAGTAGCTCACCTGAGAGACACCATGTTGCCAAGCTCTGCTGGCAGGCTCCTGATCTTATTGGACGACAAGTCCAAGAACTCAAGGTTGTGCAGCTTGGCAATTTCAGGTGGGATGCGTGACAGGGAGTTGTCACTGAGGTGCAGAGCAGTGAGGTGCGTAAGCGACCAAAGACCCGAGCTGAGACTCCGAACATTTCCTGAGGCACAAACAAATACTGTATTAATAAAAATCTTTCTTTCTTTCTTTAATACGTTTCACTTTCACTGCAGCACTGATCTCAAGGCAAGATATCTATCAGAGTGTTTATTTTGAGACATACCAGTTATTTCAAGCCCATCCCAGATGGATTTTTTCCCACTGTTTGCCTCCTCGCTGGACATGATAGTGTACATCCGCCTGGAATCAGGCGGGTCATATTTCTCTTTGGGCATCCCTAGACCACTATGGGGGACAAATACATGATGATAATGAGGTTTACAGAACAAGACAAAAATGTCTGCATGTCATAATTTTGCCTGTTAAGAAACCAATCAAGGCCACACACACATATATATATATATATATACACATATACACATATATATACATACATACATACATATACATACATACATACACATACATACATATACATATATATATATATATATATATATATAATGTGAATATGCAAATACTAGGCCTATATAGCATCTTCTGGATGTTGAGTAATTCCCCCTTAAAGATTAAAAAAGTACTAACGTTATCGTTATAAATGTATGAATAACTCCAATATATTATAATATAACTCCAATATTTCTTCTTTTTATTGTATCAATGTTTTTTACAAATAAATACTTTACTGAGAACTACTACACATCACCATATAAATGTTTAAAATGTAAAAATGATCACAAATACGATAATTCAAACAAACATAATGAACATAAGAGTAAACAAATAAACAGGCAGCTAAATGACCTCGTTAACCGGAATTGTCACAACAAATTAACTAGCTCCTTGCAAGACCAGAACACACCTGTTACACACATTTTAACGCTAATTTAAAAACAAACAAGTCTAATAAAGGTTTCATCTTCATATTTGAACGATATTGTAAACAACAAAGCGCGAAGGCTAACCAACAACTAACGTTAGCTTCGTGCTATGCTAATGACCCAATTAAACTAATCAATATCCTCAAACGTGACCCCCACAGTGACATAACATGAAATATCATGTTAGACATATACTTTTTTAAAAAGTGATAAGCATCCAATGCACCGGTTAATAAAAGAGTTCAAATTCTCCCACAGCTAACGTTAACCTGACTTGCTATCAGCATTAACGTTAGCCATAGGCTACTGAAGGGGCAGCCTTCTAAACTATTTACGTTAAGTTCATCTTAATTAACACGTGTACATGGGTTATATAAACTGATAATTAGGAAATACTGCGCACACGTTTTAAAATTAATAACGATATGATATTCTCTGCACATGAACAAAGAGAGGCTAACTGGTATAGCTATAGCTAACTTGGAAACAAACCCAAAGGGCGACTCCTATTAGCAATAAACCTAACGTTATAGAAATGATGTTTCAGAATTACCTTCAATAGCATAACAACTCCTGAAGTCAGCTGTGTGTCTCACTTCGGCTTTAATTCATTCGTTCGTGTCGGCTGTGCAGCTACGAGAAGCCGCGCAGCATCATGGCGGAGGGTTTTTGTGCAGTTGTTGTGCTGCTCTCCAAAACAAGGGTCCATGTGCCCATATCATGCCGTTCATGTCTCAACCCCTAGTGAGCCGACTACACAGAACACACCTGTGGAAATGTTGTCTAGGTATGCAGCTCTTTGGGATTTGAGACACAGTCGTTCTTATCCTTTCAATTCATACTTAGTTTTTGGAAACAACAGGTTGTAAACCAAACTGATGTAGCATGTGATTTTTGCGAGACATATTGAATAAAATACTTTGCCATTAATTTAATAATTTACATAAAATAAGTGAATAAATTATATAGTACAACGTAAAGTAAATAAAATCCAAACTGTATTACTGTTAAGAGATTAAATAATTTATACCCAGAATTCGGACAAACTGTACAGAAAACCATATAAAGCATTCATTATTTTGATCCTAAATATTAAACACGAAAGGAATTAATACAAGCAAATTGTCTAAGAAAAATCCTCATGTTTTAATGCAATTTTTAAAATTCCATTCCCATTGAAGGTTGCATGACTGAAATTTTGTATTATAATATAATTTGCATGCGATATCAGTGTCTGGAATTCTCTTTGTTAGACTATTATTTTGCTGTGATACAATTATATTTATATTTAGCTTCAAATATAAATATGCTAAAACTGTGTGTTATGTAACAGTTATGTGCTCCTTTAGATGAATAAAGTAGATTCCCATGAGAAGAGCATAATACTAGTACTACCAATATTAATAACTGCTAAATTAATTTGCGTAGCAATCAGACACACAAAACTTTGTATACAAAATTAATTTATTTTAAAAAACGTAAAAAAAAAAAAAATAAATAAAAGGTTTAATGACTTGAAGTAACACTGGGCATGTCAGTTAAGTGTTCTTGTAGTTGGGATAGTAACTCCTGCATTTCCGCGGGAAGAGCGTGGCCCGTGTCGTTCTCTGCACGTAACAAGAAAGCGCGTGCTGCCTCTTGCACTGCTGAGCCTTTCACCCGATCTTCTTGTGTCCAGATGGGAGCAACTCTTTTGTCGAAACGCTTTGTGATGGGGTGGCGTAGATGACCTAGAAAACAAAAGGTTATATGTAAGGTCAAATAAAAACTTTATCTTTTTTGATTACTTGTCTTTATGTCTTCTATGTTGCTACCTGTCACAACTTCCTCATAACTGAGCAGCAGCATCCACAAAAGCTGAAGGAGCTCATCCCATTTTCTCCACTTCTCTTCTTCATCCTGGCGCACCATGCAGGAAGAGAAAATGAGTTCAGCTGTTATGCGGAATGAGACTGCAAAATGCTAATTTGCAATAAAATAGTGCAGTGACTCTTTACAGAGGGTTTTAAGGCCGGCGTGTAGATCCTGAGGTCATGTAGCAGCAAGTTTAAAGACATGGGCGGAGAACAAGTCCCATTCAGCAACAGCTTCAACAGCTCACATTTCAGCAGGTTGCTATCCAAAGTCCTCAACAATAAAAGTCTAACAAATACAATGAGATAACAAATAAAACATAATTATGAATGTACAGAAATGCACTGCTGCAATTCAAACAGCAGCAACATTCAATAAATCTCTAAGGATTGCAATGTGTAAACAGTAAAAGCATTGATCAAAATTGATATCTTTGTTTGTTTTTTTTACCTAAACTGCCTGCAAGAACTTGTTTCAAGATGCTTCAAGAGTTCCCCTGAAATTTTTTCCGAATTGTAGGTGGGGTTCTTGTCCACCTCCAGGGCCAATGTTAACATCCTCTGAAGAGATAATATAATCCTGTAACAAAGGAAGTAAATATCTATTTCGCAAAGAAAAATAAGAGCATACCAAATTGTTTTTCAGACTGTTGATATATATCACTGTTAAAGAAATATTATACTACCGTAAAGTGTTTGAGGTCTGTAAGATATTTTCACGGTTATCAAAGCTGCATTCATTTTGATAAAAAATAAAACAGTGCAAAATATTATTACAAACTCCTGTTTTCAATTTTAATATTATATCTATTATAATATAGCAGTTATTACTCAAAGCTTCAGTGTGATATGATCCTTGAGAAATCACTTGAATATGATTATGTGCAATATAAATATGTTGTAACATTAAAATTGTTCATGCAGTATACATTTCTTTAAAATAAAATCTTACTAACTCCAAACCTTTGAACGGTAGTATATAAAGACAAAAAAAAACCTGATATCACTTTATTTACTTGAGATAGTTGTCCTCTTTCTTTGGATAGTCCACATCTTTTGACTGGTTCACTGACTGCTCTGCAGCCCTCATTAACCAATGTACTACATCCCTAAGTACAAGAATCACAATAATAATTACTTATATTAAACGGAATAATGATTGAATAAATAATAGTGTGCCAAATTAAATTTTTTGGCTTAACTAAAAAGAAAAAGCCCCAGCAATAGTGACTGCAACTCACTTGACTTGATTAAATTTTTCATTGGCACATGAAAGCATCTTCTTTGCAACAGAGCGATGAAGACACTGACTCCTAAGTTTAAAATGAAAATCATCTTCTAAAACCTGCAAAACGTATTGCAGGAGCAGGTACTGGACCTCCGTCCGCAACCTCCTAGTGTATTCCTTAAGACAGGAATAATATAGCGTGGAATGTTGAAAAAACAAAATAATTACTTCAGAATATTTAATATTACTTAAAAGTTCCAAACGTATCTACCTGATCCTCCATTACTGACTTCATCAGTTCCCAATCCCATGGGACTGTCGAAGCATCCACAGGGTGGTATCTTAACGTACAAAACATATAACTTAAAATGATCATGAATAGTAAGTTATTCACATTTGTGACCCTGGACCACAAAACCAGTCTTACGTCGCTGGGGTATATTTGTAGGAATAGCCAAAAATACATTGTATGGGTCAAAATTATTGATTTAGTAAGTAAAGATCATGTTCCATGATGGTATTAAGTCAATTTCTTACCGAAAATATATTCAAACTTAATTTTTGATTAGTAATATGCATTGATAAGATCTTGATTTTGACATCTTTAAAAGGTTATTTTCTCAGCATTTAGATTTTTCTGTACCCTCAGATTACAGATATTGATATAGTTGTATTTTGGTGAAATATTGCCGTTTCCATCCAAATCATACATTAATGGGAAGCTTAATTATTCAGCTTTCTGATCATGCATAAAGCTTAATTTCAGAAAATTAAGACTTACGACTGGTTTTGTTGTCCATGGTCACATATATCTTGTTGCACAGCACATGCATAACTTACCAGGCTACATTTCTGATTTACACTTGACTTTTCCATGAAAACTGTTCATACTCCCATAACTGTTTTAAACCAAGTAGTTGCAGCTGTGGTCACACTCACCTCTGAGTCTTCATCAATAGGTTATAGGCCTCTACGACAAAAACATCAGGGCTTTGTGGGTTTAAGAGAATTCCCCTGAGCAGATGTGTCGTAATATCCACCGGAGGGTAATACCGAGGCTGAATGAAGTCAAAGAGCAGCTGAAGAGTGCCTTCTGGGTAATTCTCCTCAATGGTGCTGTAGACCAAACTGAGGCTCTGACGGCATAGAGGCTCAGCGGGACCATAGTGTTCATCTACCTCATCGTCATCCTGTAAAAAAAAAATTAAAAATGACTGACTGAAATCTATTTCACTATAGATGTTGGAGGATATTTACAAATATTTGTTCAGGGCATGTTCAGGCTGAGACTTCTAAGGTATGTAGTAAACACAAACACTGAAGAACTAAAGTCATATACATCTGGAACTGCACGAGTCAATAATGAGAGCATTTTGGGGTATCCCTTTAAAACAATCAATTTTAATTGGCCCCATCACAGCACAGAAACAGCGCTTGAAATCATCAATGGCTTGCTTCTTGAGTCAGACCAAGGCTGCATCTCATTGCTAGTTTTACTTGATCTATGTGCTGCGTTCCACACTATAGATCATGACATACTAATAGATCGACTACAAGATTATGCAGGTATCCAAGGGCAGGCTTTAAGATGGTTTAGATCATACCTGTCTGATCGCTACCACTTTGTTTATTTA
>JAUCMU010000026.1:9936363-9948782 GCA_032275025.1 Enteromius treurensis | reverse complement strand
ATATATATATATATTGCTCTTGAATGTTGTTGTGCTCTATAATGTGATTTTTTTATTTTTTTTAACTTTAACCTTAAATATTTCGATGTAACGTCACCTGTGCGCGCGATAACGTTTCTGCAGGCAGCTTTGGTTCGCGCGCCATGCCCATAAAGAGGAAAAACCACGTGGGGTTGAAAACAAGTGGAAGTTTACGTACACTCTAAACAAATATGCTTTTTGCATATGTAAACCGCATAAAGATTCGCATGTTCTGCGTAAGTGTGCAAGCGGCTAAAACGTAAGAAAAACCCGTATCGAAAATATTAGGATAAACTTACAGGTGTGACTGGCAGCCATTGTGCTCGAATGAACGGAATTGCGTCTTCTTTCTTTTCATTATAACTGCTTATGACCTCTACATCAGAGTCGTCGTCGTCGTCGTCGCTGCCCGAGCTGACACAAATAATATCTTCCATAATCCTGCCTCACCCTGTCCCATTAGTCATGTTTGTGCTGACAGAGCACAGTTTTGAAAAACAAAAAATAACTCGTCCAGGACAGAACATTAATCGTGAAGTTGTTGTTAGTTATTGCTTTCAAATAACGCTAAGCCTCTGCGAAAACAAATAATCACGCAGCTAAATGTCAATATCAGTGTCACATAGGTGGAAATGTTTTAGTGGAGGAACTTCCGCAAGTGAAATCTTGTCGGTTTATGCGGAAGTAAGTGGATTTACGGTCTACGGCGATTTATTCGTGTCTCGAAACAATCTCAGTTGTGCTGTAAGCAAGCATAGATAGCCGTTAGGAAGCATTACGTCTGTTTATGATATTTTAAATGTTTTATACTCCTTTATACTCATATTTCTTGTGTCTCTGTGGTTCTACAGCTGGGGATGTAGCTCAGTGGTAGAGCGCATGCTTTGCATGTATGAGGCCCCGGGTTCAATCCCCGGCATCTCCACTTTTTTTTTTTTTAAAGGCTTTTTCGTTTGTTTGCAATATAGAATAACATTAACCTTTGTAGAAAGGCATGTAAAGTTCTACATTACTCTGTCAATTAAGATTAACAGATTTATTGAGGAATTTATTTGATCATAAAATGGTAGAATATAGGCTACAAAATAATATATAATATACTGCTGAAAATGTCACGATTTAGAATAACCTTTTCTATTTTAATACATTTTAAAATATGGAATAAAATTTAGTATTTAAATATAATTTACTCCTTTCACTCATAGCTTATTTTTCAATTACCAGTCTTCAGCGTCATATAATCATCTGAATTGCTGCCTTTTTTACAGCTGCGCTACCTGATTTTTTGATCTTCTTCACTTTTGATCAAGTAAATGTGTCTGTGAACTTTTTTTTTTTTTTAACAATTCTTACTGATCCCAAACTTTTTAACGGCTGAAATACAATAGTTTTCTCTAAAGCGAAAGATGAGTGACTCACTGGGAGTCTATGTTTTGTAGTAGCCTATTAGTCAGAGGTGACCATAGTAAGAAATCCCAGTGCCATTCTTTGTGAGAGTGAAGCTGAGGCCCGTGTCCTTAGCGCACAATGAATATCTGTATTGCAGAGTTCCTCTAAAGGCATCTCTGTTGTCTAGGAGACAAGGAAGTTCACTTGGTCTTTTGTGCCTCTTGATGACACTCTTTTTGAACACATGCATCCATTCACAGATAAACTTCCTGCCTTGTGCATCTTTCTAAAAATACAGTGAGAACATCTGCCCCTCTAGGCCGCACACTTTGACCTGCGGGTCAAAATCATCAGCAAGACGACAAGGCAATAATGCATCCTTTACTCATGCTGCACTCTCGCTCTGGAAAGTTTAATATTCCAACTATAAGCGTTTTTGAAGCTATTAAAAGCCGTAATCTCTCAAAAAGATGGAGTACTGAGGTGATATGGTTTTTTTAGTTTGCAGCTGACAGGTTATACTCCGAGACGTATACCAGATCAGGAGGTCAAGTTACAATATAAACATTCAGCACACGCCTCAGTTGCCCTTGTAAGTATGCTTTTCCAATCCGGCTTTTCCCTTGGGACCCCACTCAGTATTATCCAGCGAAAAAGACAGATAGCCCATCTGGAAATGTGCTTTCTCTCCTGCTTTCTGCCATGATACAAGTTTGAACAAGTTAACCCCTGCACAGAAATCCCAGGATTTGATTCATTTTATCTGTGCTAACAAACATTTACAGAAATTGTTACAAAGACACTGTGTATCTCGATCTGATATGTCACAGAGGACCAGACAGCAACAATGCATTTAGCTAGATCTCTACAAATCTTCGTTTTTAATTTTTTTAATCCTTCCGTTAAGAGGATTTAATCCCAACATATCCACAACTACACACAAGCCCAAAGATAAAGTGAAACCCTAATCCGGTATAGTTGACTTAGATCTCACAGTTAAAGAAACATATATAAATATTTAAGTGTTAGTGCTGTGTTTAGAATCACTTTAATGTTTCATCCATTAGCAGGTGATGAAATCTATGACATTTTAGTGGTTTGAGAATGAAGTATAGGAAATAGAGTGGATGGACATGTGCAACTAAGCATGTCTCTAAATCTCCTCTCCGGATATAAAGAGGCTTTTTCACACTGGTATCTTCCAAGCACACAGAGAGAGTAAGCAAATGCCCGATGCACTTAGCGGGGGTGGGGGGGTGAGTATGATATTGACGGTGTATTAGGAGTCCATTGTGCGAGTGCAGAGGCAGAAGGGGCGGGGGGGCCTTGAGGAGATGAGAGGAACACATCTGTTCAGGAACAGAGAAGGAAGGCAGCGGGACAGAGCAGGCTAGCGCAAAGGAGGAACTAAGTTGAGAGTAAGGTAAGAATGTCCCATTTCTTTCTGTTTGGAATAACGTCATTTACTTCTTGTTAGTTTTCTTTGTTGATATCTGAGTAGTTTGAACTTATTCAGTTGTTAAAGATCAAACTGAGTCTGGGTTCATTATTCCTTTTTTGTGTTTGCTCATGCTTTGGAAAAATGTTTAGCTTTGAAATTTAGCCTTGAACATTTCTGACACCTTTTGCCTGCATCAATTACATTTAAAACATAAGTCTGATAGAATACATTATTACTTTCTTGTCACTTAGTCTGTATTATAGTCACATCATGTGATAATTGTAAATGATAAATCTTCATAATGTAGCCTACGGAATGCAGATATGTAATTTCTATGTAATATATATATACTATTTAAAACAATCTTACATTCTAGGCATATTCTCATATTATAGAGTGCAAAGTTGAGTGATCACATGTAAACACAGAGCAAGACAAACAAGTTAATGTTGAAAATTCTTATAAGACTAAATGAAATGATAATGCTAAAACACAGTTATTTTTACTTACATTCTTCAACCAAAACAGTACATAATTGAATATATTGTTATGAATACTTCAACTAATAAAAATAAACCTTTATTATATAGATATTATATTAATTTATTTATTAAGTGTGTTTGACAAATTCCACCACAGTTTCATCTGGAGCTGTCAGATATTTTGTGCGGTCAAGGTTGAGAGATTGAATTGCATATCACAAATGACAAGCCAGTGCATTACGTTATTACTTCTATTGAGTGTCACATTCATGCAGGTCCTCCCCTTCTGTCTTTCCGTGACTGGGTCAGTGTCTCATCTCTCAGACACTAATGAATCCACATATTTACATGCATACATGTGTCTCTTCCCCTTTTTTCCCGTCAGTCTCCCTCTCTTTTGTACACTGTCCTCTATCTTTGTCCTCTGATACTGGCAGTGTTTTCCTTTAATTCCATTATTCTATAACTCTTCTTTTCCATGCCCCATTCCCCCATCCCGCCTTCTCCCACATTGTCTCGTTTCTTTAATGAAATTGCACCTGCTAATTTAATTAAAGCCTTACATAGCACAATCCGTTTTGTTGTCTGCGTTTCCTTTAATATGAACCACATAAAACCTCTGTAGCCCCTTCATGCTTTTCTCTTGGATACTAGCCATCTGCAATTTTATTATGCAGCTTTGCAACCAAAGCAGTCGGCAGTGTAGTGGAGTAAAGGGATTATTTTGAGACTGAAAGAAGGCCTCACTTTTTTATCATCTTCTTGTTGTTTTCATTGGTTAGAATACTATTGAACACAATCTTGTATATGTGCATATTACAGTGCTGGCATCAATTCTACAATTCCTCAACACAACAGAGGCTTGTGACTCACGTGACTAAGGAGGATTGAGATTTGCCTATCTCTATCAACAGTATTTTTCATAGTTCTACTATTAGAAGCAGATGATGTATACATTCTCAGCATGATGGCGATGTTTTGGACAGCAGTTGTCTTCTACATGTGTGGACGTACAGTGGAAGTGTACGGAACGGCTAATAAAGATACATTGCCAACCACTTTGGCAAGCACGGTTACGTCTACTGCTTTACCCACGGTCTTACCCACAGAAGATGAGAGCATCAAACTTGTGGTGAGAATGTGTTTGGAAAATTCAGTGTCACCTGCTGCTTCACTTTTTCAGTGTTCCATTAAAAGTCAACATGAAATTAAACCTATATGCTTCTTAATATGCATGATTAATTTGTGCACATTTTCTCAGTTTATTTTCATCATTTTGAATCTTTTCTACCCGTAAAATGAGTTTGCTCCCCATCACTAATTTAATGTTGAATATCCTGTTTTTATTTTAATTGTCATGTTATAGAACTAAACTGGGTTGCCCACTTTTCAATATTTATATATATACTGTATATATAAAAAATGCATTCATAATTTGCTACAATTTCTATAAATGCTTAGAACTTTTTGGTTGTTATTAACATTTTTTAAAAATGTTTTTGGAAGAGGTCTTTTATGAGGCATTTATTTGATCAGAAATACTGTAATATTGTGAAATATTATTAAAATGTAAAATTTGTCTTCTAATAGAAAATGTAATTTATTATTCTAATGGAAAAGCTGAATATGCTGATTTGGTGCTCAAAAACCATTCCTCCTTATTGTTAATAATGTTGAAAAGTTCAACAGTGCCACTTAATATTATTATGGAAATGGACATATATTTTATCCAGGGTTCTTTAATGAATAGAATTTATGTAAAATAAAGTGGGGGTTTTTAACGATGTAAAAGTCTGCTGTCACTTCTGATCAATCAGTTGAATAGAGCATACATTTCTTTCAACGTTTTCAATGGTGGTGTATTTGAATAAATCTTTTATGGTTTCCTTTTTGTACTGTTTGCAGGATTGGCTCACGAAATATGGATATCTCCCACCCCCTGATCCCTCTACAGGTCAGTTACAGGCTTGGACTGCTGTAACTCAAGCAGTGAAGAAAATGCAGAGGTTTGCTGGACTGGACGACACAGGAGTGTTAGGTATGAAAAACAATATGCCCCCTACTGTTTTAAATCTAAATCTAAATCTTTACCCTCACCTTCCTGTCACAGATGAAGAGACTGTTCAGCTGATGCAGTCACCCCGGTGCTCACTTCCAGACTATGATGACCAAACCATTCAGACATCGGCACTACATAGCGAGATGCAAAATCCGAGGATGAAAAGAGCAGCTTCTACCTGGACAAGAAGAAATATCAACTGGAGGTTAGCCTGATTATTTTAGCTGTTGTGTTTTTCTTCCTGCTTTTCCATCCTGCTTTCACATACTTGATGGTTACACAGTATTAAAGCAAAGGTTAAAACGCCTTAGCAAATGTATCTTATTCTTCGTTTTTTTGTTTTTTTCAGGCTGCGTTCTTACCCGGCATCCTCCAAACTGTCCCGTGAAACGATTCGCTCCCTTGTGTACTATGCACTCAGAGTGTGGGCTGATCCAACATTACTTGAATTCCATGAGGTTCTGCTTGCTTTTTAAAAGCTAGTGTTTTTGAATACATTTGTGTTCATGTAAATTCACAGACTATTACAAATAGGTGCGAGGACCAGAGGGCGCGGATCTTCAGATTGATTTCTTGCGCGGTTCCCATGGAGACGGATATCCCTTTGATGGAGCAGGTGGATCTGTGGGCCATGCCTTCTTTCCGTCAGATCCAGAAAGGGCTGGCGGAGTTCACTTGGATGCAGAGGAGGAATGGGCCTTCAGACAACCAGGTAATTCTGCAAAACATTCAATAATGCACAAAGCCAAAGTAAAACCCAACAGGACAATACAAGCCAATCATTTTCATGCTATTGCCAAAAATAAAAACATTTTGCTACGAGTGAATTTACATTTTACACATTTATAATGTCAAATATTGAAATATTTATTTTGAGATTTGCTACAGATTACAGTTATTAAATCTTTTTTTTTTCTTTTAAAAATTGCCTTTTCCATCATCTAATGCTTACTTAATCTTACTATAAAATGGGGTAAGAAAAGCACCATTAACCTTATATCCTGACATTTGTAAATTTTTAATGGTTTATGAAATGTTATCAACAGTCCGTAAGTTTTGCCACTTTGTCGCTATCTATGTTTGAAAACCAGGCATTGCAGTTCCTCGCGGAATTATATTCCATGCGGGGGTTGTACTCTCGTGCGGATGAATCTAATGTTTTGAGGAGTATGTGTAGCTGTCATCATAGAGTGAATCCTGTACTTAGTGATCACAGATTCTAAACCATGTCTCGGAACTGCTTGTCGTTAAAATACAAATCTTGTGTAATCCCAGGCTATCTGTAATTACAAGCACATTTAAAACGGGAATATAATTGAATTGAATTGACATGTGTTTCATATAATCCTTTCTGGATTACAATCCGCCATCAAAATGATTTTTTAAGATTTTAATATTTCATTATTATAGCCTAGTAGCCGGGACAACTTCTTTATGGTTACAGAAGTGACTTAATGATGATTAAATTTCAACGTGTGCACATTTATACACAGCAGCGGAGGGCACAGATCTGTTCACGGTGCTGGTGCACGAGCTTGGTCATGCCCTCGGACTGACCCATTCATCGGCACGTCAATCTGTTATGCGTCCATACTACCAGGGGCCCCAAGGAGACCCGCTACACTTCAGCCTGGGACATCATGACCTTCAACACATCACAGCCCTTTATGGTAACTGTCATTAAATGTCTTGTTTGGAATCTCCGTTTGGCTGTTTCTTAAAGTATCTTTTCTGCATGTGTGTCTGTTTGTGATTTCAGGTCAGAGGGGAAACCACGTTCCAACTGACAGACCACTTCTTGTGACAGAGGCTCAACTGCGTCACCGACATGGAGGAGTACACAGACTCACACACATGTACAGACATGCTCACAGCCATTTCAACAGGTAAAAAAAGGATCAATCAAACCTTTTGATTTCAACATTAATCTTTTATACTAATGCATGTTTTTTTATTGTGACAAATACTGGTATAAATCTAGACAGATTTTTAGGAATAACTGGAGAAAAAACACTTTACTAAATGAACGAGGATTGCAGACTATCAGACTTTCAAGTAGTGTGAAACATCACAAATACATTGTGTTCTAATACAGGCTAATTAAAATATGTTTGATATTTGAAATCCTATAACTATGAAATCTGCAGACTGATTTTTACTTTCACCAACAAGTAACGGACTGAGGAAATATGTGAACAAGAGTCATATGGAGTTTTCATGGTTTAGCATAGTAAATAATGACAAAGTAATGAAGTAAATTCTGAAGACTGTTTTATGCTGACTGTAGAGGCAAAAGATGTTTAAAGTTCTGTCATACTTTTGAAGGATGTTGGTAAAACAGTTGCCAATAGCCATAGGCTTCCAAAGAATTTTTTCAATGTAATGAAAGTGAAAGGCTACCAGTAACTGTTTGGTTACCAGCGTTTGTTCAAATATCTTCTTTTCAATAGAAGAAATAAACATTTGGAACAACTTGAGGGCAATAAAATAAGGACAGAATTTCCTTTTTTGGGTAATCTATATCTTTAAATATTCGCCGTCGTGTTTGTTTTATTTGAGTTTGAGAAAATGTTCAATGCATGTTAATGAAGAGAAACCCCATATATTTTGAAATGTCTCTCATTGTCTTAAGTTCTGTGGATCGCTGTAACACCAGTTTTGATGCAGTTGCTAAGATTCGAGGAGAAATCTTCTTCTTTAAAGGTAGACACTTGAAGATTTTAACTCATTTATGGAGATAGTATATTAACTTCCTCCACTTTTAATGTTGTCATCTTCTTACCACTCTTGTTATTGTAACACTCTGTCCATCCAGTCAGTGTCAGCATATGTGCAAATATGTTTTTATATATATATCTCTTAATTTTATCTCTATTTTACCTTTGCTTTTGCATTTTGCAGGGCAGAACATGTGGAGAGTGAGCAGAGGTGGGCTGGTGTCAGTCAGGGCTGTTCCTGTAAAGAGACTTTGGTCGGCTCTTCCTTCTTCACTTCCTCCACTGCAAGCGGTTCTGGAAAGACACACGGATCATGCCATCATCTTTATTAGTGGTCAGGTTCACAGCAAATCACATCACAAACAGTTGTGCACCACACTTTATTGAAAGTTAATTTATGTAATTGAAATACTTTTATTTTACTTGGCCCCAGGACAGGCCAAGTGCAAACTGGGTAAATAGCAGTAAGTGTGAATAGAATTAAGATGCTATTTCACTTAGTGTAAATGGCATTGGATGCTATTCATACTCAGTGTCAAAGACCACAATTTGCACCATAATGTTTTGTAGTACAGTCATAAAAGAGATTTGCACCAATGACTTGACACCCCTTTACTAAACATGCATGCACAGGTTCCCAGGTTTGGCTGTTTAAGGATCTGTCACTACAAGAGGGTTTCCCTCAGCCTCTGTCTGCTGTGGCTCCTGAGGACTCAGAAGGAGGGTGGCAAGGATTGCACTGGGACCCAAAGCAGGGTGTGGTGTGGGGGTCTGTGAGAGAAGATGAAAAGAAAGGAGAGGAAAGCAAAGTCTGGAGAGAGCTCATTGAAGAAGGAGTGAATGGAATCATCGTGGAGAATGACGGCGAGACAGAAAGCACTGGAGATTTTAAGGGTGTGACCTTTAGTTAAAATACATTTGATGCTGCATTGTGCATATATATGTGTGACAGTGTTTTTTATTCTCTAAATCAATCAGGTTCAACCTACCTTTTCAAAGGCAATTCCTACTGGAAATTTACTCACCCAGGCTCCGCCCCTGAAGAAGGATACCCTCGCCTTTTGGCCACCGATTGGTTGGACTGCCCTCAGCCGTCCTTGTACAGCCCCGGTGACATCTCTTTGATCTCTCTCTATGGTCAGCAGGAGCTTCGTGAGCAGAAAGGGCAAAGAATAATCGACCAGATCATTCACAAAGAAAAAAAACAAAGAGATAAACCTCTTTATTGGGACTGTCCATGTCTAAACAGTGCGACTCAAAGTGGACCTATTTTGCTACTGCCCATTTTATTTTCGATCACTGGGACTTGTTATCCATCACTTTAATATTTTCCACATCCAAGCTTACACGGTCATACCCCAAAATAACGTTTTTCTTGACTTTCAATCTCTGACCTAAAAAGTGACTAAAATAGTTGGTAAGAAGATTTATTACAACCATTATATTGAGATTAAATCCTGAGATTCAAAAACTTTATAGTGTTGTTACATGCAATTTTACCAAATAACTGACTTTCTATCTCTGTTCATTCCTGTTTAGTGGCTTAAACTCCTTTTAATGTCTTATCTTATCAAACCTCATGTAAAACAAACATCAGCAAATGAACTGATGTTAATGATTTACAGTACAGTTCAGAATCCGTCAGCTCACTTAAGATTAGAGAGCCTTCAGAAAATATTGTGCTAGACTTTAGAAGTGTAATTATATTGATATTTTAATTACAATGATTCAGAGAGCTAATCTTATAAAACTGAATTTAAATTATCCGATGGGTTTTTTAATATTTTAATATATCATTTATTCATCGTTTTATTAGCTTTTTTTAACATAATGTACTACCAGACAGATGGAAAGATAATTTACAGAACAAACTATATTGTAATAAATAAAAATGAATGTAAATTTGATTTAATATATTTTATGGATACTATTATTCTTAATAAATAATAAATTAATAAATTTTTTAAAACATAAAAAACCTAAAGACTGTACCAATAAAAAGAAAAATAAGAACATTATGTTATTTCACAATTATCTGCATATTATGTCACATCAGGAATTACCCGATCCCTAAAGTCCTCAATTTTACCAGTTTAATTCATTTCGATTTACTGGAACCAGAAAAAAGCAAACTGTTGCATCACTTCTGAAAATCCAGGAGTTAATACGTGATAAACTGTTCTATATAAAGCACTTGTTCTCCAGGTGATGCAGCACAATAATCTGAAATCCTCTGACGTTCTACAATGTCTTCTTCGGTGGTCTTGACTGCTCTTTTGGGTCTGTTTAGTTTGAGTCAGGCATCTCTTCCAGACTGTAAAGAGCTCTTAACACCACTAACCCTGGAGGATGACAATAAAAGTGTAAGTGCATATATTTGAGAGTATTTTTCTTTTATAGTAAGTCAACGCTACTGAAGATAAGGATCTTAAATTTTAAGCTTCTTTTCTCTTCCAAGCAGATCTTGGGTAAATGGATGTTTCTTGAAGGCATAGCTGATCACGTCTTATTTATAGACATTCTGAAGAATGTAAACAGCTCATGGGTAGAGTTCGGCCCAAGCACTCTTGAAAACACTTTAACCCTAAGTCAAGGGAACATGTTGTAAGTGCTGTCTTGTTTTGCTAATCTGAAAGAATTTCATCATTATGATAAGCAGCATTCTGAATCTGGTATTTTTCTCCCTCTCAGAAAAGGAAAGTGTGAATTTAAAACCATCAACTTAGCTTTTAAAGATAACGCTTTTGATGCCAATGGTAAGTTAACAAAAGCTTATTTCAGCTAAAACTCATTACTTCTGAACACTATTGATTATGTTATGGTGTCTGGTGTTTGATCAGCAGGGAATGGCACAATATCAAAGGGAAGGTTCTTACCATCCTGTCCTGACTGTATCACCATCAGCTTCATCAGCCAATTCAAAAATGAGACCATAAAGTCTCTGTACTTTTTCAGTAAGTCACAAAATCCATAGATTACATTGTGTAAAAATGATATATTCTATTACATTCATTTTTTCTTTTCTCCCACAGAGAGAGAGAACAACCCAACCCAGTCTGACATGGACACCTACTGGAAGCAAGCTGAGTGTCTTGGATTCAAAAACGAAACCCAGTACTCCTATAATGGAGTAACAGGTCAGTTTGGCTTCAAGTATGTAGTTTTCATTGAAAGCAACGGTTATTAGTAGCAAAAAACAGCTACAGGTCTTGTGAGATTCAATGTCACATATGTAAAAAAAACAACATGATTTCAGTTTCAGATGTTACAGGTAAATCTGTCAAGAACATGTTCATGTCAATTTAACCCCAAATAAAAAAAAAATCTGAATGAATTCTCACTGAATGAATTATAAAAGTTAATAAAACTGAGTTTTTTTCTTCTTCTTCTATTTTTGCAGAACTCTGTGATGTGGTCAAGCACAGCTCATCTGACCAGAAGCCAAGTTCAGACAAAACAGACTAATAAAGCATGCATGCAGTAAAACTTATTTAAACAAAATTAAGAACCACCATGTTAAGAAAAAACAACATGTGCAAGTGAAATTGAATAAAAAATATTTGTTACTCAATAGGTGTGTGTGTGTGTGTGTGTGTGCTTAATAATAACAAAAATTCACATTCATACCTGTTACATTCTTTAAAACACTTAAATTCACTTAAATCACTTTTTTTTGTCTTTTGTGTGGTTATGTTTAGTATTTTTGGGAAATGTTTTAATTTCTAAAAGCTCAGTCTTTCTGGAGGGTTTCCCAGTTGCCCAAAGTACAGAGTTTTGCCCATTCAATTCATACAAATATCACTTCAATCACTTGCATCATTTGCATCACTTCAGGGAAAAAACAGTACTATGTACCTGGACTATTTACTTGATCTAAACAGCATAATAATCTGAAATCCTCTTCTGAAGTTTTACGATGTCTTCTGTGGTTTCACGTCTGTTTAGTTTGAGTCAGGCGTTTCTGCCAGGAGCTCATAATACCACTAACCCTATAGGATGACAATTGCATAATTTCTTTGAAACTGTTTTTCAAATTTCTTTGAACACTACAAACAAGGAATATGTATTTTATAATTATTTCATATTTCCTCATTTTTAATTAAAACAAATTCTAGACCTTAAATGAATTTTAGCCTACATATTATACGCATCTACCCCTCAACCCCAATCCTACCCATGGCTTAGCTAGCATATACACTCCAAAGTCCATTATGCCTATATATATATATTTAGTGTGACGGGCGTCCCGAGTGTTCATCAGCGCCGCCCTGGAAACCAACGCGAAGCACCTGCCACACTTCGTTACGGGC
>JAUCMU010000026.1:9915240-9929750 GCA_032275025.1 Enteromius treurensis | reverse complement strand
CAACTAGTAAAATTGGATTGCATACTTTTGAGAATCCAACGTTTAACTGATCTTAATAAATGCTTATTGTCACTCATATAAACACGACAGGTTTGTTTTTCCGCAATCACACGTCTGGGCTTTGTTTCCTGATGGACCGAAAATAAACGCGACATTCTCACCCCCCCAGAAATCCGCTCAAATTCAACCAATCATATGACGACTTCGACACTGCTGAAGTGTTTCCAGAAAAATGTACCATATGCATCAGACGTTCAGTCAACGTGACGTCTGAGGCTGAGACTAATGGAAACCTGGCTAGTGTCTCACAGATTCTATAGAGACTGTTTACTATGACCAAATCTGTTTGTGTCCTAAAATGAAATTGAGTGAATCGCTCATTTTCCACATTCTAGGCAAGGTGTTCCACACATCAGATCTGCCAATGATTGTGGAGTTCTTCCTGATGTTTCACAAAGACAAGCCAATCGATTGGCTGCTCGATCACATCCTGTGGGTTAAAGTGTGTAACCCAGAGAAAGATTTAGTAAGTTTGAATATAATATTTACTTTTCAAATTTTTTGTTTGCCTTTTTTGTTTTTGTTTGTATGATTGGTGTTAGACATTTCATTGTTTACTCTTATAATTCATTGCACTTAGAATCACTGCAATATTGAGAAGGCCCGCCTGAAGAGAACTTACAAACCCTCCCTGTTTCAGCATGTTGGTTTGCATTCCTCACTGCCTGGTAAAATTCAAAACCTAAAGGTAATTCAAACTTCCTTTTCCTTCTATGAAGATTTTCATAGGTTTTGTATTAGTTAACGAGAACTAAAACTGAAACCATAAAAACAATGTTACATTAAAAAAAACATTAGCCGTAATAAAATAAATAAATAAAACTCTTCTTTTATCTTTCAGCTAGTTGCCAAGAAACTTTCACTTAATAAAACTTGAATAAAAAATAAAATAAAAAATGGGGGAATAAAAAAGGAAGACGTATTCAAAATATGAATAATAAATAAAACTATAATGGTATAATGCAATGTGTTTTCTATAGGTCTGTAGAGGTGGACAACAACTTATCAACATTGCAAATAGGAAATTTACATTATTTATATTAGCACATTCTATTTCCATAATTACTTACAAGTTCGTAATAACACAACATGTCATTTATCTTAAAGGAAAAGTGCCTTATTTCTGGTGTACTAAAACTGTACGCAAAAAGGTCTTTATTGACTAATTTTAAAAAGCAACATAAAAATCACCAAGCACAGTCTCAGGACAGAATAGCACAGAGCAAATGAATATAAACGTAAGCGTGTGCTTTGTAGAAAACAAGACACAAGAGAGACCAAAGTGCCAGGAGCGTGAGTGTCAGGATCCCAAGACAGAAACCAAAGTAGACAGGATTGTCAGGATCCAGACACCAAACCCCCAACACAAATACATATACAAAAGAATGTAGCCCAGAGAACAATCTATGAACTCTTCCACTCACACAAGCACAAGAAAGCCCAATTCAACACGGGATCCTGTCACTAAATCAACAGCCAGGCCAACCGAAGTGACAGGATTCTTACAGTTTTCTTGTGCAGGTCACCTGATGCCTGTGTAGAAGGCTCCAAAATCGCTCACTTACTAGGTTCTATTTCCGTAAAAAATCTGGGTAGACAACATACAGCGATCCAGCTCATTAGGTTTTGGAACAGCACTTATGTGTGTATCTGTGTCTTTATGTGAGAACAGGATAAAGACTTTGGAAATCAATTGCTGTTCAAAGGCCACTCTAACCCACCGGCACTACTCAGCAGCAGTTTGGAGAATTATCAGTCTCACACACTGGAGAGAGCTTACAACGGACAAGACTTCTTCTGGGGCCTCACACCTAAAAGAGGAGATTACATCCTCATTACCTTTACCACACCTCAAGCCATCAAAGGGTGAGATGCATGTGCATGACATTCATTTGAAGAGTATGCAAAGTGCAACAGGCAATTTTGTTAAAGTTCCAGCTTGCGTATCCAGAATATGAAAAACCCAAAAAGTCGCACAAGCATATTTTTGGGTAACCTGTCCCTTTATCTGTTAAAGTAAACTCGATATGCTCAATATGTTTAGGGGAGTTTGTCTTTTTTAGCAGCCATGTCTGATAGTATGCATTGTAAATATCTCTTTAGTGTGGATATATAAATAGGAGTAAGAACCCAGTGGCAGTGTAAATGTACCCAGCTGTCTGCTTGTGCACTCTTATATTAAAGTGAGTTTGCCCTGCTGAAAGAATGTGGACCAATGGCTTCTGTTTCAGTCCCTCTGAGCAGGATATTTTACACTGGCCACGTTTGTTTAGGAGCTGAATACATGGTGACAGCAATCTTTCTAAAATCCCTTTAAGCACAAACATAGGAGTTCATTTGATTCCATTTTACAGCTTCCTAAAAACTAAGTTAAGATCTGAATGTGCTTAGTTGTCATTTGAGGAAGGTGTTGTAGTGAAATCTGAGCTTTCTCAGTACAGGTTTCGTGAAATTGTAGGCAATGGGTGCATATGTTCACTGAAAAAGTGTGATGTAATGAGCTCAGAGAAATTGACTCTTCGGCTTCCACTGATGCTACAAAAACAATGGATTGTTTGAGCTACATATGTAACTTAGAAAACCACCTATTCAATTTGTAGTTTGTAACTCTGTCAGCTGCATCTGTGGAATTAGAAACATCTCAACTTAGATAACATAAACAATGTGGTGACACCCCTGTTGAAAAATGATATGATCATATGCTGATTAGTGGTTAGGTATGTTTGAAACACGGCTGCTGGTTTGAGCTGGTTTAAACTGGTCCTTAGCTAGTCATAAGCTGACCCTCAGGACCAGATTAGGACCAGCACATGACCAGCTTAAACCAGCTCAAACCAGCAGCCGTGTTTTAAAACATACGTTACAACTAGCATAAGCTTTATTTTTCAACGTGGACATGTGTAGACATTGAATAATTAAATTTGTTTCATTTTTGTTTCTCTAACTTCTAGGTACTTTTTTCGATCTGGCAATATTGAGACTAATGGTGACAGGTTTTACAACACCACAGTGGAAGTGCTCCTTAATAATGTAAGTGTCATGTCATAAGTGATTGAAAAATCATAGCGCTCAAAGGTGACAGATCTGCATTCAGCAAATAAAGAGCAACAGTAAAAAAAGGGCTCCCACTTTATATTTTGTGGCCTTAACTACTGTGTAGTTTTAAATTTTAATTAATAATTTGATGCGATGCACTTATTGTGTACATTAGAGTGCGGATCGGGCCGCATTTTTCTGTCCGAGCCCGACCCGCGTACGACAGAGCAATAACCGAACCCGACCCGAGCCCGACACAGTTTAAATTTTTTTTTTAATGACACATGCACTTTTTTGTGTGGAAAGCCCGCTTTTATTAAGCAACTGTAGGAAGGCGTTCGGAAATGTCAACAGATAAGAGCATCAGCGCACGCGGGGCAAAAAGCGCAGTTATAACACAGGCGCACATTCACGCTGATGTGACCGAGCCCTGACCCGAACCCGAGCGTCCTTTCTAAATATCTGTCTGAATCCATCCTCTAATGCACCTGCATGTTGTTGCATTGTAGTTATATTTTTAAAAACACTTTTGTGTAATGCCATCTGTAATTAATTTCTGTAATTACATTTATAATTGCAATGTTGACCCTTTACACCTTAACCTTCCCTTGAATCTTCCCATACCATGATGTCCCTAACCTTATCTGTACAATATGACAGCAATTCATTTGATCGAAAAATACAGTAAAAATTTGAAATATGTATTACATTTAAAATAACAGTTTTCTATATGAATGTATTTTAAAATTAAATGTATTCCTGTGATGGCAAAGCCAAATTTTCAGCAGCCATTACGCCAGTCTTCAGTTCAGTATTCAAAACATCGAACAGCAGTGCTGAAACTGAAAGACTATATATTTTTTCAATTCTTTTATTAATGAAGAGTGCTCAAAACAACATTTATTTGACATAGAAATCATTTTCAAAATGTTGATGTTTTCTTTGTTTGTCTTAAAAAATATGGATATATAATCATTACCAGCCAAATTTCAGGTGACGGACTACAAATTAACCATGACTCCTGAAGAGAACGATTCACCAATCAGAGAATCACAACAAAAAAATGGGAGAAAGAGCTCAGCAGTGACCGCGCTCTCATATGAAACATTGTAAATGACGTAATTGAGCCTCCCTACTTAGTACACTCCTTAATACTTTAATATTGTCTTTTTTATCTTTATTTGATTATGTCATCTGTTATGATTATTAGACTGGAATTCATAAAAGATAAGCACACAATCTTTAAACTCACATTTTAAATCGTTGTTCATATCAGAACTGGTTAGTTTGCGTCATGACTGTTTAGTCATTTGTTTGTTTTTAACCTCTAAGTGCTTTAACGTCTTAAATACTTGAAATACCTTGATTACTTCAAAATCCAATGCGGTCTAAAAAAGGGTGGATTCAGTTTGTGCAAATATGTTTTGTGACTGCGCCCTTTTTCTAAGTGTGCATTTGTATTCATTTGCTTGTGGCGATGGGGCCTTGCTACTGCATGCTAGACATGTAAACACTTCTAAGACAACAGAAAACTGACACCCAAAACCAAAATTGTGTTCTTTGTAGCGTTGATTAGCGTTTGGGATCGTGTTTAAGTTCAGACTTTGCCTCAAACCGGTTTGACGAGGATCTTTTTGTGCATAGTTCCTGATAGGTCTGTTTTGTGTTTTCATTTGGATTGAAGTCTAAAATGTTGACATGTCTGTGTTTTACAGAACTCTGTGAAAGAAAAGGTCACAAGAGGAGAGTTAGCCTGCTGTAAACCCTCATCTGATGGCTTTGTTCAGATAGGTATTCATTCACCGTTGATTTCCTGTTTCTTGTCTTTTCTTTCACTCATTTGTAATATTTGGCATACATATATATGGTGAAGGGCAATCATTTGTTTGTCAGTGATCTAAGAATTTAAGTACCGTAAAGGATACTTAAATGCATCATAAATATTATATTAGAGGAGTTGTTAAACTAGCTGTGAAGATAATCATGAGAATTACAGGAAACTCCAAAAAGAATTGGCCAGTGTTGCTTCTGAACACATGTCTGTGAAGTTTCAGGTTTGGTATCAAAAACCGGTTCAGAACTGGTTCAGGTTTTTCCTTTGAAGAGCTGCATGGTTTGAACAATTCTTGAATGGCTGGATTTTCCCCCCTAGTAGAGATCACTGAGTGTAGCGAAACTATGACAGCATGCTTCTTGAACAAGCAATTGATAGCACCTGAAAAAAGAAAGTGTTTTTTCTTTTTTCCATTGTGACGTGCTTTCATTTGAGCTGGACACTAAGACTCAGTCCTAAATTGTTCTAATGTTTCTCTCATTTGCTTAGTTTGGTGGTTCTCACTCCCTGAAACTCAAGTCATTACTTTTTTGGCATGTTTACATGAACAAAGAACTTTCTGTTTGTACACTACTTGTACACAAAAGGGATGCATTAAACTGATCAAAAGTGGCAGTTACAAAAGAAATACTAAATCCAAAAAGTGCAGTTCTTTTGAACGTTTCATTCATGAATAAATAAATAAACTTTTCCACCTAGAGGATTTCCACAAATATTAAGTAGTACTGTTTTCAACATTGGTAATAATGATTCCTAAACACCAAATCAGTATTTTAAAGTTATTTCAAAATGATCATTTGACACTGAAAAGTGGGATAATGGCTTCTGAATGTCCAACTTTTCCTTTATATTTTAACATATATAATAACTGTAAAAACATTTCAGAATATTATTGTGATTTTAATCAATAATATGCAGTTTTGGTGAGCATAAGAGACAATTTTATTCTTTAAAAGACTGTATAGGACTTTTTTTGTAAAGGGAATCAAGACTTTATTATAGTTATTAAGAATCAGGAAATCAGGCACATCAGCCCTGACATTGTATTTTGTGGATGTTAATGATCAAGGTTATCAGACTGCATGTGCATGTCTGTAATAAACACACTCGCTTTGTTTTCGTCTCTTTGAACAAGCCACATTAAGAAACTTGAGCTCCAATGTGGTTATGTAAAAATGTGAGCATGCTTGGCCATTGTCTGAGACCAGGATGTTGTGTGAGTGTGAAAACCAGCAATACAATGTCATGCAATCTCTCCATTTAAAGGTCAGGAGGTTTTTGTTTAATTTGTGAATCTCTGTTTTCTTAGGTTCTTTCAAGAATGGAGTGGCGGAGGGAGAAGTGGACGGAGCTTTAGGAGAAATAGCAGCCATGCGACTCCTGGTTCACTCTGATTCTGATGTCTGGGTCCTTCTCAGTGAGGTGAGACACATTCATAGCATCTATAAATAACCCTTTGAAAAAGGCCTTGCCTAATTGGGAAGGGCTTGAGCTAACAGTCAATTAATTCAGAGAAAGCCATGCTGACGTGAGTAAGCTATAACTCACAGAAATGCAATGAAGACCCAACCCGGTTTTGTTGACATTTCTCCAGGGAAATACAAAAAGGAAAAGTGGTTTATTAGCACGTTTGTGAAGTGTTTCGCTCTTAAAGTAAATCAAATGAGAACAAGGAAAAGGTCATAAGGCAAACAAAACCAGTAAACCACTTGTCAGGCTTGTTAGGTCTTTTTTTTACAATGCTAAGCTAAGCTAGTATTCTCTAGTATTGGTATTGCTAAGCTAGTTCTTTGCTTCATGTGAAATATATTATCATGTCGTTATAAATCAAGGATTTTATTGCAGATTGTTTGGGTAGATTGTTGCTATCAGGAACACTTTGCCAGAAATGGTCTCTAAACATTTATTTGTAGCTCACAATATTGTTGTTTTCTTCCTAATGGATTTTTTTTTTATTATTATTCAGAAACCTTCATCTTTTTTAAATCACATCATTTTATTGACCATTCTATGCTTGATAAGTCACTTTTCAGTTTTTAAACATATTGCTTCGTCTTTAAAAGTTAGTCCAATTTGTATATTTTTAGTATATATATATTCTAAATTAGCATTTTTCATCTTAAATCTTTTCATTTAACTTTTTATTATTAAAGTCATAAGTAACAACAGTTCAGGTAAATTGACAAAAATGTCAGTTCATTGTAACATTTGCTTAAAGAACTTAAAAATCTAAATTTGTAATTTATAACTGTCCAACAAATGTGTATTTTATAAGATTTTCCCTGTAACAAAAAAACTGTTGTTCACATTTTTTTTTAGTTAGGAGGTCAACCCAGCAATGCTTAACAATGAAAGGGCCAAGTGTATCTGTCATCAGAGATATCTAATTTGAATATGTTTTGCAAATTCTTGGAAATGAATTCACAGTATGCTATTTCAACAGATGCCAACCTCATGTTGTAGTCGCTAACATTTTATTTATATTTTTGTCTAACTATAAAAATATGGGTTAGGGTTAGGTTCGGACTTGTTTGTCTGTAAATTAAAACAGCCTTTCTGAGAAAGTCATGTGAATCTTGTAACCCACTGATTCAGTTTTCAACAGCCTTGTTTGCAGCTGTGTCACAGTATCTAAGGTTTGCTTAAAAGTCACGTCTCTTTCTCTGACAGATCTTAATTAAAGTTTAATGAGCTGAGGAGAGAAGAAATTCGATCCACAAGGTAACATGTAATACCTCCCGCTGTTGACAACAGCGCATGCTGCTGGTCTGAAAAGGATCTTCCATATGCTTGAAGGACTCATTGCTGTGTGCCATCTTGAGGTGCAACGTAATACTGAATTACTGGATGTTTCCTCATCAATGTGAGGGAAAAAAAATGTTTACACTGTTGTTTATTGTGGCCCATGAATGTTTTGATTTATTCATTTCTTCTAAATTATTTTAAAGTATTGTTGCAAAAAAGGACCACACATATGGGATTCGACAGTGTTTTATGTTATACCGGATTATTAAAAAATATTTGACTTTGCCAATAAATGTTAGTAATACCAACTTGTTATGACATCATTATGTGTTCTTTCCTGCTCATATCATATTCTATAATTTTTTCTTTCTGCCTAGCATCAAGTGGAATTGAAAAATAAAGCACCCCTATTATTGGTGATGAAAATTTGGTTTTGGGAGGCCCCAACAACAGGTTATCTACAGTGTTGGGGGTAATGCATTACAAGTAAAGCGAGTTACCTACTTTTTCAATGTAACTAGTAAAGAAACGCATTACTTTTTAATTTTAGAGTAATATATCGGAGATACTTTTTCAGAAACGTAACGCCAGTTACTTTGTTTTCTTATTTATTGACTGGCAAGTCTCCTGATATGTTGGGAGAAATCAGAAATACAGAGCATTATGCGCGGTGTGTGAATACAGTGTAGCTCTAGACTATATGTAAATGTTCATTAATTCATCTCACTCTCAAAAAAACTGATTTAGTATTCATCAAAATGTATTTAAAATAAACTCAGAATATGACGCAAACCTACAATAATTAAATTACACCAATTTATCTAATCCCATTTTATTAACCAATGTCTTTGCTGCTGACCTTTGATGATCTAGGTCGGCCATACTTACAAGCAAAAATGACTGTGCTTCATTTTTTTTATTGCTGAAGAGTATTGAACTTTCCTCTCCTATATTCTATTTTACAGATGTGAATATATTTTAGATCTTTTTCTTCAGCCTGAGGTTTATTAGTGACACTTTTTGTTGTGCTTTTACATTTGCTATAAATAGAACTTCTTATATTAAAAACAAACACTCAAGCTCGGCTCATATTTAAAAAGTAACGCAAGTAAAAGTAACTTTCCCCAACACTGGTTAACATGCATGCAAGCTCAAAAACACTTTCATTGTCTTTTAATAAGCATTTAATTTTTACTTGCTCAAGGAATCCTAACTATAAATTTCTCTGCGGTGATTGGTCATGTCTTTAATGCCTGATAAAGCAGGGTTGGTGAGCAGTGCTGCTTTATGTACGGCGTTACCGGGGAAAGCTCTATTTTTACCGCTCCAGACTGCATATGACTACGTTGTCTATTATTGATCAGTGCTTGTAACTCATTTCAGTGATTAAGAGTCGACTCTTTCTTTTGAGAGACAGCAACTTTATACACTGTGCTCTTTCCGATTTAAAACTGTCCAGGATCTTTTCGAGCTGTGCTCCAATTTTTAAAAATCCATAATAGGGGCACTTTAATTTTAATAATGAATACTTTCATTGGTTAAACAGATAATCCAGCCAAATGCTACTGTGTCAGATTTCATTACATAATGTTCACACTTACTAAGAATACAAGCCTGCCTATGAATCAAGCCAGAATAGGAAATGTTTAACATGTACACATTTCAGCTGATTCCAGGTATGCGTGTTTAAACACTAGTTGATTTGTCCTTCCGAACACCTTTGGTAACCCTGTGAAAGAGGGAGGCATACATTCAGATGCAGTTTAAAGCAAGGATTTAAAGCAAGGGTGAAGAGAAAAAGGCACTGCTACTTTGAGACTCAGTTCCTCACTCCTCTGATTAGAGCAGGTGAAGCATTCCTCCAAACTGAGGTGAATATGAGGAGACTTGTATCCCAGATGAAGTGAGGCGACTGAACGAGAAGCAAACCAACACAGGGGCCTAAAGACTTACTCACAGCACAGCAAATTATATTAGTTTTAATTAAAACAGGCATTTGCAATGCCACACAATGGTAAGAGTCTACACATTCAAACACAAGAAATACATATTCAGAGGCACAGATGTGACGCATGCCAGAGAACTCCCTTCTGTTGATAGCACCAAGAAAAGGGTCTAAATTTCATTCCCTGATCAGAATGGCCTGAAATGTTTTCTCTCAACTTGAATATAATCAGTACTGATACAGACAAACAGCTCAGCGGGAGAGAGCAACTGTCATGGCATCACACCCGTTAACTCATCTAGTAAACAAAAATATGAAATGAAATACAAAACACATATTACATTTGTAGCCAATGATGAAATTATTCAATATATTACAAATAATATCACAACCTGTCGAACCTAAAAATAACTACAAAACAACATATAAAGTCTTAGTTTAACACCTTAATGTCTTTACAAAATAATTAAGTATGTAATATGTTTAACAAAGTTGTTAAAAAATAAAATGTAAAAGAACATCAATACTGATAATTAAAGTAAATGTAAACAGTTACAATTTTAGTGGCATAAGGATCAAATAAATCCTAGTGGAAAGTTTAAATGAGTTAATATGGCAAGGGTTTTTCTGCGTGGGGTTGCCGTCTACACAAGGGATTCTGGGAGAGAGGACGCTCTCTTACTTCCTTTTGCTCTTGGAGTCAGTGGTCTGAAACACGCTTGATGCTGACATGAGGTTCTCAATGTATTGCCCAAGAACCTGATTCTCTGATTTTAACTTCAAATTTTCCTCTTTTACTGCGTCTACCCGAGCTGAGAGATCTATCAAAACAAAATAGAGTAAGACAGAAATTAATGCTTGTTACATAATATAATAAAAGGTAAAAAGACCCAGCATAAGTTAACATCTGACAAAACATGCAGTGTTGGTTTCTCACCCTCAAGAGTATTTTGCAACTCAAGGACCTGATTTATAAGTCTGGTCTTCTCCTCCAACTCCACCTGATTTTCTATGTCACCTGGAAGATGAACGGGGGGAATTACACACATTGACAGAAAATAGTACTTAATGCTTATTATTTATTAAAAAAGAAAGAAAGAAATGAATGAAGCTGAAAAATGCTTTTGTTCAAATAAGAAGAA
Organism: Enteromius treurensis; assembly: GCA_032275025.1. NCBI lineage: Eukaryota > Metazoa > Chordata > Actinopteri > Cypriniformes > Cyprinidae > Enteromius > Enteromius treurensis. Next base: position 9,918,988 of record JAUCMU010000026.1, on the reverse strand, counting down.
ATTATGCATTTATTTGACTTTTTGATGTTTATTTGTTTACCCGTTGATTGAGCATTGCAAAATAGTTTGAAATAAAAGATCGATACATTTATATGCACTGTAAATATGCATGTAGCAGTATGCAAGCGTGTATATAAATTGCTTGTATATGTTGCGTCATTGAAATTTGTTAAATCTAATTTTATTGAGACCATTTTTACAATGTAATGCTGTACATTCCAAAATATTATGCATCTAAAACTTACTTTTAGAATGAAAAGGGGGAAACAAATACCCCATATGTTATTTTGATTTTTGAATCATTTTTGTACTTATCAACCGTCAGTTTCAGTTTGATAATATCTAGCAATAACAGTTTATTCCAATAACAGTATCTACAATACAAATCCGCAGATGAATCCCCCCCAGAGTCTCACCATCCATGTCAGTGTTCATGTCGAAATACTGGTTTCCTGTTAAAACGCAGGGCTGCGACTCTTGTGAACCCACTTCGGGATGATGACAAGGCCTGATGGACGCTGTAAAAACACAGACTGGGTGTTTGCAAAGAGGCTTTCATTCATAATGTGGAGTCTTCTTCATTGGTGCTGCAATGCTAGGCGCTACATATTTGACTTAAATAGCGTGCGCATCATAACAGTTGCTATGCATTTTGGCTGTATAGCTTATGTAATATGACAGTATTGTGTAATTTTCTATATGGTGAAAGCAAGCAGAATACCTCGCAAAATAGTTTCATATCTTATCGTAAACCAGCTGCTAACGTTAACGTTACTGAGTTTAGCTAACGTACCGTTAGCCGCCACACAGCTGATAAGGTAAACAAACCAACACACGGCCGATTACAGTCGACACTAAAGCACAGTTCATATTCTTAGCTTAACTGTATATACATATAAATCAACAAAATAAAAAAAATATACATTGTGTAAATTACATCCAAACCTTTGCACTGTGAAATTAAACCGGCAGAAGAGATCCCACACCACCACAGCGACGTCTTCTGTAGTCTGACGTCATGGATTACGTATTAACCCTTTATATCCCACAAAAATATGTGTTTTTGTTACGCATTTAATTATACTACTAAGCTAAGGTTATATTTTTTGTTCTTAAAAGAAGTTGCTTGAATATGTGAAAAAGATTTAAAGAAAACTATGAGAGCATTAAAAAAATTTTTGTACTAGATCGGTCCACTTATCTGTTTGTTACTTCCTTTTTATTAATTTTGCTGTCGTTTTTATATAATTTCAATGAATCGGTTGAACCGGTGCGGTACTGGTTGAGCAACATAAAATATAAGTATTTACAAACGCCTTTCATCTTTTATTTACAATCGACTAGCTTTTCATCTGTATTTTGTTTATATATGTATTGCATATATACTCTTCTCTCTGCATAATAGCCTACAGCATAGATTTTTAACTAGTCCAAATCATGATATTATGAATGCAATTTTTTAAACTTAGGTTTATTGCAAACAAACATACAATGTATAAACACAAGCTATAAGAGTATGCATCTGGAAGGAATTTGTATTACATATATAACAATATTACATATTGTTCAAAGCGGTATGAAACATGGCAAAAAAGCAATTCTCATCACAACAAATATTTAACTTCTGAATTTAGTAAAAAAGGAGTGAAAACAACACATGGGTCCTATAAGGGGAAAAGGCTTCAAAAGAATGCATGAATAAGCATTCTATTTGTTATTAATAAGAAACGACACGTTTCTATAAATGTCTTTGTTTATAAAAATATTTCAAAGCCTGTTATAATGAGCCTGACATGACATGAAAATAGTTATCTGTGTTGACAGACTGTAGGAATTAAAACAGAGGTGATTAATATGTTGATATATATTCACTGTGAATAATGAGTAGACCGTTTCTTAATAATAATAAATAGGAAATTTCACTTTAAAATATCATTGCACTAGGTTACATGTGCTTTGCTTTGAAGATCTGGGTGCAAGTCAGTGATTTTAGGGTCATTAAAAGGCAAAAGCCTGTGGTAAGAGGCTTATATACGATACAAAAAATTCAAAGAATTATGAGGTCTTTTGAGTACTGTGGGTTTCTAGTTTCTCAAAAACGTATGTGTTGTACGGACATTGATGCTGTTTAAACTGCTCAGTATCACTAAATGTTTGGTTGCACTGAGAGCAGTGGTGAGAGTTTCGCAGCGGTGGGAGTTTCACCATTACTTCGCTTATGTGGGTGTGTTGGTGCCTTTTTAGGTATTCCACTCGACTGAAACGTTTCCCACACGTCCCGCACTCATAGGGTCTTTCACCGGTATGGATGCGCTGATGCCTCTCCAGGTTCCCGAGACGACTGAAGCTTCGGCCACACTGAGGGCACCTGTGGGGCCGCTCGCCTGTGTGAACCAGCTGATGGCGCTCGAGGGACCGCGAGTGTGTGAAGCGTTTGCCGCAGAGTTCGCAGTGGTGCGGCTGCTCGCCTATCTGGACGCATTCGTGACTTTTAAGGCTCCAGGCATGGCCGAACGCTCTCCCGCACACAGAGCACTGATAGGGCCGCTCCTCAGCCGCAGTGCAAGAGTGCTTCATGAGCTCAGATGGGGAACTGAAGCCGCTGCCACAGCGTGCGCAGAAGTGCAGCATGTCCCCGCTCTCTCCTCCCGACTCCTCTTCCTCTTCTTTGTTGGTAGGGGTTGATGGGAGTTGAAGTTCAGCAGGGTCTGCTCTGTGTGACGAGGATGACATTGCCTGCTGAGAGCTACATAAACCGTCTAGTCCGATGAACGCCACACCTTCGGATCCACACGTCTCTTGAGATGGGCTGCCCAGGCCTGACTCCGCCTCCTCACGCTCTCGCTCCGCCTTGAGGGCTGTCTCAAGCCCGCTGAGCTCGTCTCCACCAGTTATCGGTTCCTCTGACAAGGCTGGCTGCTCCTCCCATACTTCAGCAGCAGCAGATTCAGGAGCAGAAGAAGCAGGGCCCATTTCTCCTGCAGACAGAAATTAGATATCTCAGATATAATACATTAAAATGTTTTTCGAAGAAGTCTCATGTTCACGGAGGCTGAGTTTATTTGTTCACAAATACAGTAAAAACATTTACATTGTGAAATATTATTACATTATATTAGTATTTGGGTATTTTATAATACATTTGATGGCAAAGTTGAATTTACACAAAAGAAATTGTATACATTAGCAGTTCATAGTGGCCACATCTGTCAAGCTCCCAAAAAACAAACATTTAACCCTCAGGTGTCTCAGGTGATTTTGGGGCTCCTGAGATTTTTTGACATGCTCTTATATGTGAGGTTATTTCAGCTACTTCTAACATATTTTACACAAAACACATTAAAAACCATAAAAGCATCAATACAATGGCTTACCAGCATTCCACACAATATCTCCTTTAATGTACCACAGAAAAAAATGAAGTAATACAAGGTTGAAACAATGTGACAGTGAGTAAATGATAACAGTTTATAATTTTTTTTATAACTATTCCTTTAGTGTAAAACTAGTCACTTTTTTGGAACCTGAAAGTTGCGGGTCAAATTAACAGTTAATTACCTTTGAATTGTTACCACCAGGTCAATGATTTTGTGTTTCCAGCTGTTTAAAAAAAATAGGTTAAAATTATCATTTATTACCCAGTCATATTAAACTTCTAAATTTCTCTAGTCATAGTTGATAGATACAGTTTTTACTTTATTTTTAGATTTGTTTTAATTAGATTCATCAGTACTAAATTATTGTTTAT
>JAUCMU010000026.1:9895659-9915140 GCA_032275025.1 Enteromius treurensis | reverse complement strand
TCTGACATATCTTAACATTTTGTAAAAGATGCATTAATATCTTAATTTAACTAAGGCCTAGTCCTGGTTTAAACTAAACCATGTTTGATAAATAATAAGATGGCAGTACTGACACACAGATATCTCAAATATAACAGGTAGCACACAAATTCTGAATGCCTTCAGCAGATCTCAAATGAGCCATTTTAATCTAGATTAATCTAGATAAATCTAGATTAATTTCAAAATTAATCTAGATTAATCTAGATTAAAACAATTGATCTATGCCCACCCCTAATATATATATATATATATATATATGCCTACTGTAAATTGTCATATGTCTGTGCGAGATAAATTAAATACTGAACTTACATTTATTAAAACTGTGTAAAGTTTTCTCCTTGTGTTTCAGTTGAGGAACTAATGACAGAATTGTGCTTAAGATGCCTATTCCTTTAACCGTTTATGCTCACAATCGCAAAGAAATTATTAGCCATTTTCCAGAACAAAGCACTACAGTGCTCACCGTGGGTGGGACTGGGGGAGGGAGGGCTGGTTTCAGTTTGGTTCATCTGTAGAGCCTCTTGCAACAGCCTCAGGGAGTCTGATCTGTAGCCTTCCACCTTTATCCATCATCCCACAGAAGAAGAAAGAACAAGAACAGAGTGTGAAATAAATTCTCTTTTCTAACAATAACATATTTCTTTCAAAACAGGTAATAAACATTTTAGGCAGAACTGAGGTGATGGTAAAATGATGTTGCATTTCTGCTGTTTTCATTACATTTAATCTTGTTTTACTGCAATAAATGGTATTTTAATTGACACTAACACCATCCACTCGTGATCTGATGTAGAAATCAGATGTAAATATTGTGATGAGCGTCCAGAGTTGTCGTCCGCGTCGCCCTGGAGGTCCTCGTCTCTGGCTGATTGGCCCATCAGGCAGCAGTGTGAGCAGCTACCAAAGACTGAGAAACTTCTCCATGAGACACAGCGGTAACTTGTTCTCTACTTACCTTCCCAGAAAGCAGCTGAGGACCGATCAGCCCCACAGGAGCATGCCACTTACCAGAGCACCCACCTGAACACTTTTGTTCATCCACTTTGTAAATAAATCCACCCTCCGGGGTATTTATTTTGAGCTCTCCTCGTCGTGTGATTCTTCACCCGTGGCAATACAGTCTTAGATTAGAGTGTGAAAATTCAACAAGGACATGCATATTTTGGGAAATATTACGTCTTAAAGGTATAGCTCACCCCAAATAAAAATCTAAAAGAAGAATCTAAAATAAAAAGAAGATAATTTGAAGAAAGTGGGAAATCAAACGGTTAGGCCACTAATGATAGCTTCCATTGTTTTAAAATTTTTTTTTTACCATAAAATCTTTGGTTACCCACGTTCTTCAAATCATTTTCTTAGCAAAGGTTTGGAACAACTTAAGGTTTCATAAATGATGACAATTTGTAATTTTAGGTGAACAACCCCTTTAAATATAATAATGTCAATATTAGAGAGAAGACCATGAAAAAAAAGTGCATTGTAGTTACTGTATATCTTTGGTGCAGTTTTTGCACAAAGGGATTTTTCTTTTTAGGTTCATCTCCTGTCCATACATAGCCCTCTGCATCTCCTCTCTCCCCTCTGCTCCCTGCAGCTATTTCCTCACATCCGATTGGCTACTCACCTCCTCTTTAATGCTGGCCACCTCCTTCCTCTCCCCAGAGACGCATATCCTTTCCTCCTCCTCACCACCTCCACCTCCTCCAGTTGGCAGATGGACACGGAACATGTCCCTCCTCTCATCCCTCACTCCTCCAGTCCCCTCCTCCCACGCATCAGCACTCCACTCCTTCCCCTGCTTGCCTCCTGAGAGAGAGAGAGAGATGGGAGGGGGAGAGAGGAGAGAGGAGAGCAGGAGGGGGAGGGAGGAATGCAAAAGAGGAGGAGAGGAAGGAGAAAGAAACCTGAGAACTGAGGAGCAGGTCGCCATTATGGTTTCCCACTCAAAGGCACGAAAAATCAAAAGCATCACACAATAAATGCGAGTGCGCTTACTTTGGAGATCCGCTCTGCGCGCTTTGCGCACGGTGTCGTCGGCGCCAAGCAGACTAGCCGCTCGCCTACTGGCCGCCCAGCCCATGCCATATTTGCGTTCGTTTCTCAGTTTATTCTCAGTCAGCCTCAGTCTCAATTTCAACGCTTCGTTTTCTTTTCTGTTCAGCGAGATTTCCACCAGGTAGTCGTTCACCGTGTCCTGGAAGAGTTTGGTGATCTCGCACACTGATGCGCGAACTAAACTGTCCATGACAGCAGTCAGGTGCGCTTGAAATGTCTTGACCGATTCCGCCATGGTTTCATTAGTTTTCAGTTGCACAAATAATAATAAATAAAAGTTGCACTAATTAAAACTATGACGTTACGCCATATATTAATAACGTTACCAGTCACACTTCATGATTTTACGCTTCCGCTTTGCAATAACATCAATTAATTTACTTGCGCATACGGTTAAAATAATATGACATCAACTATGGCAACGGCTGTCACCCGAAGTAACCCAACTTTGTACACAAGCAATGGAATGAACCGTTCCTCTGTGTGCTCTGTCTTTAAGCTCGCGACCACACAAATCAAACCCTTAAAAGAGGAAATTCCGCTCCAGATGACTGCACAAACGTAGTCGATGGCTAAAAAAGATCCGTGTTCATGTTCTACGAGTGTTCATGCGCTATCAGTGGCACAGTTTTACCGAGTCGCGACCACCCCTCTCAACTCGAGAGGTTTTAATTCTCGCCTACAATATTATTTCCGGATGTCGCGTTGTGAGCATGCGCATAGCTACCGTAATTACCCGAAAAGGTGGTCCTCTAAATGTTTTGGCTAGCTAGATTTGGCTACCCTGCTGGTAGTTTTAAAAAAAACATAAAATGTTGTGATTATTATTAAATAATTATCCATACAAAATGAAACAAAAATAACCTGTTGAAAATGGGAATAATCCTTTTTACTTTTTGATGGTAGATGCTGTGCACTATATAGAGGCATAAACGTTATTCAACAAAATTCTGAAGAAAGCCAATGTTTTGCAAGAAAATAAATATTATCTTATGGATGCAGCCTTTATCAACTATGTCTCAGAGAATGAAGTCAGCTCGCTATTTTATTTATTTATTTATTTTTGAAGAAACACAAGTGCCTCTTTACTGCAGTTAGTAAATATTTTTATAATTGTTTTATTTTAATATAATTGTATTTTAATGCATTTAAAGTATAGTAATTTTCTCTTTTATGGTATTTTTAATGTCAAGTAGGCCTAGGCTACTTAATGACTATTGTAAGTTAATGATGAAATAAATGTTTCATCAGTTTTTCTTGGGGGGGAAATGTATTTTGTTTTTTATTTCATTGGCATTTTTATTTTTTTATTATTATTATTATTTCTACAATAATAGTTGTAATAGTTTAATAGAACTGTAGCTTTTTTTCCCTGAATGTTGTTATTTATATTGTTGTATAATATTGTAGGTTACTTAACTGCATAATATTGACTAAAATATATTTTAAAAAATTTAATAAATAAAAAATATTACACATACACACACATATATATATGTATGTATGTACAAATAAAAAGCCTCAAGAATACTAGTTAAGGGGTGTTGTGCAGTGCAGTGGCTTAACGAATCAGAGTAAATAAAATAAATAAAATCAACTAATAAAATAATAATAATTATAAACACTGATTCTGTTTTTGTTTTTTTTCTTCAGAGTAATTAGTCGCATGTAATTTAGGGCGCAGGTAACTTTGGTAGTGTCATTTCTGGGGCCGCATGCGAGCAACTGGGATATGCATGCACTGGGACTGCACTGTCAAAGCTTTAATTGGGTCATATGGACGGTGCTTTACGGTAGCCTAGAAAAAGTACTTGCATGCATCGCGGTTGCTTACCTTATTCAACCCGGGCTCACATCTGGATACATCCCCAAGGGTGTCTGATCCTTCCACAGTGCACTATTTCGCAGAAAGAGCTGTCTCTACGTTGCAGTCATGCCGATGTTCGTGGTGAACACAAACGTTGCAAAGGACGCGGTTCCTGCTGAGCTGCTGTCCAATGCTACACAGGAGCTCGCCAAAGCGATGGGCAAACCCGCGCAGGTGAGAACGCGGCATTTCTCATACTTCATCCAGATCGTTTTACTTTTTATATTAGTCTGCAGTGCACAGAATACGGAACTGCAACTGTAAGTTAATCTCGATACAGCGAAATATAACGTTTCTCTAGTTAACCTTTTAGCTGTAACGTTAGCTCAAGCCATGCAGCATTTCTTACAGCTTTACACTTAAAAAAGTCCTTGGCTGCATATATGCATCATCATCATTATTTGTCTCGATTTAAGCTTAAGTAGTGATGGGAAGTCAGACTCATTTCCATGAATCATGCGTTTAAACAAATCGTTTCGAACTAGTTCAAAGAAACGATTCAATTATGCTTTTACGTCATGACGCAATTACATGACGGCATTATCCCAGAACCCACGTGTGACATTATTATATACCTATGCAAGCACATTTAGCTTTTTATGAAGTATTACATTGATGTGTATTTCAGTTCAATGGTTTGGAGCAGTGTTGATTCATTAAAAAAAACGCATTTATTTGGAAGCTTATAATAAACCAGGGATTCTCAAATCCTATAAGGTCAACTTTCCTGCAGAGTTTAGCTCTAACCATGATCAAACACTAGAAAATCATTGGAAAATCGCAGGTAGATGAGTTTGATCAGTGCTAAACTCTGCAGATTATTGGCCCTCTGGGGCAAGATTTGTGGAATCCTGTAATAAAAAAAATTTACATTTACATTATATCATACTAAAATTATTTTTTATTGTGAAGATTGGGTCTGTTGTTCGACTCAAGGACTGCTTGGAATGCTTTGTGAATAAGCCTTTCAAATCTGTTTTTGACAAAATCTTATTCAGAGGAACTGTGTCATTAACTATTTATCCTTGTGTGTGTCTCTTTGTATTGCTGTGACAGTACATCGCCATACACATTATCCCGGATCAGATGATGATGTTTGGGGGCACAGGAGATCCGTGCGCGCTCTGCTCTCTGACCAGCATTGGAAAAATTGGGCCACAAAATAAGCAATACTCCAAACTTCTTATGGGCCTGCTCAACAAACATCTTGGAATTTCACCTGACAGGTAAATCCATACATTACAGCTGGATACAGTATTTTGCATTTACCAGATTATTTTGCACAAACGATTTTTTAACTTGCAAATGAATTTCAGTTGTTAATATGCATGCATACAAAGTTTAATAGGATAGTCTCTTCATATCATCTTTTTTGAGTATATGTCGAATGCAGTTATTTATTTTGTAAAACGTTTTTGTATTGTTTTCCAGGATCTATATAAACTTTGTTGATATGGATGCAGCCAATGTGGCTTGGAACAGCTCCACCTTTGGATAAAGGATATGGATTTATGGCCTGATTATAAGGCTGCAGTTTCTATTCCAGCTCTGTTCAGAGAAAAGCTCTTGGAAGCATAATGCTATCAGTCTATTTAGTCTTAACACACAGCACTTACTGCTTACAGCAGACAACATCTTGCTTTGACAATAAAGCTTTCTTTAAAACGTACTGAGGTGTTGAGTTTTTGTTGTACATGCCTCTTTAAAGCATACACGTTTTAGAAATAATGCAGATAAAAGGTATTTTATTGGTTACAGTCTATCAAATTAAATGGTCTGTAATCTGAAATAAACAAAAATATCCAAAAATAAAAGAATTCCAGAAAATAGTGGGCTAAAGAACAAGCTTATTATTAGACAAGGCAAAATGGTCAATTTGGAAATCTTGTTTTAGGCATATCTTAATATTGAAGTCTTAATTTGCGACACATCAGGGTACAATACTGACCTGTTTCTGTACTTTGTATAACTAGACTAGCAAAAACATAATTTTTAGAAATCAGCACTAAGACTATAAAAGGTACAGGGACGAATTTATGGGCCCGTTGCATAAAAGGTTAAGACTTTAAGGTTAAGACATTTTTCTTCAAGACTGGTCAAAGTTTTTTTTAAATTCAGTTACATAAAAATGTATATTAGTCTAAGGTAAATACAAAAAATAAAACGGATTACTCTTGGCTAACCGCTAGTTGGTCAGATTAGCTCTTTGTCTTAACATGAAGGCTAAATTTAATCAACCGGGCCTATATTTTATGTGTGTATAGAGAGAGAGAGACAGACCACAAATCAGTTTGATTTGATATTTTAACCACAACATGTAACTATGCTCTAGACTTTATTTTTGAACAAGAATTTGCATTATAACGCACACAAACAGTAAAAAAAAAAAAAGAGGTAATAGACCAAACATTAATAGTAAGTACAGAGACAGGTGATACGTCAAAAAACAACATGAGAAAGACTTTGAAAGTTTAAAAGAAGAAACAAGGCGATGTCAATTATCCAGCCTGGAACAACAGAGCCGATCATCAGGAAACAGACGGGGAGATTTTCCCATTAGCCCATTTACATCATTATGCATCCAGTGTCCAGGGACAAAGATGACTGACTAATGGGAGAAAATAAATTAGGGAAATTCAAGTTACTACCGTTCACAAAGCTATTATTTGTTAAAGGCATGTTAAGAAGCAACAGACTCACCGGTCTCCTTATAACCCTTTACTAGCTCTTCAACGCTTCTTTAACTGCAGAAACCACTTCAGCGGGATCAGGAAACTTTAGTTTGCGTGGAGGACCCTTCTTAATGCCAGACCACAAAACAACTTCTGCTCAGGAGAAAGAAATACAGCATATGTAAATTATGATTTGGTCATAAATTCTTGTTACTGGTTGGGCTTCTTTCCATTGCAGTCTAACCTTTGTCTCCCTCCATCAGCGTGATCTCAAAGCTGTTCCGCCGAGGTTTCTGAGGATTGAGCACCACACAAAGTTCAGGGTGCGAAGCCGAAAGTGCCTCACGCACACCTTCAGCATTTCGCCCATAGACCCGTCAGCTTTTGCTGTGAAAAAAGTCAGAACATGATCGTCACATACATAATAGTAACACCTGCTGAAATTAAATATTTATTTATATTGCATCTTTTTTTATGTTATAAAATTAAAATATCTAAAGGAATCCGTAAATAATTGACACAAATTGTTACAAAATAAGCAGTGCATGCATGAACATATTTTCAGTGGGTCTTTACCAATGCTCAATGACGACCCTTTGTCCTGTTTCTTCATCTTTTATGTCAACTCCATCAAGCTTTTCTTTTTTGTCCTCCACTGCTGCCTCTGCATCCACGTCCGTCTTACGCTTCCTACCACGACCTGTATATCACAGCGTGTCACAGAATTTCGGTTGTGCATAAACAAGATGATGCACGACCAAGGGGAGGGAGTATTCGTTTAGCTGTTTTTGCATTAAAGGATTTTACAATCAGATTGCACACAAGCACTAAGATATCAAATACGAAAACTCAGTGCAACATATTTATATATAAGGATACGTAATAATAACTGTTTATATAACGCATTCTGTTATAAACTACACGAAAAACTCGAAACGTTTTACGTACCTGATTTGGCTCGAGTCGCCATTTCTACAACACACACAGACGCGCAGAGAGTTTGGCGGGTTACGTTAATAATAAGAAAGTAGGTGAGACGGACACTGCCACCTTTTGGTGTGGAAAGTTTCTGTAAGATGAAGAAATGTTGCAGTGTCTCCTCACGAAAGCATTTTTATGTTGGTGTGTGGAAAATATTGAAAATGTAAATGTATAGGGATATTATGCTCGTATCAGTCCCGGTTTCATAGACAGGGCTTAGCCTAAACCTGGATTAGGTCATAGTTCAATTGGGACATTGATGTAATATTTATTAACATGCCTTAGAAAAGCATAACTGGTGTGCATCTTAAGACAAAGCAAAGGAACTGACATGTTTTAAGATCAGTCAGTGCAAGTTTCTTTCAGTTGAAACAGCTCAGATTTACATTTTAATGTAGGATTAGGTAAGCCTTGTCTGTGAAACCAGGGGTAATGCCTTATGTTTTAGCAGTTACACCAGGTCACCACCAGAGCTCATTGCCGCCCCACTAATGGTCTGAGAACGATCATCTTTGGCTATAGTTCAGTCAATAAAAACCGATCGAACTTTAAAAAAATAAAATAATTTTAAATTATAATTTAAAATACAGTTTAAATTAATTTACAGTGTTAAAAAAGGGTCAAGAGTGGATTGGAAAATAAAAATGGGTAAAATTACAGATAAAATAACTATAAACTAAAGAAAAGTAATACGAATTTTAAATAATTATCTAAGAATTATATTAATTAAAGTATTTTAATAATTGTTATTTCAGAACGTTCCATGATTCTATAATGAGCGTCATACCCTGGCACCGCATAATAGAGCTGGAATCTTTACAAATCAAAGCAGAGAAAATATTGAAATAAAAAATATAAGTGCAAATTATAACAAAATAAATAAACTGACATATGGGGATTCTTTCGTTGAACAAATCTGGCTTTCGTGTTTTTCCTGTTTTAATTTAATTTATTATTATTATATTTTATAATTGTTATTTTTTTTATATTTTGTTATGTTCATTCTAAAATGTGTGAAATTGAGTTTGACAGTACTCCATATTTATGATGAATATCAGCCATTAAGTAACAAGACAGAAATAGAATATTTTAGGCCTATAGAAATTATTCTTCCTTCTATTTATAAATGAGTTTTTCAGTGCATCATCACATACATGTTAATTCACTCATATTGCAAATAGTAAAATACACAACACTTTGAGCATTTTATTCAGTGTAAACATGTACTATGGTTTGCTACGGCAAAAATAATAATAATTACCATTTTAATACACATATGTTGACATATCAAGCATTGCATGGTCTGTTTTTTTAACAAGCTTTTTATCATAGGCAGTTAAAATTATTGTCCACCCATAGAATCCCATCTTTCAAACCGCTAGTTATAGATCAAAAAAAAAAATATATAGAAGTTCCACTTCAATTCAATTCAATTCAATTCAATTCAATTCAATTTAAAAATGTTTATATAGCCACGTGTACTGTTGTACAATGTGTAAACGCAGATACATAATTAACATTATATCACATTATTTTAACACATGTTTGAGGATCTTGGTCATTGGACACCCACTGCATGACATCAACTATACGCGACATGACATCATCACTGTGGTGCGGTAGTTTAACAGTACTTCTCGCTGCTGAGAAGAAAGAAGGGGTTATTTCCAAATAAGAAGGCATAGTTGAAACAGTGGATGTTTGGAAGAGTCTAGGCATGTTACGGTACATTAAATAATATTATTTGCAGTTCGACCTCCATCAATTTAATTATATTCTACAGGCTAACGTTATTAGGCTAATCCTACCTGAACTCATTTGACAACCTAAATAAAACACATTAAAAAGGGGACGAATTCAAACAGGTATAGCATCATTTGTTATTTTTTCATCTGTAAGAATACAAGTATCTAGCACTAGCAGTTTTTGAACATCCTAGTTCTCTATTTATCACAGCCATGACAGCAGAAGCCTCAGAAAAGTCAGCGGAGGAGGGCATGAGCTCGTCGGGCAGCGGTGGGACTTCGGGTACGCGGTTTGACCTGGAGAAAGAGACAGAACTGCGCTTTGAGGTCGAAGCAGGAGAACGAGTCCAGCTCGAGCTGTTGTCCGGTCTAGGGGAGGTGTTCGGATCTGAACTGAACCGAAATAAGAAGTACACTTTTGGGCCAGGCTCTAAGATTGCTGTGTTTACATGGCAAGGCTGCAGTGTGTCGCTTTCAGGCAAGACAGAGGTGAGAGAGATCTAATGTGTTAGTGGATATCTATAATGACATGGAATGCTAAATAACATACTCATACTCTCCCAAAAATACACAGGTAGCTTATATCTCCAAAGATACACCCATGCTGCTATATCTCAACACCCATGCAGCTCTAGAGCAGATGAGACGTCAGGCAGAGAAAGAAAACGAGAGAGGGCCTCGGGTATGTAAACAAACTTGACAAACAATTTGTTTTTAAAATTTTGGTTTGGTAGGAAATACATTTTTTTTACTTGTCAAGAAGGGTTGCAAAAAGGTAAATTCTGTAAACGTTCAAGAACTTTCCAGGATTTTTTCTTCATAGAGTTTTTGGAAAATGTTCCACCCCTTTACAGCATTATTAGCAGGTATGCATTAAATTGATCACAAATAACAGTTTTATAAAAGATGTTCTTTTAAAATTTCTATTTATCAAACAATAAGACTTATTCTTTATTGTGGTAATATTTCACGAAATTGATATAATATACATAGAGCTATGGTGAGCGTACGATGATTAATTAAACATTAAAAAATATCTTACCAACTCCTTATGAACTGTTGAATAGTAATGTAATTTTAATATAAGTAATTAAACTGTTTTGTTGTCGTAGGTAATGGTTGTCGGACCAACTGATGTGGGAAAGTCAACCGTATGTCGAGTATTGCTGAACTATGCTGTGCGACTCGGGCGAAGGCCTACGCTGGTAGAGCTGGATGTCGGCCAGAGCAGTGTAAGTAAATGATGCCTGAACGATCAATACAACATCACAGGCTTATGAAACATGGAGAGTTATATTTGTTTTATTGTTCTTGTCTGTAGGTCTCTGTCCCTGGAACTATGTCAGCTCTGTGCATTGAGCGTCCTGCTGATGTAGAAGAAGGCTTCTCTGTGCAGGCTCCACTTGTCTTTCATTTTGGCTCTACCACACCAGGAACAAACATTAAACTTTACAACAAGGTAATGACATAATTGCACTTAAGAGAGTGTTGTCTTTACACTTAATTGATATACCGAGCTTTGGCCCATAAATTATTAGAACAGATCGAACTTGGCCCAAAACAGAAAGTTCCAAACTATCCTGGCACTGTTTAGTCAATAATAACAAGGAGAAGATGTGTTAATCTTTCTCTTAATGCAACTATAAAGTCTTGTTCTTCTGCAGCTGTTAAAACAAAACAAAAAAAGTAATTATCTGTAGCAGTAACTGGAGAAGTAGTACTCACCAGTTGCATGATGACATCAAAATGATGAATGATGATTCAGTTCAGAAAATCCAAAAAATTCTTATGGTTTTGCCTAAAATATTAAGCAGCACAACTGTTTTTAACATTGATAATAATAATAAATGTTCCTTGTAAATGTATCATAAAAAACATTATTTTTTATTTCCTTTGCAACCTCAAATTTCACACATTTAAATAGTCGTCAAGAATGTCACATTACACTAATGACTGCTAAAAATCAGCTTTGCCATCACATAAATACATTTTTTATTAATAGTTATTTTAATTTATTATGCAGCCGCCTTCTGAAGATTTATTTTACAATCGTGCATGTTAGGTTCCAAAAGTAGAGTTGTAAATGCTGTTTCATGCTGACTAAGTTGGTTCAGTATTCATCAACCAGACATATCAATAAAATATGTAATAATGAGTCTCTTTTTTTCTCTTTGGGTGTGTAGCTGACTTCCAGCCTTGCAGAAGTGTTTTCCCAGCGCTGTGAGGTGAACCGCAGGGCTAGTGTGGGTGGCTGTATAATCAACTCCTGTGGCTGGGTCAAAGGTTCAGGCTACCAGGCTCTGGTCCACTGTGCTTCAGCTTTCCAGGTGGATGTTGTTATAGTCTTGGACCAGGAGCGTCTCTATAATGAGCTTAAACGTGACCTGCCACATTTTGTACGTGTCGTCCTTCTACCAAAGTCTGGCGGCGTGGTGGAGCGCTCCAAGGACTGCCGACGAGAGTCAAGGGATGAAAAGATCCGGGAATATTTTTACGGCTTCCGTGGAACTTCCTTTTACCCTCATGCATTTGATGTGCGCTTTTCAGATGTACGTATTTACAAGATCGGTGCACCCTCAATTCCAGACTCCTGTCTCCCTCTGGGTATGTCCCAGGATGACACCCAGCTCAAACTTGTCCCAGTCAGCCCTGGCAGGGATTTAACCCACCATGTGCTGAGTGTGAGTTCGGTGGATGATGATGCCGAGGTGGGTGCTGGACAGAGCAGAGGGATTCTAGAGAGTCCTGTTTGTGGCTTCATAGTTGTGACAGCAGTGGACACACAAGCTCAGGTGATGACGGTACTCTCACCAGCACCCAGACCCCTGCCGCGACACACTCTGCTCATCATGGACATTCGTTTCATCGACCTGAAATAAAAGCATATAAGTCTAGCAGAGATGTCTAAAAAGGGACACCATCTTCTCCATTCACCAAGTTCTTACAAAATATTTTATAGCTGTGTTTATTTTTAATTATTGTGTGCATAAGTAAAAGCTTCTGTATTTTTTACAAATAAATTCAGCTGCAATTTCATCTGTCGTTCTGAACAACCAATTAAACAAACCAAAACCAGTTTGACCACAAGTTATTCTGCATGCCAATTTTTTCTTTGAATGAAATTACTTCCTTTGAGCAAACAAATTGAGCAATTAATTATTTTGACATGCTATTTATTGTGTAGACAACAACAATCTCTTCTGGATTTGTTCTTGCATGTCCTATACCGGTGTCCTGAAACGATGCTGGGGCCGATGAAGACGATGCCTTGTTAAGGGTATTATTTTTGGCTTATCAGACTCTGCATCGGATAAACGACTTGGGGAGTTTTCAGCCCCGGGCGTACACAGATCAAAAGCCGTTTTCCCAGGCCGTAGAAAGACGGAGATTAAAGGAGAGAGAGGATAGAGAGAGCTGAAGCTGCTCTCCTATCAGATAATGCCGCTGCCCCGGACCGGGATGCAGAAGAGAAACCGAGTTACAAAATCGCAGGATGTGTGAATAAACGCCAGCCATTTAAAGTACGTAAACATTCGGGATATCCGACACTGAGTGAGTATATGTAAGCGGAAGACGCTCATAATAGATGCGTTGTTTGTTCGAATGCGTTTGGACAGGTCGATGTTTGTTTTTGCTCTGTTTCGACATCGGATCGAGAACGCCGCATTTAAGCTTCCTTCAGGGGCGCATTAGCAACTTGAGTCCGAGGATTCATTTTGCGGCCTAGTTGAACGGAACGCAAAACACGAAGCAAAAAGTTTTTTGGCGTGGTTTCTACGTTAATCTTGCCACTGTTTAAACAAAATGCATTCTTATCGTGTTTTGTCATTTAAACTGTCTTGTTTTACTGTGTAACGCAGTGTTTTGGAGGATGTTATTAGCTAGGAAGGTAACGTTGGGCTAACAACCGTAGTAGTTTCGCCTCAGATTTGACTTATTTTTTGTCTGAAATTGTTTGTTTTTATAATTATTTAACATACGGACTCAATAAACCCATTTAATATTTTTTTTCCCCTGTAAGTTAACGTTACAGTATTACTGTGTCACCTAATGAGTTGCCTAGACAGCATTTTTGGGCATTAGGTATTCGTTTTATTCAGATGTGTGCAATCCACATATGGTGCCCTGAAATGCTATGTAACGTTAGTTTGGAAGCTCACAGTATTTTAAATATTGTTGTTCTTGATCTTCTTTCTGTAAAACATCAAATCTAGCATTTTTCGTTGTAAAAAAACAACACAATAACAATGTATTCGCTTTTGTAACACTATTAAATTGTTCAAGTGACCATTGTGGGTCAGTGAAATTCTTGCATAATTTTCCAGTTTGATTATGTGGTCCAGATATCATCGTCCATTATCTAGTTCACTATTGATTAAAAGTGGATGGTCAGAAATCATTTAACATGGGTACGAGTTAACCAAATCTTTATATAATTCTCATGTGAAGTGAATCAGTTTTCAGGTTAGGACTGTGAATGAAGAGAGCAGGAGTAGCTACAAGAAAAGAAGATTATGAGAGGTTTAATAAGGCTTGTGTATGCAAGACTCCAGGTCACTGCGTGGTCAGTGTGACGGTAAACCCAAAAAGAAAAGGGGGTTTGTTAGAGGGGATGGGGTTGAATTTTATTTAAAAAACCTGGTACTAAAATACACACACACACTCACACAAAAAGGGCACACCCTTTCCTGGTGAGTCAGAAGTTGTGACACAGGGCAGCAAAAGTGTGATCAGGTTTCAACATGATGTGTGTGTACACAGATGTAGGTTTCACAATTCATTGCTTTACGTTTCGACTGGTTCATGTGATCATTTGTATGATATGTGCAGCTTGGAACCGGTATGGAAAACACATGAAGAATGTGTAAGATCAGGTCATGAATTCATATGTTGCTGTTTAATTATCTTCTCTTCTTATAGATACCGCGCAGGCCTGTTAAGGAATCAGAAAGAAGGAGAGCGGCATTTTAGACTCATCCTTGTGAGGAAGAAGGACCTCACGGGACGCTATGCAGGGATAAAATGGTTTTGCACACTCATGAGTTACTACAACCAGGAGTTTTCAACCCCGGACGCATACCGATTGCGTACAGTTGCGATGGTGGACACGCACTCTGGTGTGGGTGTACATTTTTCGCATACGGACGTCTAAAAAACAACTTATCATGTGGATATCTGCACTTGCAAAATTCATGTGACTTGGCAAATTGCGTTTTTCTGCTCACTTCTCGGCCAGTTTGTCTCTCATCAAAGTGTGAGAATAGATCACCTCAGAGTGGAGAATGTGCTCTCATTTAGGGCACAAGACATCAAGAGCTCCGTTTCATATTTCGTACTCGTAATTACGATCTTTTCTTAGACGAACTGTTCCGGAGGGAATCCAGACTCTATTGAGACTGTAGAAAGAGAGTCTTTTTTTTTTTCTTTTTTTTCCCTCATACTTCATTGTGTACCTCCCATCAAAACTGTGTTTGTTTCCTTTCTGTTGTCTGACATCATAACAACATGCACTCATCTACTGTGATGCTTTGAGAGATATGAGATTGGTCTCTGAACAAGTACAGTATGAATGCCTGAACTCAAGTTGCTGCTTCCTTTGAGCTCTTTTTGGTGTAACATGGGGCTTACCGGAGATTTACACTAAAAGAGCTTTGCTGTCACTTGATTTTCTTTTTATTGACCAAATCTTGTTACATTCAAGCCATATGAACTTATTTTTAATGAAGCTAGAGCTATTTTTGTATTACAGTAAAGTTGTAGTATCGCATATTATGTGTATATGAATTTAGTATATTTTTTATGTATCAGCACAGACGTATACAAAAAGACATCTGCACTATTTTACGTTAATGTTTTTTTTTGTTTTGTTTTTTTTAAAGAAATGCACCTTGATTTATGAGAACATAACCTGTTTTACTAAATGTATTGTTATGGCCATGGCTACACACCATCCTCACTCAGGTGGGAGACGAGTTTCCTCTCTCTGACGCCTCCCCCTGTTCCCCAGTTTTTTTGACGCCTCCAAATGCCTGTGGGTCTCATTGTGGGCGGGGCTCTCGGAGACCCCTCCCCATCCCGCGCATTCCGCCCCAGTCGCTATGTGCCTGTGTCTGCAGCAACCGCCTTCCTTGTGGGGGCCACGACGCTGTTTCTCTGTTTCACGTGAGTAGAACCTAAATACATTAAAATAGCAATCAAAAATATCAGCAAAAATGTAAGTATAACGCATCTCTGTGTAGATGTCCGTGGCTGTCAGAGCGGTTCTCTTCCTCCATTCCGCTCTATAATGCTGTGGTCTTCCTCTTCACACTGGCCAATTTCTGTATGGCCACATTCATGGATCCCGGCATCTTTCCTAGAGGTACATACATACATTTTATGCAATTTACATTGGGGAAATATGAGTAAGTCCTACTTAGTTTTGTGCAGGTGGGTGAAGAGAAGTAATTTTTTTACCCCAATCTTTAAACACAATCTTAAAGATTTCTGATAGATCTATGCATAGATCTTTACCGTAATTTTGATCAAATGAATGCGTCCTTGAGTGTAAGAGACTTCTTTTGAAAACATTCTGACCCCAAATGTTTGATCAATAGCATATTGGATGATACAAAGATATTGCTTTGCACATTTAAAAATATTTAAAAAAACGTATTACGTAAGTATAATATAAAAGAAATCTCAGTGGTCCTCAAAATTGGCTTAATATACATATTTTTTCCCTATAATTTTGTGTTGAAGTATGATGCCAATGCTGAAAACAGCAGTTTTCATGAGACTGTATGTTTTGCAGCTGAAGAAGATGAGGACAAAGAGGATGATTTCCGCGCTCCGCTTTATAAGACGGTGGAGGTGAGGGGCATTCAGGTGCGGATGAAGTGGTGCTCCACGTGTCGCTTTTACAGACCGCCTCGCTGTTCACATTGCTCCGTGTGTGACAACTGTGTGGAGGTACAAGCACTTTCATCATAGGTCCACACTAAACAAACTCTTAAGTGCTTCAGTTTAATTCTTGATGCTAAATGCATACATGCATGTGTGTTTAGGAGTTTGACCATCACTGCCCATGGGTGAACAACTGCATTGGCAGACGGAATTATCGTTATTTCTTTCTGTTCCTGCTCTCGCTCACTATTCACATTATGGATGTGTTTGGCTTCAGTCTGCTGTACATCCTCCATCACACTAAACAACTAGACCAGGTCCACTCTGGAGTCACGTATCCTTTACGTACATAACACATTTAACTATGCATGTAATCCCATGAATACACATCAACTTCTTCATTGTTCTTTGGTGTCCTTAATGCACTACTCAGTATGGCAGTGATGTGTGTCGCTGGTCTGTTTTTCGTCCCGGTTGCGGGACTCACCGGGTTTCACGTTGTCCTTGTTGCCAGAGGGAGAACAACTAACGAACAGGTGTGTGTGTGTGTGTTCGGATGTCTCCTTTGTCCACATTGTATGTGTTTGGTCAAACAGAATGTAATTTTTCTGCCTGATTTCTTAAGGGTGTGTTCTCAAATTTCCTCTCTTCACCCTCAGGTGACTGGGAAGTTCAGAGGTGGGGTTAACCCCTTCACACGTGGGTGCCTAAAAAATATTGCACACGTGCTGTGTAGTTCACAGGCTCCCAGGTTCACAAATCTTACTTCCTAAGAGATGAATATGTGTTTTGCAGATCGTGTTGGATTTAGAGTTCTAATTTTATCTGCATGTTTTTTTGTAAAGGTATCTCGGTCGCTTGCGAAAGCCTCATTCTGTTCAGGTCCAGCCACCGTTTTTACGGCCACCTCTATCTGAAGCCCAACTAGCAGCTAAAGTTCTAGATAATGGCATCCAACAGGTGCAAACACATTATCATAATGAATGTTATATGTATGATATTCAAATATTTATGATGTTTGTTATCTGTTTAGCTATCTTTTTTATACAAACTATATACTAATCTAATATGTGTATGTGAAAGATCTCAGAGTAGGCTATTTTTGTTAAGAGTTGCTCTGTGTGTGTGTGTACTTCAGTCTAAAAGTAGTTTGGAGATAATGGAGAGTCAGTCCACTGATGCTGATCCCCCTCCACCACCTAAACCAGAGCACAGATACCCTGGGCTGCCACACACACAAAATGAAGGTTAGTTCATACACAGACACTTTATAACTGTCAGACCATTTACAGCATCACTACAGCATTTTTGGGCTGTTATGAAGTATATTAATGCCATGATCTATGTCTTTTAATAAACAGAGCCTGTTTTCCTGGATAAACCAGTTTTTATGTTTATCATATATGCAAGCTCCTCATATTTCAACTCAATGTTTTTTTATATCAAAGTAGGTCACCTATGAGATTGGGTTAAATCCAATAAGACAGTGTTTTTTTTTTTCTTCAAGACTGGTCATAACATTCAGTTGGTCTTATTTGTTTGGCAGCTGCTAGTTTGTCAGGCTAGTTCTTAAGACACAGTCTTAACATTGTGGCTAAGTTGATGCCATTGGCCTCTGGTTGTTTCAGTAAATTTACTCTTTACTTTAAAAAAAATTAAATAAAATCTGTTTTTTGGTATTTGATGTATTTGAGGTTTGAAATGTGGGGATAGTAAAGAGAAAGGACACACATTTAATCAGTCAATATTGTCTTAAATAGCCTGCATAGCACTTCATCTTTTATAATATGGGTTTTGACCAAATATGTTCAGTCTTCATTTTTGTAAAAATGATGCAACAAGATGTTTTTGGACATACAAGGTGATAAAAAATGAAAATGAAATTCCCCCCCCCAAAAAACTTAAAGTAACTACAAATGAGCATGGAAAGCAAATATCTTAGAAGAAATTTAGTGAAGAGCAAGCCCCTGACCTTTTTTCCCACATACCTGTTTGCATTTCTGGTTAATTGTTTCGATGCACAACACTTAAATTGTATTCATTTTATAATTTTTTTATAAAAAATTTACATTAGCCATATTTTAAATATTTAAATAAATATTTAGCTTTCATAACTTTTTTTTATGTGTGTGTGTATTTGTAATCTTCCAATCAGAGTGCAGCTTGCTGACTGAGGCTCCACCCACACCTTCATTGTATAAATACAGGCCGGCCTACAGCAGTCCAGGAAAAAACCACACGGCCTCAACACAGTCCAGCAAGGTAAGCCTAAGTGCAGTACACACAAATACAGGCAAGTACAGCTACTGAAACCTTGAAAATGTTTTTTATTTATTTATTATTTCTTTATACAACTATGATCTACTGCACTTGCGGTTTGCATTGCATTTCTTTTTCTTTTTTTGTTTTTTGTTAATGCATTGAATCCTTTCTTTTATTATTTTTCTTGAATATCTGAAATCACTGGCAGTCAGTGAGCGAGTAAGTTTAGATGTGCGTTATCTGTTGTTATGGTGTGTTTTGCACCTTGCTCTTGTGTTTCGTCATTTTGACTCTGCAGTTGTTGCATTTGAATCAAGCTGGACTCTCTCCTGTTGCTGTTTTCCTCTCGTTCTGAAGCTTAACTTGAATCCTTTCCTTTCCTTCATCCATTCTGTAAAAATGGCATGAATTAAGTATCAAATCCTCTTTGATGTTTTAAGCATTATTTATGTGTATTCATACATTCCTACAGAGCACCTAAGGGGACATGGTGATGGGAAAAATATGACATGAGAAAAATTTCCTTCACAAATCTTTTGAAGTTGATCGCAAAGTGTTTACATTTTCTCACAAAGGTTTTGCACTCCAGTGAGAAACTTTGCGCTCACCTGCAATGCTTTTGCACTCCCCTAAGAAACTTTTAAACCTCCTCACAAAACTGTTGCAATCGTTTACAAAACCACAGTTTTTGGAGATTTGTCAGGTAAGAATGCAAAGAATCGTTGCATTTGCTCACATTTTGTGTTCCCCCAAGAAACGTTCGCTCACAAAGCTTGTAAGCCAAGATTAAATTATTATTGATTTTTTTTTTTTTTTTTTTAAGTAATATTTTAGCATTTAAAATGTGTGATAAATTATTCAAAAAACAGTGTTTTGTGTTCCATTTGCTTCCTCAGTATGGAAGCATATGTGTGGCAAAATTCAATTTGCAATGCAATATTCAAAATGACAATGCAATATTCAAAATGA
>JAUCMU010000026.1:9860207-9875427 GCA_032275025.1 Enteromius treurensis | reverse complement strand
GAAAACATACCGAACCGTGACACTACTGTATCGTATCGAACCGAACCGTGATTTTTGTGAACCGTTACACCCCTACTGTACATGCATCATTTTATAAATATAGTTGCAAAGCCTATTCTACTGTAATACGATTGGGAGATTTAGAATAAACCGACCCATTCCTGGAGAGGCCATGAGGATTCTGGAAACCACCACTTGTGTGATGGCCTGTTGAGCTGCCTTTGAAGATTCTCCTAATCGATTGTCGTTCTCATCTGTTATTGGAATGCCGTGCTTGAGTTCCCTGATTGAGACAAAAGGAACAACATAGTTCTCATCACGTCATGTCTGTTATACTGTGCACACAAGATTTTATATGTATTATTTAATATAATATTATATAATATTACAAGAGATTTACATTTTTAATTAATTCTGCTCTTTTGAACATCCTATATATATATCAAAGATTTTACGCATAAGGATTGTTTTTTGAGCAGCAAATTATTGAGTAGCATATTAGAATGATTTCTGAAGATTAATGGCTGCTAAAAATTCAGCTTTGCCATCATTTCAAATATATCTAAACAAAATAAACACACTTATTTAAATTATGTTTGTTTTTCAATATTATTAATCAAATAAATTGGAGGGCATCAGCATTTTTCAAAAACAATACAAATCTTACAAACCTCATACTACATATATAGAACATGCGCATGAAATAATTTTTTTTGTTACTCCAGTATTTTGTGACAAACAAAATACCAATTCTAAGCAACCTTAGTAAACTCAGGTCAAAGCTCTTTATGCATGATTGCTTGTTTTTTTTAGATAATTATTTACCGTTGTCTCATGAGTGGAATATTAATACAGTTAGCAGCAGCTACAGCAGCGAAAGGAACAAAGCGTCCTATGAGTGGAGACACATGCTGAAAGACAGTGACATTAAATCATTTTTAGTTTAAACATAAATATGGATTATTACATGAACACAAAGAGTGAGAACTGAGCAGTAAACGCTCTATTATTTATTAATTTGCTGTGAAAGAGTTACAGCCCTGAAATATTAGAAAGCAAGACCATTACCTTTGCTAATGCATTTAGTCCTAAAGCGGTAGCTACGGCTCCTGTGGTGGCTGATACATATGCTGTGCCAAGCTGGCTGCAAGAACATCAATTATGAATTTATTGATATTGCAAAAGTGTAGAACACAAGATAAATGTAAAAAATTTTCATATGCATGATCTAAAGTTCTCGCACTTTACTGTGATGGGAGCGTCTCCGCTCCTGTTGGTGTAGTTCACTATTGCATTAAAAGACTGATTGATCCACTGCCAAAACAGAACTGCTGGAGTCGTTCTAAAAAGCGAGAAAGAGTATAAATATTCAGCATTATATTATATGTATATGTTCATTTATTGTCCAAAAAAAGACTAAAAGCTACCCTACAATATTGGATTGCACAGAAAGGACCAGCATGATTCACCTGTAGAAGGTCATCATGCATCCAGTGATGGTCATGTTCATGGGGACCTGAGCAGACATACGACCAATCAGGAGCATTTTCTCGCCTGTGTCTGGATGGAATGCCGAGTCAAATACATACTTCGCCCTCCATAGCTCGTCTTCTGTGAGACCTGGTGTTACCACCCCTTTTCTTCAAACAGAAGACGATGGAAGATTATGACATGTGTATTTAATAGAAAATGAAACGCTATAGAAAAGCACATAAACGAGAGGAGTAGAATCTTACTTGTAATCCAGAATAATCTGATGAGCTTTTTCTAATTGTTCATTTGACAGGAGGATGTTTCTTGGGTCTGTTACAGTGAAGAAATGCTTTGCTCGACCCACAAATGTTCCCTGATCCCAGCGTGGCTCTTTAATGTTTATGGAGGTGGAGAGCTCAGCTGCCATGGTACACTGTAAAATCATTACACTGTTAAAAACACTTTCACACAGAAGTCATTTTTGATAATAAGCACACTATACTGTTCAGAAGTTTGGAGATAGTAAGATCTCTTCTACTCAAAGATGTGCTAAACTCATTATATTGTGAAATATTATAAGAATAAATAATATGAAAAGAACGTTTCTATTTGTGCCCTCCACTGATATTGGCACCCTTGGTAAATCCGAGCAAAGGTGGCTGTGAAAATAAATCTGCATTGTTCATCCTTTTGATCTTTTATTCAAAAAATGCACCAAATTCTAACCTGCCATTGAAGTAACACAACTGAAAACGGGGAGAAAAGCTCATGATGATGTAAATGTTTTTCTCCAATACCTGCTGGCCACAATTATTTCAATGTGCTTTTCCCAAGATAACAGCTCTGAGTTTGGATAACACCTGATAAGAGAAAAGAGACCATTCCTTCATCCAGAATCTCTCCAGACCCTTTAGATTACCAGATCCATGATGCTTCTGCTCTTTTGTTCGCCCCACTCAGGGTTCCTGTCAGAGGACAAAGACAGCCATGGCAAAAGCATCATTTTGTGCTCAGTGACTAATTCTTATGTTTATTTTGATGTTTGTGTTTGGATTATTGTCCCAATGGAAGACCCAAACATGGCCCATTATAAGATTTCTAACAGATTTAGTGTCTAAACAAGATGTCTAGGACCTCCCGCAGAAATATAGACCCACAACATCAAAAACACAGCAGTATATTTCATTGTACACATGGAGTACTTTTTATCCCAGCGTTCACCAAACCCATTGTGAATGTTTGCTACTAAAAAAACTCATTTTTTTAGTTTCATCTGATCATAGAAGCCAGTCCCATTTGTAGTTCCAGTCCTGTCTGACAACTGAACATGCTGGAGATTGTTTTTGGATGAGCGAGGAGAAAGGTTTTCTGACCCTGAGACTCAACTATTTTCTGCACTTCTCCAGCTGTGGTCCTTGAAGAGCCTTTAGCCACTCAAACTCTACTCCTCGCTGTGTATTAGGATGATAGAACACACGTCCTCTTCCAGGCAGATTTCTAACATGTATGTTGATTGGAATTTCTTAAATTATTCTTAATTTTCACTGCTCTAGCTCTTTTCTTAAAGCCACTTCACTAAAAACATTTACTTCATCATGAGTTTATCTCTTCATTTTCAATTGTTTTAATTCAGTGATAGGTTAGAATTTTGTGCATTTTTTGAATAAAAGATCAAAAGGATAAACAATGCAGATTTATTTTCACAGCCAGGCACCTTTCTCAGATTTACCAAGGGTGCCAATATTAGTGGAGGGTACTGTATATACAAATGTAATTTATTCATATGAATGATACGCTTAATCATTGATGCGTCCTAGCTGTATAAAAATTTTCATTTCTTAAAAATGAAAAAACCTCGACCCCAAAGATTTGTAATGTGAACATAATTAAAATTTCTGGTCAGACTGCAAGTTTTACTATATTTCTTCTATAGAAAAACAAAACAATAAAATAAATGATTATTATAACCGTAAAATAACATCTAGTGAACCCCACAAACAACCGAATAATGCTTGCACATGACATTCCTCTCCTGATTAAGCCACCGCTGAATAAGCATGTAGCTGCTGCTAAAGACACAGCTGACCAGCCAACCAAAGAAAGGCCTGAACATCAGTCACTCTGTAAACGACATAAGGTAGGATTTATATAGTCCCCATATAAAGCAATGCCTCTGTATATATGTCCTGTGCTTCTACTCAAAACTGGCTAAAGCACCAGATTCAGGGAACTGATTAAACAGACAGTTCCCTCAAAAAATGTCATCAGTAACTCCTCATCTTTCTTCTATAAAAGACAAAAGATATTCGACTGTGTGTGTGAAGGAATGACAAGTCTTAGTCAGCATTCACTTGCATTGCATTATTTTCCATTCAATGAAAATCAGGATAACTGAGGCTGAGACTGCAGTTTGTGTTTTCTACTGAAGAAAGAACCCCATACTGTTTTAAATGATACGAGCTTACTATTTTAAACCATGGCCTTTCGATTAGAAATCCAACTTTATTATAAATCGCTTCAAGGTTGAGTTTAGATAACAGGATTTAACCATTTATATAGCCTAACGTTACATGGGCATATTGCAAGAAAAGGCATTCGCAGTGGCCGAAATAAATCAATGAAATAAAGCACGCGTTATAAATGTGCAGCTTGGTGACATTTTATCTTGACAGTGCACCAAGACGGCTAAAGGGAAGATAATAAATCAAGCGTTTCTCCGCAGACAGCTACAAAAGTGGGCCCGTGTCTTTTTAAATCAAATCATGTTCATGTGCCTTGCACGAGATCACTTGATGCTTTGGCTCGCGCTGCATCCCGTTACGTGTTTCAATGGTGATAAGACGTCCGACTCGGTTGAGTCCGAGTCGATTCCTTTGAGCAGTTCGTTTCAAAGAACCGTTTTGAAAAGAATTCAGGGAATTCATTCAGGCATACATCAGATGTTTAGAAACGTTTCGATATGTAGGCATTGATTTATTATTACGTTTTAATTCGATAAAAAAAACATTTAGTAAAACCAACGTAAAAATTGTTAACATTTCAATTCACATTTTCAATGTAAGTTTAGTTTAGTTTTAGAGAAGATTCTCGGTTTAATGAGTCAATTATTGATTCTAATGATTCAATTCGATCTGTCAATGAAACGTTCAGTTATTTTATGTGAACAATCCTTCAGACTGCTTTAGTGCACAGGCTCAAAAGATTCACAAAAACGAAGAGCCGACTCAAAAGAACAATTGATTCACGATTCGGACATCGCAACAAAGCGACTATACATTACGTTTTCCTACAATGAAAACACCAGATCAACGCGTACACTATGGATTGCAGTGATAAGACACTGGCCGATGCACGGGCCTCTTGATCTGAGCTGAACTTTGAACAGAAAAACCGTGTTTATGACACTTTCCCCAAACAGCCCATTTCTTTTCAAATAGTGTGCATTCATGATTATATATTATATTCTGTTTTTCCCCCCAATGGCCTAGTGTTAACACGCACGCGCACATTTTAATTGATATGCTCTATTTTATGTGTTAAAACACTGATGTTCTTTAAAGAGCAAGCACTGTAGAATAAATGGCATGATTTATTTGGTGTCTCGTTTTGAAATCAATTGTTAGAATTTCATCATTGTAGCCCAATGGCAAAGAATGGTTCAGAACCAGTCAGTACCGGTTGGGTGGCTTCCACTGGGGGTTTCAATATGTCATAAATCCAAATCTGAATTATATTATGCTTAAATATAATTTCAGAAAAAATAGCTCTATATGACAAACATCTTAATCAATGTTAGTTTTATCTTTAAAAGCATCTGTACAACTCCAGCTGTGCACCTCTTTATCAACCTCTGGATGCCACATCACAAATGCACTTACTGGCAGCATAAGGTTTTACATTCTAATGCAGCCAGCAAAAAAGAGGAATAACATCTTGACAATGGCGTCCGTGAAGATCTGTAAAGAAAGGTCATGCTACTCACAGTGCAACAGTGCAAAGCTCGCCGTCAGACCAAATCACAGCACTCCGCAGCAGATATCAGTCTCGCGCACTGAGGCTAATTTGGTATTTACGAATGAGCGTGAAGAACGCTGCAGTAAACGACACCCTCTCTCTCGACCAACCACAGACGCTGATGATAATTCAAAATAAAAGTTTTCAGTCTCACAGAAAATATTTGTAAAACGTCAACATTAGATTCATATTCAAGAAAATATATACACTTACACAATAAATTACAGATAAATAGGTAGCAACGAAATTTTAGTCGCGTGTGCTCAGCGCATTAAAATAAAATTCACTGGGGTCAACGAAAGACTTTTATCATGAAATCTAGGAAGTTCAAATATTTTGATTATGAAATTGAATGAGCTTCAAAGATGACAAATCCGTTCCAAGTATTCGGTTTCATGGCACTATTTATTTATTTACTGTTTGTTGTCTGCCTGAAACGTAAAGCATTACTGTTTTTTAATTTTGTGTTCACCAAATAAATAAATGCTCACGTCACTTCT
The DNA here is from genome assembly GCA_032275025.1 of Enteromius treurensis. Lineage (NCBI taxonomy): Eukaryota > Metazoa > Chordata > Actinopteri > Cypriniformes > Cyprinidae > Enteromius > Enteromius treurensis. The sequence continues at coordinate 9,869,440 of JAUCMU010000026.1, read as the reverse complement.
TATATCTTTAATTTGTATGTCATACAGAGGGATTTTTTTTAAAATTGGAACTACAGAAAGATGAATATGTTAATTACATAATTACCTTCCAAAACTAAGACCTTTTCCAAATGCCACCTATTTCTTGGAGCTAATTAAAACGTCTTACTTTAAGTCGTAAGTGGTAAAATCAAAGTCCCTTTAAGGGTATTCTGTAGTCTTTGGTTCAATTAACTAAAGTTAACTGGTTAAGAAAATGGCTCCATCTAGCGGATATTTAAAACACCAACCTGCAAAATATTAAACTGTAAATCATATTATTTTGTTTAATCATATTACATTACATATAGTTAACATGAGAGTTGATTTGAAGATACATTTTTAGGAGTGTTGGACATTATTTTGTACAGTATTTTTTTAAACAAAGGTTTTCAGATATTTAACATAACATCATAAGTAAGATTTGATCAAATCTCCCACATTAGATACAATTACGGAAATGTTATAATAGTATATAAATTATTTTAAGTTTTCACCTTCGTTTTGAGCAACATCTATATTTTGCTCTATGCAATAGATAACCTCATTGTTTTTGTCCTGTTAGGTTGCATCCTCTTAACGGTTGCCTGAACTTAACCATGAAAGTTTAGGGTACCGTTACCATTAAACAAAATAAAATACAGGTATATGTTGTGTATAATAGTTACAGTGCTCAATACATTTTACTGCATAACAGGAATGACCCAATTTGACAATAAAAATCAATCAGTAACACTGCTAACATTTGCACCATCCTACAGCAGAGGAAGAACAGAACGTTTCATCTGCTGTCTAAAAAGAAACAGACTTTACATAGATAAATAGCATGAGTCTTTATTGCCTTTCAAATCCCTATTTAATTGTGCTCTCATTTACAAATTATTGGGAAATGATGCAGTAACATACAAAAGCAAAAACAAACAAAACCACTGCTCTGTAAACTAAGACCAATTACAAATACTGCATTGAAAAAAGTGCTTAAAAGACATTGAAAAGGGACTAAACCTAAAGTGTCTCATACCCACCTGTAACACTGCAGTAGGCAATCCTTTAAAACAGCAGTCGGAAATTTGCCAGATGACAGCTCATTGTGTACCCGAGGCCATGCAGCATGAAAATGCAGCTATAATACACAGCACTATTTTAAGCTCATCACAACTTGAACATTTTCCAGTCATAAGCATTTAGAGTGTATATTCAAAATGTTATTCCAAAACACTGCGTTTCAGAAGAATGCACATAAACCCGTTAGTCAGAAGAAACCCTTATATCCTCATCAAAAACACAACAGCTTTTTAGTACGTAAGAGAGAAAAGTACATGATGCAGATGAACGAGTACTGTTACATTTGTGTGTTTGTTGGGAAGGCTGCATCCATCTTATTGCAGTATAGATATGGCACATGTTTTGGTCCGAGGACAGGGGTTTGTGTTGGAAAATTGAAACATGAGCATGTCTTTCAATGAATAATCATTGTCCACTAGTCAGATAGTGCAGCAATCCTGTAATAAAAAAATAAAAATAAAAAAAACGCCTTCCCATCTTACAGGAAATAATCTGGAGTGCGACGAGTAACATGAGGCTCTCCTCTGCGTGGTGCAGGGTCAAACTGTAAACTGAAGGAAATCATTCTCTTAATATTCATATTTATGACAGCAAAACTACAAATATATAACACAGTGAAAGGGGAATCATTTATAAAAACAGAAAGAGTTTTATCCTTTTGTCATATACGTACAAGGAATACTTGAGCGTGTCATCGAGTTCCATGATGGCAGCCTGGTTACCACATCGGTAGCAATAATTAGGTGCGCTGAAGATTGTTACAACATTACGTTCATGGCACCAGTTATAACCCTGTAGAAATGTTTGAAAAATATATTAGCCAGTACCTAACCCACAGTAAGTGTTTTATTATTCATGTGCTACAAATTCAGAACAAAAAATACATTTGAATATTTTAGGACTTTGTAGAGTTTCAAATTTCTATTACATATTTTGTTACATTTAAATTTACTCATATAATAAACAACATTTAAAAGAAATGTTTTACAACAATATAACTATACACATTTACCTTTCAGATAAATCGCTTTTATTTGGATTCTGCCTTGTCTGTCATCATTTATTCAATTGTCAGAATGCAGAATGTACTAATTACTTTTTGTCTAAATTTTGTATTCGTATTTAAATATTCTTTAAAATGTAATTAATGTGAAATAGTTAATTTGAAAAAAGTTTATTTTGACAATCTAGTTGAATAATGGTAATACTTTGCAATAAGGTTAATTAGTTAACAACATTAGTTTACATGTACTATGATTAAACTAACTAAGATTAATAAATGATGTATTTGTTTTATGTTATTTTCAGCATTTACTAATGTATTATTAAAATCACAAGATGTGTTTGTTAACATTAGTATAACAACTGCATTAACTAACATTAACAAAATTAATGAATAGCTTAAAACGTGCATTGTTCATATTTGTTAATACATTAATAACAAATGACACCTTATTATCAAGTGTTATCTAAATAATTAAATAACCAATGTGAGACAAGTCAAATTTAAGTAAAAGAGAATGCCCCAACTGTAATTAAAAATATGTCACAATAGCAACACTATGAATGCAAATTGAATGGTTTTACTCAATTGTCCTACATTATTTCATGAAAAGCGAAGATGTCTGATATGTAATCTAATTCATTAATTCATCTAATTCATGGGAAAACTCAATAATAACCCTCTTAATTGCAGTAAATATGATCAAATTATAAATAATACCACTATATTATATAATACAGACATAACATTCACCTATCCAACAAATATTTTCACACGGTATTCAATTCTTTTACCTCCATTACTAACTGGTGAGCTCGTGAGACCAGAGTCAAGCAGTTGGCATGATTAAATGTTTCTGAGATGTCCTGGCCAAATGTGTAACCAGCCCCTCTGGGGGAAATCCCCCAACCTCCGCGGTCATCCGGATCTGACCAGAGCAAATCACACATGGGACCCTGCCAATAAGATTTTATAAGGTCCTGTGAGTTGTGTTCACAGATGGGACTCTTAATGATTTTAAATATGACAACACTATGCATCTTTTTGATATTCACAGGTTGAATTTATACCTCATGGGGAACTTCTTGGATACGGTCCAACGCGCGGATGTGATCCAGCGTGTCAATTGAAGGTGACAATCCTCCATGGAGACAGAAAATCTGTGTAGACAGAACAAAGCTCAAGCTTTATGTGCCCCCAAATTATTATGCAACGTATTTTGTTTTGAGTGGAGTACAGTTACAACAGATAAAATACTGTTAATCACAAACTCAATACCTGTGTGTCTACGAGGGCTGTAAGAGGAAGGTAATCGAAGAGGTCTGTGAAATATTTCCAAACATTTGCATTTCCGTATTTTCTCAGGCACTCGTCATAAAAGCCATAAACTTGTGTGATCTGTCTACTTTCATGGTTTCCCCGTAGGATGGTAATTCTCTCTCGATATCGAACCTTGACGATTTAAAATGACAAAACAGGCCATTAACAGTGCAAATATCTTCCTACTTTGATATTACAGCTGTATCTCTACACATACCTTTAAAGACACCAGTAGTGTGACTGTCTCTACTGAATAGTAGCCTCTATCCACATAGTCTCCCATGAATAGGTAATTAGTATCTGGCGATTTACCCCCGATCTTAAACAGTTCCATTAGATCGTGAAATTGGCCGTGTACATCTCCACATACTGTGACCGGGCAACGCACCTCCTGAACATTTGACTCCTTGGATAATATTTCTTTAGCCTGCAAAAGATGAAACAGGCAGGTTAGACTACAAAACCACACACTCAGCTATTAACCTAAAGTGCAAGAGGCAATGTTGATACGGACCAGTGATGAATAAATATTGGCATATGCTTAATGGGCCTTTGTTCTTGGAAATGGATTGAGGGACCACATGCACTGGAAAAATGTGGGTCAGATAACCTAAAAATGTGGTAACATCTAAACTAACAGGTAATAAAAAAGTAGAAGAATAATGATGTTAATTAAAATACCATTACTACTAATCATTATTATTAATTTGTTGTGTTATTTGAAAGATGTATATTTTTTCATAAATCAAATCAGGTACATCTTGCTTTTTTCTACACCATAGAAAGTCAGTCATGCATGTTTGGAACAACATGTGGGTGAGCAAATGATGACAGAATTATCATTTTTAGGTCAGCTATTTTTAAGAAACGCCCGCACATTTTCTCTTTTACATTTACAGGACATTGAACATTTTGGTTTAACAGAATAAGGTCATGGTGATTAATGCAGGTGGACTAATTCTAGACGCGCCACTTGAAATAATCTGGGCACTTTAAACATTGCAATTACAAATCTTGTTTAACACATTAAAAGAACATAAATTATATACAACGCAAAATTAGGCTGTTTATGTTTTATAGTGATTCTGTGGGATTTGAACGTTTGCTTGGAAAGCAAAAGACAAACCCAAAACTCTGCCTGACAACGAATAACAGTAAAGTGGGCATAACCTGACGGGCTCTGGTTGATAACTGCGCTGTACATCCAACAACCAATAGACACATTCATGGCGCACATGCGGCCAATAATAGAATAATTCGGGACCGCCATCTTCGGATAAGCGGCCAGTGGGAAGGGCGCACAGCAACTGTATCGGAGCCGATAACAAATATAGCCAGTCTACTGCTGCGCCCACAGGCCGCCTGACAAAACACGTGTTTTAACATACAATGCAACACACTGACACTGCTGAGGACGCCCGTCACGCCAAACTCACCTTCTCGCATAAAATTTTCACTTGGTTTTCCGACAGCTGCTTGCACTCGTTCAGTTGCTCGATCCATTGGTCCAGTTCTTTCGTGAATACCTTCTCGTCCATTCTCGACAGTTCCTTAAATCATTCAAATAATGTGAAAAAAGTAATCTAAAATGACTCGGTGTGCTTTATTTTGGGTTTGGCGTCAAGGCAATCAATCCCGGTTTAAAATAAAGCTGTTAAGTCCTAGGTAGCTTGAAATACTTTAAGGCAGCAAAATGAAGTGAAACGCTGTTACTTTAACTCCCTCGAGAACAAATCGATGAATTACTGTTCTTTGCGAGCAGTAAACGATGAAAAGTAAGCCTGAAAGCTCCTTTGATTTCGGTCAGAGCCTGGTTATAATGCGCAGCAGCGACGAAGAATCCGTTGATGTAGGTTGACGTCACCTAATCCGCATTCAAAATAATGAATCCTACTACTGCGAAGGCCTCCTACTTAATATTCATGAATTAGCCTTCTCCATTGGTGGATTACTAGACCCAATCTTTATTAGCTAATTAATATTTATAAGTCAGGCGTTCGCAATAGGATGGCTATTAATGAACGTCAGCAAGGTCTTATTAATATTAAGCAGTTAAGTCTTCGCCATAGTAGCGTTTGTCGCAAAAATTGCTTTGTCTCTCTTGTGCGTTTAGTGCCACCAACTGATGTACAAGGGGTATAACAGTAAATTCTAATTAGAGAACCGCTACATTGTTAGATTTTAATAAAGAAATAAAGTAGCAATAACAATTATATTATTATCATTAATACTACTTATGCTTTGTTTTTGGAAGGATAAGGTACCTTTTTAACCTATTTTTACTATGATTATTGATCTTGCTAGGAAATTATTTTGTGTTTCTTTGTATCTTACCATTTACATATTTTATTATTTACTTGACTTATGTGATGGGAAACATATCTGACTGGGCTTTTCCCCTGTGAGCTCTCATAATAAAGTAGCTTTTCTTTAAACATTCTCCTTGGAAATATGACTTAAATTAAGATAAATAATAATTAAGATACAGTGTATAGAATATAGAATAGAGACAAATGGCATGGTGACATTTGCAAATGTCTTATACAAATAAATATTTATAAATGAATAAATATCGAAGACAAAAGTGGCGCGTGAGTGGGGCCTTCTGGTATTTGCTAAATATGTTATAAATTCCCACCAGCAGCTGACGCATGCGCATTAGCTACTCTTACTATTTTATTATTTTTTCTAGTGAAAATGGCTGCCTTTCGGCTTTAAACCTCAGCGGTTCAGGGGAAAAATATCCATCCCATAAACCAGAATAGGCACGATCGTTTAGGAAGAAAGCATCTTGCGGCTCAAGGATGTCCATATTCCTGCGTAAATAACATTACGCTTTTGCTTTCAAGAATGGAAGATAGATCTGTTTCATGTTTAACCCATTACATTCCGTGATCCGCGTTCCAGATGAGGTAACGTTACTGTACTTTCTTTATTGCATTATTTAACGCAAAATTAAATTTGTTTTATACTACATCCTGTTTTATTTTCAGTAATTAATATCATAATCTATATTAAAGACCAAATAGCGCAGGAAAAAAAATATATATATAGAATGACAGGACACTGATGGACTTGCATAAGAGATATTCCGCGGTCGCTGTACATTTTGTGACCAGACGATTGTGTTTATCTAACTGTAAAGTGATGCGACCTACTTAAAGTGTGAATATTTCCGTATTTTATACATAGTTTATATAGCTAAGCCTTCTTCTGCATGAACTTTCAGTGTTTAACTGCACAGGCCTGTTGTTTTCTTTTTGATTGACGTCGTCAATCAATCAATCACTTTCGATGCACGCGCTCGATGTAAGATGTTGGAAAAGTATCGCAAAGCCTCACATTCAGTTGTTATTTCACAATATACATACACTTTATAAACCACTTTATCTTGTAATATATCAAATGTTTTCAATTGCATTTCATTTTAACAGAAAATGATGCACCAAGTAGCCAACAACAGCAACGACTATGGTCTGGGTAGCATTGGGGATGATGGGCAACACCCTGCCAGTCACTTTGAGTTGTGCAGTTCACAGTCCAACAAATTTTACACCGCCCCACCTCCTGCACTACAACTGCCACTCCCAAACTTGCCCCCTTTGCCACAGAGCATGATCAAGCCCATGTCCTGCCAGATGCAGGACTCCCAGAATGAATTTCACTCCCAAAGCGTTCGAATGAGGGCTGCAGATGCTCCAGAAGGCTCCAAGAAAAAGAAGGGCCTTGGAAAGTCTGGGCGACGAGGCAGGCCCTCGGGTACCACTAAATCTGCAGGCTACAGGACAAGCACAGGACGACCGCCCGGCACCACTAGAGCAGCGGGCTTTAAAACCAGTCCAGGACGGCCACTGGGCACCACCAAAGCTGCAGGCTACAAAGTGAGCCCAGGTAGGCCTCCAGGCAGCATCAAAACTCTGGCAAGGCTCAACAAACTAGACTATGGTGCTTGCAATGGTGCACCGTTCCCTTACACCATGATGCAGAAGAGGGCCTTGTGCGAAGCCACTGTGAAAGAGAAAGACACTACTACAGAGTGAAAACAGTCTTTTTTTTTTTTTTTTTATTCCAAGGGGGGACTTGGGATGTGGGTGCATGTCCAAAGGCACAGTGAATTGTGTTTGAGATGTCAAACTCTTGCAAGGAGGAAAAAGATGGATTTTGATACTTGTGTATGTGACGGTGTTATCCTTTTGTGTATCATTAGCATTACCTTTCTCGCTATGACGTATGTTAACCTATTGTACAGATGTGCATGATGGTAGTATTGTGAAATAAAGTTACAGTATTGAACACATATTAATCTTTTCAGTCCCTTAGACTTCGTCCAAGTTAAATGTAAAAAGAACTGCAGTTGTGTTGTTTTACATTTACCTTTGACTTTTCCTTCATACTTTTGATGTAAAGTTACTGCTGGGAACAGTCTTCATCACACAGTTTGTTTCACTCTAGATTTTAGGACATTGCATTTGACTTGAAAAATCTGATCACTAGTAATAACTCCTCTGTTCCCCTGATGTGTATGTGAAAGTGCTCTGTTTGTAATGTCCAATGATATGTTGATCTTTTTTGTTGTTGTATTTATAAAATGTCTGGTGCCCTTTTCAGACAGAGGATTTTTTGATAAAACGTCAAGTCACAGAATTCAGCATTGGCATAATGCTCTTGTAAATATTACTGTGAGTTTATATCAGGCAGTATGTTCTGTTCAACCTACAATTGTTTTGCTGATCAATGATCCACTCTAAAATACTGTGTTACTTTTTCTTTCTTTTTTTTTACCACTGGACCACAACAAGTCTCAGTTTTGTGTAATTGATTACACCTGATCTGATAAAAAAAAATAAAAATAATTATCACTCAAAAAAAACTTCCTAAAACACAATTTTTGCAACAAATTATTTATCAATTATTTTTTCAGCTTTATTAAGTTTGTGAAATTGCCTCTCTTGTGAATAATGAGATATGACTGTAACTGTAAACAACAGAAGATATGTAGAAAAATAGCGATGTAACCAAAATATTAGAAATAACAGAATTTGCATGGGCTAAATGTAATATTTAAATATTGCACATATGCACACACTGTAAGACAAAACCTGTTAAGACGTAGCATTTAAATAATGTCACAAATGTTAAATGAAACCTATAAAGAACTCTAGTGCACAAAATCCAATATTAAAATGTAACTTAAAATTTTTACATAATAGAATTTTTACTTTTTTTCCCCAATAATAATTGTTCAGAATTACTAAGATTTTTGTAGAAAAAATATGCAAAACATAGGTCCCATATACTCTTTGTTCTGTTAAATATGTTTCTATACAAACACTGAAGGAGTATAAGCTAACACGACCAAATTCTCAAAAAAGGAAAATTTGAGAGATTAGAATAGCTAACGTATTGCCATTTCTATATTTATTTCTTATGGGTAATCTTAAAATAGGCCGATAAAGGAGTTATATCTCATGACACAATGGATGTTGACGCATGACTGTGGCAAGCCATGTTAACATTTAATCTAACTGCCTGTTGGTAGGGACTGGAACACATTAGTGCTTTTTAAAATGACTATTAACTTCTCTAATAATGATTAATATCTTATTTAATTTAATTATTATTTTTAAAAGTTCTTTAAAAAAAAATTATTATTTTTTTTTTTTATTGCAATGCAAATACTTATCCATTGGATATTAGCATTTCTTTTTCTGCTATGCCTAAAAAGACAAATAACTATTCCATTGTTACATCCTTGGGGGGGGGGGGGGGGGGGGGGGGGGGGGGGGGGGGGGGGGGGGGGGGGGGGGGGGGGGGGGGGGGGGGGGGG
>JAUCMU010000026.1:9846545-9860107 GCA_032275025.1 Enteromius treurensis | reverse complement strand
TTCCCCCCCCCCCCCCCCCCCCCATTGAATTCTATGGTTCATAGGGTTCATATGTCAACTATTCACCTATATACTATGTAGTCATGCCAACTTTGTTGGAATCTATAGGTTTAGTAGGTAATTAATAAACTTAATTATTAGATACTATAGTAGCCTACCTATTTCTGAGTCACTGGTTTCTTTCAAAATTGTAATATTCTTTATCTCACTGTTTACTTGCTTTTTTAGTACTTGTTAGGCCTATATTTCAGCATAATTCATTTTTAGGAATAAGAAATCTTAATATTAACAATAAAAATTTTAACAATTGGAGTACAGCCTAACGTCTATGAACCATAAATATGAGTAGTAACATAAAAGGTACCACAGTTAGTTACTAGTAAGGAATGCATGTAAAACCCGCTTGCCATGACGGTCTGACATATTACACTTATGCGTGGCATGGGCTATTTTCCAACCACCCACGAAAATGCGCAGAGAAAACTTAGAAAATAAAGCATGTCGGAGCATGTGCTTTTTAATCTAGGCCAATAAATTGCGTTTTCTGCTCATAGGAGTTATCGTGGCCGTCTACCTTGCAAAGCACGAGCGGTCTCTCTAAAATGGAGGAAGTTACGCCTTTGTTAGGACAAGGAAACAAATGGCGTGAGGGTTAAAAAGCAAAACCACACTGTTGTGTCGTTCCATGCGCCCAGCGCGTCGACTGTGACTGTATGCAGGACGCATTTGGGATAAAGTTAAACTTGCGTTTGCTTGCACATTGTCCACATGCATTTAGCGCAAGTGAGAGATGTACCTGGGAAATAGTGAATAGTGCTGTGCCGATTGGTTGCTCTCACCAGCACACACACACACACACACACACACACACAGAGGCAGTCAGTCAGGGCTTGTTTTAACACACACATACAACCAGGGGCACTCGGCAAGCGGGGCAAACAATCATGTATTTTAATAGAAATCTTGGCCGCTGAAAAACGTGCTTTCGATGCATTGACGTGGTGCTTCGGTGGAAGGTGACAGGCGCCCAGTTTCATTCTCGTTTATTTATTAATCTCCATTTTTGATGTTGGAGAGAGAAATGAGTGCCGAGGCCGGGCCTACTGGTGCAAATGCTGCTGGGATTTTGCAGATCCGCTTTCACAAATTGACAAAAAGTAACGCTACATGCTCGAATTTGAAGGGCTTTCCGGTGGTTTTGTCGTGACCGAGTCGTAAATGGTAAGAAACCGGTGATTTCTCTCCTGTAATGTTACCTTTTGTATTTCGTGCTTTTTTCATCTCACCGTCGTGGGTGACTTTACTGTATGGGAACTGTTGATGCACATGATGATAATGTAACATACTTTACCAGCGTTTTCACACTGAAATCGCGGCAGAGGTCATCTTTAAACAGTCCAGCATAGGCATATCGAAGTGTCTTTGACATAGCGATTCATGAGTTTTTTCAAGCTCTCTTATCTTTGTCTTGATGGATTTCTTGACAAACGGCCTACGAGGGTTGCGACTTAAACCCGAGTAGCCACCTTGTTACAAAATCCAGTTTACGATGCTAGCTGCTGATATGTTGAACACGATAGCTGGTTTCTAGCCGGTTTAAGATGGTCATTAGCCAGTTGACCAGCTTTCATGCTCCAAACAACATTATGACCACCTTAAGCTGGCATTTGGTTAGCTGGTCAAAGATGGTCTTTTAGCTCGCACCAGATAGAAAGCAGCTATCAGTCTAATCTGCATTTTCAGCAAGGATATCGCATGCGCATGCTGGCGTTTAGCAACATTAGTGTTTTTGCTGTCAAAATATCATGTGAATGTAGAATCTCCTGCGTAATTGTTTTGAAATAGACTGAAATATTAATTTTTAATGCACAACTCATTAAGTGCTTCCCGGGCAGTAGACAACAAACTCTTCAGGAGTTAAGAAAAGCCTGGGTTATTATTCTGTAGGTCATCTTCTGAAAGCATTTCCCTGTATTTTGTCACAGGATGGAGCCATGACAACATGAATCAGTCCTACAAAGTGGCTGGCAGGGATGGCTCGGAGTGTCGTGGTGATCCACAGGAGACCAAGGCACTTGATAGCCGCATCAGCTCCTGTGGACACCAGAGCACAAAACGACAGGGGGAACAGGGGTCTGCCATGCATTTCTTAAACCCCGGCTACAAACTCTCGGCATCGCCATTCGTATACACCCAGAGAGAATCCTCCTCCAACTACAGTCCGCTGAGGAAACTTCAGGATCTGACCACTATGGTGAACCATGCCGACATGAGTTTGCAGGACAAGGAATTTCACGGACGAAGTAAATTGCTCATGCACAATCCCATCGGTGGAGGAGAATTCGGAATAGGCCTTTATCACCCGTCCAATTCGCAAGGAAACACTGATAGGACTACTATTCAGGATCTGGACAAAAACGGTTTCTCACCGGTGAGCTCTGATAGCTTGGAACCTTTTCCATCCATCTCAAATGGATTTTTACATTTCGAGTCAACCCTGTTTGATAGTGGGGACAGCAAGGATAATGATGAGGAGGAGCATGATAGGGGTAATGCGGTGGCACCGTTTAAAGACACGTCAAAAAAATGCCAGAAACGGAATCTGGCGAATACAAAGACTCCCAGCAGCCACAGGCCGGACCGAAGTACAAACAAACATGGAAGTTGTAACCTTGTTTCTAAAAATACTGCCAAGTCTAATCCTCCTGGTAGTCCCTCACATTTGCCTGTCGAAGTCATGATAGAGGCTTTTGATAGCATGGATGATTATTCAGACAGTGACTGTGATCTTCCCAGCACTGAGAACAGAGCATCGATATTCAACTCCGGTCTCTCTAAAAGACCAAATTCACCCAGTGACTCCCATTCGAATCCTGTAAGATGTTTTTTCTTTATCAGATTTTGTATTTTGTTGTGTCTTTTCCCAAACAGCTGTAAAAGTTATATTGTTAAACATTTTGCACCCAAGAATGCAGGAAAGAAACTTTATACATACATACATACATACATAAATACATATATATATATACATTGTATATGTTCATACATACACACGCGCACAGTGGGGTTCAAAAACCACATTGAACCACATAATTTAAACCTCGAAATAAACGTCAAAATAATGTTATGACTTCTCAAATTCTGAACAATTTTTATGTCACTAACCTGGTAACCAAATTTGTGACATTGATCACGTGATCTCTTATGTTATTGTTTCTGCTGAAGCACAATTTGCTCTTTGGAACTTTTCAATTCATGCTGGATAACGTGATGATCAGGTTTTGGCTCACTAGCTTCTTTGATTTTAAAATAAAATAAAGTTGTTTTGGATTGGGAAAAAATGATCTGCTATCATATAAATACAATTCATTAGCACTCAGATTTTTGGACCCCACTGTATGCATTGCTAAATTAAATATTTAAGCACACATGTGTTTTGCACACTTTTTATGCAAGAAATAAGAGATAGGCAAAACCCATATGTGTAGTACCACACAAGGTTTAGTTACATTTCATTTAGTTAAAAAATAACTTCTGTTAGTTGACCACAGTGACTGGCTGATGCAGATAATATCAAAATGACTTAAAAGACATATGCATTATATTTGGCATATGTACTAACAAGTAGCACAGTATTCATGTCAAAAGATGTGTATTTTTTTTTTTTTACCTAATTTTAGTATGCAGAAACATCATAAGTCATTCATAAGTTGATTTGGCTGAAAAAGTATAAGCACTGGAACCATCAAAACATTGCTTTGCCGCAACAACTTTGTGTTAACCAGTATTTTGACCATTGCACACAGGGCGAATGTTTGGGTAACTTGTTTGAAAACTGCCATTATTTTAGCAATTCAGTATGATGTCGCTTGTGTAGTTGAAAATACACACTTCGACTTCAGCAACATATTTGCTACTTGTAGGCAGAGGTATGTTTATATATATATATATATACATAGTCGTTATTACCCAGTTATTTTTAAATTACAAGTTGTTATAGGAGGAAGTCATTTGTATTACCCTTGCTCAAACTTATTTATTTTCTAGTGGAGCAGTGTTGTAGGCTAAGTGCTTATTGGTTCATACTTTTTTTTTTTTTTTTTTTTGTGAAACCTATCTGACCACAATCTTTGTCACATTAAGGACAAAGGCTGTACTATTTCACCCACAAATGGCTCTTTGCAAGGTGAAAGTGTCTTAAGAAATGTTTAAAGAGTAGCCTAAGCAAACAGCTTAAGTTGTCTTAACTCATTATTGATGATTAATGAATGATGATCAAACTGACAACTTTTTATTTGAACCTAAAGTCCAACAGCCCCAAGAAGAAGCAGCTCCCAGGTATAAAGTACTCTGCTGAAGATGTTGTGTGGGCCAAATTCAACCGCAGACCCTGGTGGCCCTGTCACGTAACCACTGACCCACAGATTGAAGTCCACACCAAAATGAAAGGTGATCTCTTGTTTTCATCACCTTTTTTGTAGTGAATGCCAAATCTGGGGGATGTGAAGCTTCTGTAACATGACATTCGGTTTAAATAGTTATCTTTTTTTTTATTTTTTATGTTAAATAAAACAACATTTTCTTGCAGATCCCAGTCGTCGGCCATGTCGTCTCTATTTTGTACGGATGTTTGGGGAGATCGTAGACCAAGCTTGGGTCCCGGCAAAAGCCACTTTTCCTTTTGAAGGAGGTCATCAGTTTGAAAAACTGCCTGTACTTAGAAGAAGAGGAAGACAGAAAGACAAAGATTACAAATACACGGTAAAGCTAACCTAAAGCTAAATGAGTTCTGACGATAAACTGACATTAAAGCTTTTGATTGGAAGCTCAAGACTTTTGTTCATTTTGCAGGTTCCCAAACGTCTAATACCGTCATGGAAAGCTAGTGTCCTGGAGGCAGAAGCAGCACTGACAAAACGGTTAAATAGTGAACCTCCATTGACTTTAATTCGAGATGTGCACATGCCTATTTCCGAAGACAAGGCTCCAAAAATTCCTGCTTGCCCCACCTCTACCGCACAGTCCACATTATCAAGCACACATTTGTCCAATGGACTAGATGCATCTGTTAAGAACAAAGGAAAACCTGGCACTGGAAGCAAAAAGAAGGCAACTAAGAAAAACAGCTCAACCTTAAAATCTCCCATGAAACTAACTGAAACCTCTTTATCATCTAAACCATTATCAAACACTTCATTGGACAGCTACAAACCTTCCACAGCTGCTGAACCAGAACCCCTAGATAGTCCGTATTCAGATATTGACTCTGTCCCAAGGATTCTGTGTCCCAAACCTTTACAGCAATTGCCACAGGAGGAGGCAGTGAGAGAAATGAGCACTAAACATAAGAAAGTACAGCCAAGTAAAAAGATGAAAAAAGCCAACGTGGATAAGCCAGTGAAGAAGGCCGAGGCTGGTTCAAAAGGCATGACCAACAGTAAGCTAAAGAAGTCAACGCCCAAAGAAAAAACACTTAAGGCTACAAACTCCAGACAGAAGGAAAGCAGTTCCCCAGGGTCCTCAGATGGGTCTTTTGCCATGCACTCTTTTTATTTTCCTGCCAGCAGTGGCTTAATCTCAAGAGCACTTGCCGCCAGTGAAGAAACCAAGGAGAAAGATTTAAGCCAGGAGCCAAAATCTTGCTCACCATGTGCAGGCGATGAATACTCAGAGTTTTACAACAAGTGCTCATCCCCCACTGACCATTCTGAGTTGTTAAAACAACAATGGCAGGTAAGAACGGAGGCCAGCGAAGAGTCCACGGATGCCTCTATCTCCCACACACCGCCAAACCCAACTCTTATTAAGTTTACAAGAATCCGAAATGAGAAAAAAGAGATTCAGAATGGACCTCGACATAAAGGCTCCAAGTCAGATGTGACTGAATCCTCCCTCAATTTCGTTAAAATTAAAAACGAGAGCATGATCTCAGACACGTCATCTTCGTCCTTCCCGTCTCCCTCCATCTCTCCCATGGACGCTTTCCAGGATATTAAGGAGCTTTCTTTCAGGTCTCTTGTAAAAGAGGAATGCAGCTCAGGAGAAACTTCACTCCGTGCGGATTCAAACTACAAGTTCAGCACTTTCCTAATGCTCCTGAAGGATCTGCACGACAGCCGGGAGAAGGAAGGGAAACCTTTAACCCTTCCTCCCACATCCCCATCCTCTCTCATCAGGGAAGAACCTTCTCTCATCCCACCTGGAGAAGAAACAAAAAATGAGGTGCTTTGTGAAAAGGACTGGAAGCCGATTGTGAATCAGAACAATCGACAGGGAAAGACATCAACGCCAAACAACTCAAAACAGGGCAAAGCTAAGCCAAAACCGTCGGTGAAAAAGGAAGCGCAAAAACACGATGGCGGGAACGATTTAGTTTCTCCTCTGAAAAAGCAGAACTCAACAGCAGGTTTGGATGCACTTGAAAAGAGTTTGCCTCTGTTGGGGGAACTTTCCAACTCTCACCATGATGCTGTTCCTGTTGTCTGTGGCAAAGGCACACTCTCCAAGGTTGCCCCTAAAAAGCGATGGCAAACATTTGAGTCTGGTATTGCGAAAAGCAGCAAGCCAAAGAGCGATCCGGTTGGTTTGAATCAAGATGTAGTGAAGGAGTCCACAGAGCTAAATGGGGTTTTCAAAGACAGTCTTGAAGAAACGGTTCATTCTGACACCCCTGATAAAAAAGATGCTTCAGGTAACTGAAATATTACATTAAGTCTCAAAAGTTGTTTAATGTTCAAAGTTAAAGAAATTTGGTCAGTAATCACTTACCCCTGTGTGCTTCCTCTGAAGACAATTAAAGATATTTTGGCCCAGAAAAGTATGAAAGACATCGTCAGAATAGTCCATCTGCCAACAGTGGTTTAACCGTAACATTATGAAGTGGCCAAAATACTTTTTGTAAGCAAAGATAATAAAAATAATGACTTTATTCAATAATTTGTTTCCTCTGTGTGTCTCCGCACACTATATACACTGTTTTCATTCAAATCAAAGCGTACATACACATTGCTATACTCGTTGCTTTATAACATTCAGATTGAACCACTAATGGCAGATGGACCATTTTGACAAAGGTTTTTGTAGTTTTCATTACTTGGCAGTCAATGGGACGGTCACAAGCCTCCCGGTTTTCACAAATATATCTTAAATTGTGTTCTGAAGATGAATAAAGCTTTTACGAGTTTGGAATAAAATTTTCGTTTTGTAACCTTTCATGCTAAATTCAATGCATTTTGAATGATTCTGTTCTCAGAAAATAAAAGGCTCAGAAAACCAAGCAAGAGGCTAATTGAATGCAATGAAGACTATGAACCAATATTTTCCACCAAGAAAAAAGCCAAGAAAACTCATGAGTCGTGTAAAACGGTAAGCACCTTTACATTGTTTCTGTAGATCCAGTAGTTGATCCAGTAGACTTCAACCCACAGGAATGTTTTTTTTTTTTTAGCAATTAAAACTTATTTTCAGTAATTCATCCATATATAAACATTCTGTCCACTCTTCCTCATGTGATTTAAACATATTTTATTTCTATGTACACAAAGGAGCTTTGCATGTTATGTTATTTTGCTCTCCTCCATGCATCAAAAGGGGAAACTAGAATTATCAAGCCTCCAAAATGACAAGAAAACTATATAAATTGTAGTTTCTTATGTAATCTCATGCTCGCATTCAATTCAAAATATTCAAATGCATGCAAAAGCCAATGATGTTTGGTGTCTTTGACATTGACTTGTGGCAGAAAATACAACACAAGGTACAATGTTTGAATATACACAAATATGATTTGAAAGCATAGGCTATAATCAATGGGTTTAATTTTCCACACAAAAAGGTACTAAAATGATTTCATAATTCAGTTTTGAGTGAGGTATTCATAACGTGCACAAACTGTGTTGAAATAATGTTATTTCATACCTTTCCTAAAGGGATCTTTGATCGCCAACACTAATGCTGAGCAACCAGAACCTGAGCAGATCGCGCCTGATGCTTTTAGCTCTTCACCTGAAAAGCCCTCTGAACAGGCTACACCAGAGGAGCAGAAAGAACCAGCAGATGGTCCTAAATCACCTTCAACACCATTATCGCCATCCTGTGAAGGCCCATCGCTAAACAGAGAGCCGTGTGAGAAGAAACCTGGTAAGAATGTGTAGTTAAGGCACTTTATTTGTAAATGTCAGCTGTAGGTATAAACATTTTATATTGCTGTTACAGCATCCTCTGAAAGAAAGCGACCACGTAGGACTGTGCATAAAATTCTAGACTTAACCGTTGAGGGAGATTCTGTAAAAGTCCCAAAGAAAGAGGTAAGTAGTCTGTATGATTAAAAAATGTTTTCACGTTTTTGGCGTTTCTTACTTTTATATATATTTATATTTGTGTGTGTATAAATATATATATATATATTTCAAATTAATTAATTAATTAATTATTATTATTATTTTTATTTTATTTTACCTCTGTTGAATCAGGAGAGTAAACGAGAAGATAACAGGCCAAATGAATCAGAAGATTTGCAGGTAATGTTATAGGGTGTACTTTAGATTTCTTATAGTAATGCATATAGTAATTTTAATAAATTAACAACATCAATAATTAGTACAAGTATATGGTAACTTTAAAATAATTTACAAACTAGCTTAAAATAGTTGAATTAGTTTATAGTTCATTCAAAGTTTATAAACTGTAGTCAGTACATTAATACCCTAGATTGTTATGTAAAATAGTGAGTTCTTCATTCATTGTTGTGATGTATTACATTTAATTGTCATTTAACCATAACTAATATACAGTGTTTATATCCATAGTAAATGATTTGTTAATGGTTTATTAGAAGTAAGAATAAAATAAAGGCAATAACCTACCATTATTAGATATTAAATGCATTAATAGTGAGCGTTCCTAAAATGTTTACAAATACATTAAGCATAAGTATATAATTTCTTTTTGTACATAATCATCACTTTACATTTCTTAACTATTAATGACTTTTTATCAACCTTACAGTTGACAATGAAGAATGTCACTTTGTACATTTGTACATAGACTGCAATTTAGAAACAATATACTACAAATTAATAAGTACTGTATACTTTATATTCTTTATAATGTTTATTTTCTACTTTTTTAAAGTAAGTGTATTTATTAACACATTTAATCATCATAAAATCTGAAAAATGTAGGCTATCTGACTAGCAACACTACTGACACATATCCATCTTTTTTAAAATTTATTTTTAACAGAAACAGGAAAAACCTGAACCGAAGCCATCAAGTCCATGCGCTGCAGAAGGTTTGTTTTCTCATGTTACTTTTGTCGTTATATTCATGCAGTTTATTGAGAATATTGTAGTGGTTTCACCATTCTATTTTCCAAATATTTACAATGATGTTCATTTGTGTCATCCTTAGCAGCAACACAAAGTGAAGATGAAATAAGAACATCGTCCCCAATCCAGCAGGACACACCCATTGTCTGCCGGATCCAGCTTGAGGAAGATCAGTGCAGCCCATCAAAGCCTCAGGCCAAGGAGTCGCCCACAAATGGCGAAGACTCCCTGATCTCTGAGGTTAACATTATTATTAGCTGCACATTTTTCTTCAGTCTAACCTAATATTTTGTCATCACTTACCTTCGTGATTCAAACCTCATGATCTAGCGTTTGCTTGTTTTGATTCATCATGGTCAGATGTATCTATTTATAGATTCATATAACTTTTTATATTTAGCAATTCATTTTTTTTTTTAGGTTTTCGGTGCAGGACTGAACGATCCTTTTTCAAGCAGGGATTCTTTATCAGGTGACTTATCAGGACTCACAACCAATAGAAAATCAGGGGAGAAAGGTGGAGGTGCGTCGTTGAAGGAGAATGTTTGCCAGGTAAAAATCTTTATTAATAATTTCAATGTAATTTCACCTTCGTGCGCAAGTTTGCTTTATGAGGTGTATTTCAGGGTTGCACCAAATGCTGGATAGTTAATAATAACAACGAATAAGTGAGAAGTCTGAATAAATTGTACTTAAAAATGACAAGACGTGATCAAAAAGCAACTAGCATAGAGTGCGAGGCATGCACTCTTTATAAAGCAACAAACATGTCAGCAGTGTGAAAGCATTTTAAACCGTCTGCGAAAGATGCAGCGGTAGATTGATTTAGTACTGTGTATTGAGTATTGTCAAGGAAAGAGGATGGCGTGGTTGTTGCTGATTACTCTTAATTGATAACTGAAATCATGGAATGCCCTTAAACAATTTGTAAAGGAAACGGCAGAATGTTGTTTTCTATTGCAGGCAGCACAAGCTTGCATTAGCCATCAGTATCCATCAGTTGCGCAATAACATTTTTATGAATTTTACAAAGCGTGTGAAAAAGTGATGCGTGTAACAAACATCTTTCTAAATTCTTAAATGAGAATAATTTGTAAATCTGCTGTTGGCAACAAAAAGAAGCACGTAGGTCTTTCTTTGGGTTTCCACAAAAACAAAAGCTGAATGGTAGTGTTTGTTTCTAAAAATGTTCTTAGCATTTAGGTGTTTTTGGTTTATGTCTTGTAGGTATGTGAGAAAACGGGTGAACTGCTCCTCTGTGAGGGGCAGTGCTGTGGTGCCTTCCATCTGCAGTGCATCGGCCTCACTGAGACCCCTAAAGGCCGGTTTATCTGCCAAGAGTGCAAGACGGGTGAGTAACCAGCCCATAACCAAGATATCAGGCTGCTTGATTTACATTTTTAAACCGTTCCTTTTATTTACAAAACTTGTTTTTTTTTTTGGTTTTTTTTTTTCTGTAGGTGTCCACACATGTTTTGTGTGCAAAAAGCCTGACAAGGAGGTCAGGAGGTGTATGATCCCTGTGTGTGGGAAGTTTTATCACATGGAATGCATACTGAAGTATTCCCCCACCGTCGCTCAAAACCGTGGCTTCCGCTGCTCCCTCCACGTCTGTCTGGCTTGCTTTATCACCAACCCCGCCAACCCTGGTATCTCCAAAGGTGACTGTCATTATTGTTTGTTATTTAAAAAAAATAAAATTAGTTTTTATGCATAACAAGGGCATGATTTTGTGTCATTGGTTAAAATCTCACAGGGCGCTTGACCCGCTGCGTCCGCTGCCCTGTGGCCTACCACGCCAATGACTACTGTATGGCTGCAGGCAGCGTCCCATTGGCTAATAACAGCTTCCTGTGCCCCAATCACTTCACTCCACGCAAAGGGTGCAAAAACCATGAACACATCAACGTTAGCTGGTGTTTTGTGTGCTCTGAAGGTATGGGGTCCAGTCGTCAGATCTTGTGGTTCAAATTATTTGTGGTGCTTGCTAAGGTTATTATCCATAGTTGTTTATTACCATTACATTTGTTTTCTGTCTCTCCCTATAGGAGGAAGTCTGCTCTGCTGTGAATCTTGCCCTGCTGCCTTTCACCGTGAGTGTCTGAACATTGACATGCCCCAAGGAAGCTGGTTCTGCAACGACTGTCGAGCAGGAAAGAAACCCCACTACAAGGATATTCTGTGGGTCAAAGTGGGCCGCTACAGGTTTGTGTGTTGTTTCACAAATACCGCTTTACCCGGTAATTTACAGTGCAATATTGATTTTTTTAAACTTTTGCTCCAGGTGGTGGCCCGCTGAAGTGACTCAACCAAAAAACGTTCCCGAAAACATCTACCGCATGCGGCATGAGGTGGGAGAGTTTCCTGTGCACTTCTTTGGCTCCAAAGACTACGTGTGGACATATCAGGCTCGCTGTTTTCCCTACATGGAAGGGGATGCCAACAATAAGGAAAAAATGGGAAAGGGTGCAGATGCTGTCTATAAGAAAGGTAATTTACTAAAATGGTTAATTGACACAGTTAGTTTATTAGTTGCCATACTTAATTTTCACACTTAATATCAAAACATATTTGCAATCTAAAATATAACAGCAATTTGGACAAATAAATAAAGTTTTATGACATATTATGATATTATAAAACAATATATAATAACATTTTGAAGCGGTTTGAACAAACTAGACATGGTGGAAATCTGATTATTCTGCTGTATCTTGACATTTTATGACATACTGAGTGATTATGACAGTTTGCGTATGCTGATACCACTCATACAAGCCTGCCAGTTTTACTATTGATTAGAGTTTACAGTGTGGATTCTTTCAATATCGAAAGCAAATTGGTTCAAAGAGTAATTTTTCTTTTTCTCAGCTTTAAATGAAGCAGCTGAAAGATTCAGGGAACTTCAGGCAGAGAAGGAGATGAGACAGCTTCAAGAAGACAGAAAGAATGACAAGAAACCTCCGCCGTACAAACACATTAAGGTAATGATGTCAAATGCACTTCCATAATTTGACAATTTTGGATTATTTCTTTACATATACTTTTATTGTTGTCCTCGGAGCATACTATCAAACTTTTGATAATTCCACATTACTCAAATTTTCCTTTTGCGTTCAATGAAAACATATTTTAATGTCATGAGGGTTGTCCTTCAAGCCTTCAGTGTTGTGCTGATCTCCCATTCTTAAAATTGGCCTAATGCTGGCTTCTCGCATAGTGCAGCTGATCTCATGAACGCTGATTGATTTTTCACCCAGGTGAACAGACCGATAGGGAAAGTGCAAATCATCACGGCAGATCTGTCTGAGATTCCACGCTGCAACTGCAAAGCCGAGGACGAGAACCCGTGTGGCATTGACTCGGAGTGCATCAACCGCATGCTAATGTACGAGTGTCATCCTCAAGTGTGCCCAGCAGCAGAGCGCTGTCAGAACCAAAGCTTCACCAAACGCCAGTACACCGAGGTGGAGATCTTCAGGACGCTGGCACGTGGCTGGGGTTTGCGCAGTGTGTATGACATCAAGAAGGTGGGCTGTATTTGCTTGCTGATTTATTTGAGAGATATAATGCACACAGAGCTGGGTAGATTTATTAGAAATTGTAGTCTTTTACTGTTTCCAAATTACGATAAATGTAATGTTGTAACTAGTGCTGTCAAACAAAGAAATCACATCCAAAATGAAAGTTTATGTTTACATAATATATGTATGTGGACTCTGCATATTTATTCTGTGTATATATAAATATATATACAGTATATATTTAAAAAATATTTACATGTATATACATTTATATATTTATTTTCTTGTATTTCATATTAAATATAAATTATATATATTTTTTTTACTTTATATATAATAATAAATATACACAGTATACACTGCATATATTATGTAAACCAACTTTTATTTTGGATATGATTACTCATTACATTACACATTTTTGATTTAAGAAAGAAAGCACTAACCTAAAAAATAGAACTATTTTATATGTTTATCTGCATGTCATGTGAAAAACGTCAGAGAAGCATAAACATGCAGATGTGATTATTCATTATTAAAATATTTATTTTACAAAATTTAGCTGTACTTAATATACTAAAATAAAAACATTAGGTGAAAGAGGATCAGGTCATTCAATCAATTAATCGATCAGTCACTTTTATTTATATAGCGCTTTTAACAATACAGATTGTAGCAAAGCACTGAACATTATCAAATAGAAGAACAG
>JAUCMU010000026.1:9803095-9821625 GCA_032275025.1 Enteromius treurensis | reverse complement strand
CATTATTTTAGCTGTGTGCTTAGGGTCATTGTCTTGTTGGAAGGTAAACCTTCGGCCCAGTCTGAGGTCCTGAGCACCATGCTTCACTGTTGGGGCTCTATTGGACAGGTGATTAGCAGTACCTGGTTTTCTCCACACATACCACTTAGAATAAAGGCCAAAAACTTCTATCTTGGTCTCATCAGACCAGAGAATCTTATTATAATACTTTGTGCAGGCTTTCATGTGTCTTGCACTGAGGAGAGGCTTCCGTTGGGCCACACTGCCATAAAGCCCCGACTGGTGGAGGGCTGCAGTGATGGTGGACTTTCTACAACTTTCTCCCATCTCCCGACTGCATGTCTGAAGCTCAGCCACAGTGATCTTTGGGTTCTTCTTTACCTCTCTCACCCTTCTCTCTCAATAGCTCAGTTTGGCCGGACGGCCAGCTCTAGGAAGGCTTCTGGTCATCACAAACATCTTCCATTTAGGGATTATGGAGGCCACTGTGTTCTTAGGAACCTTAAGTGCAGCAGAAATGTTTTTTGTAACCTTGGCCACAATGTGCCTTGCCACAATTCTGTCTCTGAGCTCTTCAGGGAGTTCCTTTGATCTCATCATTCTCATTTGCTCTGACATGCATTGTGAGCTGTAAGGTCTTATACGTTTTGCAATGTATTAACACCTTCACCAGATGTCAGCAAATTATGCTTACAGATGCACAGTTAAGCAGAACATCCCCTCCAGGCTCTTCCCTATGTCAACAAAATGATAATTTACCAAATTCAGCCTTACAGAGTGAATATGCAAATTGCTAGAGGCAAAAAAAGTGCAGCACTTAAGTTCAGGCTTTTACCCAGAGAGAGATCAAAACGGCACCTCATGATTTTATGCATGAGACGTGGCCGAGCTCTCCTTTGTTTTCTGCCATCACTGCACTCAGCTAACTACAACACTTACTGCACACACCCTGTGTCTGCGCAAGCGCCGAATATAAATATGAAGTATTATAATGTGGGAACTTTGTGTGAAAGGAAGCAGTTGTGTTGGAAAATCATTTTATGACTAGATGCTGAGTTCATATCACTTCTGGTTTTAAATGCATGATGATGCTTTGTGTCACAACATGAGTAAACACTGACTGTTACACCGGGGCTGCCACAATTACAGTATGTTCATATAGCATTACTTCCTCCTAAGGCAGTCAGCTGAACCAAAGTGATGTTGACGCACAGACAAACCAGGAAACTGATGTCTAGCTTAATTAGATATCAAAGCTTACAGTTTTTTATATAATATAGGAAGGTTATGCTATAATGTAATTCTTAGAGCTATTCTTTATGTGTTTTTTCGGGTTAGTTAATCTTTACATAAAATATTGAAATCAGTTATATCAATTGACAGCTGTAGCAACTGTGGGAGACATGTCTGTGGTTTGTTAAAAATTAGCTTTAGTTTTTCTGACGTGAGCTCAGGAATTGAGGGTTCTGTAGGTTCAAAACCCTTTTAAAAGTGGCCACAAATCTTGAAGGACAGGAAAAATGTTGCATCCAGTCTTTTCCATAATTGCTTCAGACATTGAACAGCCAGAGTGAGTCGGGAGACTAGGTTTGATTTAGGAAGTTTCTTTTATTATTTGACCAAGATATTTACAATAGTAATATACGTATTTATGTCTGCCTAAAAACATATATACATTGGCTTAATAGTACGGTGGCTGAGAGAGCTCAACTCGCTGCAAACTTAAGAGAACACATGCAAACAGAAAAAAATGCATGCAAACAGAAAAAAAACACATGCAAAATGCAAATTCTCACAATGCAACCAAACACAGAGAGGCGCCGCAAACACAGAAACGCACTGCAAATAGCACAGACCACAACGGAAATGTTTCAAGGGGACCTAAAAAAGTGAGGAACCTATCTGGGACCTGATTATTTGTTCCGTGGCTTTCGGGTCAGAGCAGAAGTGTTTTTGCAGCTGAACTAAAAGGTGATTTATTTTGTGTGTTTATTTTAACAACCTGATCATATGATCTTTTGGATATTATTAGACTAATCTGACGAATTATTTGATATGCTATGTTAGCTAGAGTTACTCTCAGATGGGTTTGTCACTGTTTCAGGTCCCCCTGAAACATTTCCGTTGTGGTTATGTTTCCTATTTGCAGCGTTTCTGTGTTTGCAGCGCCTCTCTGTGTTTGGTTGCGTTGTGAGAATTTGCAGTTTGCATGTGTTTTTTTCTGTTTGCATGCATTTTTTGTTGTTGTTTGCATGTGTATTTTTCTGTTTTCATGTTTTATTTTTCTGTTTTCATGCATTTTTTTCTGTTTGCATGTGTTCTCTTAAATTTGCAGCGCATTGAGCTCGCTCGGCCACCGTACAATAGCTTTATACAGACGTGCACAAGGCATATAAAGCTAAAGTAGGTCTCAAAGATCCTTTAAATTCCAAGCATACCTCTAAAAATCAAGTTAAGACTTGCATTCTCTCCCATCAAGATGGTTCGCTGTCTAACTTGATATATCTCTAAAAATATCAGAGGTTTACTTCCTTCTTTGGCTCTAAACATTCACACTGCCTAATTCTTGCTTTGTTGTGTAATGTTTCCCACAATGCAGTTTGATCAAAATATTATAAAATGGTGTTATATTGAAAATAATCCAAATGTTAGGCTAATATTAGCATCATTATTAATATTTAAATAAGCCATAATGTGTACTATGCAGTAGGAAGTACACTAGTATTGCATTCAGAACAACAGGTTTACACTTAAAATGATTTTTGTGCCCCGTTAAGTGAATTCGAGGACTGTTCTGCCGACACTGTCAAAGGAAATTACGGCTTTTTATTCCATGAGGCATTTCCAGTCAGCTATGCTTCATGTACCAACAGTCAAAAAACAACTTACAGGGCTACTTATTCACTCAGTTCTCTGGTCTATGATTTCTGTTACATCATAGGCACCATTGTCTGGCAGTTGGCAGCCATGGACAAACCTAGACATGAACCTTTCTGTATTTCATCACATAAATGAACATGACCAGTTTGCCCCGGGGGCATAAACATTACACAAACTGCTCCAAAACCTTGCTTCATTGCCTGCTAACTATCCTCCTAACCAAAAAGTGCTTCATAGACAGCAAAAATGATAAGATTTATCAATACTTCAAATGAAATGCGAATAAAAGTTTATTTTAAGGACGTACAACATATACTATAAGCTGATACTAGTTATTTATTGATTTTTATTGGTATTGTTTGATCCTATATATTTCTTGGTCAATATTGTGCATGCTTGGTTTTTGCATACTTGACCTTTGTTGTAATTAAATGCTCACTTTGTAGAACATTACTAATTTCATTTAATTTACATTTAATTATTAGCCATTATCTATTTTATTTTCTATTTTATACCGTATTTTTTTTATAATAGGGTACCCAAATCTAATTGTTGCATTAAACTGTTTTATTTTGTGTAAAGTTTTTTAATGATTCAATATCAACAATCAGTTGTCTGCTATCCATCAAGCATAAAAATGATTATCATCTTATATTGGTATTGGTAGTGACCAGAATTTTGCCCTTTTTCTTCTATCACCATGTACAAATTATGCATGTGATAATTTCTTAGAATTGTGCCAAAATCTATAAGGGAACTTTTATTTTGCCTGCATTCTGAAACAGTCATTGCATCAAAAGTGTTTATGATGCCTTAAAATGCTGCCTCTATACACAGCTCACGTAATTGTGGGAACGTAACAGCCTCTACTGTTTACTAATTATAGACGTAAATAAAACGCCTGTTGAGGTAAAACTGCTGGGAATCATGACCAGAGTTTGAAGGACCCAAACCGACACCCACTTAGCACCAAACTACCGTCATTTGGCTGAATATGACTCCCTGTGAAATATCGAATTATGTCGAATAATGGCGACTTCATTCATTGAAAAGGCCCTAACTCAACACTAGCTCTCTTTATAGGGATTGCATCACGTTCTTTAGAGGTCTTATTTTTGGCATAGAAGCACCATTCATTTTTCACAGGCACACACACTGGAGACATTCTCTTTAGTGAGTACAGGGCCGTTCAGTCATGCCGTCTGGAAAGCGCCATAAACTTGCCCCTTCAGGGTTAGAAGCTGGGGGTCAGACAGAAAGGGCAAAGAAAAAAAAGTGCATGTCTTATCACAAAATAATGACCTGAGGCCCCACAGAGACCTTCAGCACACTGCAAGTTCTCTCTGGTGCTAACAGTGGTGCTAACATTAGCAGTTAATGAGCTGAATATATCAACCAGATTTTTGGTAGATTTTTAAGGATTGCCAATGACCACTGCTACTTAAATTAGTTTCTAAATAAAGTTTATAAATATATATATATATATATATGTTTATTTAAAGGGCACCAATTATGTGATTATGAGTGATTTTCTGTTTCTAGTTTATTGATTTAGGTCGTATTAACATAGTAGACAGCAGTAGTAGACATATATATATATATACTAACTCAGTTATTTAACTTCACATACATAACCAACTGTGTTTTTGTAGCAACGTGTTTTTAACAAACTTGTGTGTATTTGACAGTCTAAGCACAATACGATATGAAAGAGAACTTAGTATAATTTTCATATGCCATGTGGCAGTTTCTTTCTCTGTGTGTGTGTGTGTGCTTTGGATGTGTGCGCTCACAATATATGCATATGTCAGAAGTTCAAAATTGATATGGCCTTAAACACATGATTTCAGGGCGATATACATGATGATTAAAACCAAACAGACGTTTTTATGCAGAGTATCCGAGGTTTGAGCTGTAAAGGCACAGCCCTATTGTGAAAAAGGAGGCGGGGAGCAGCAGCTCATTTGCATTTAAAGAGATTCCACTCAAAATAAGCATCGATACAATAAATGATCTGTAAGGTATTTTGAGCTGAATTTTCACACACACATTCTGGGGACACATGAGGCTTATATTACATTTTGTAAAAAGAGGCATAATAAGTGCTCTTTAAATTTACAAGAAAAAACGATGTATCAAATAAAGGTGGCAGTGAAAATAGATATTTATAATGTTACAAAAGGTTTTTAAATGCTAAAACTTTTAAGAAACAAAATAGATTTCATCTGCGTTCGTGTGTGCAACCCATTTCGCAAACGTGGCCTGCAGCAGAAGCAAGCCATGTGGAGGTGTGTCAAATCCTGCACGTGCGTTAATGTAGTGAAGATCAGCTTGCGAGGAGGCTTTGTGGAGGTCACTCTGGGAGTGTTAAATCGTATTAGCCCTAATGCTGTGAAGTGCCCGGCACAGACCTGAGCCGTTCAGGTTTGTTTTATCAGAGCAAATCCTTGTCCTCCGCCTGCGGAGTGCTGTCAATACTGACCTAAAGCACTTTTTCAAACAGCTACGTGAGGAATTAGTGCAACAGAGATTCAGATGTTCCATTACTCAACTACAACGTGCAACTTTAAGGGCACTTGTCAGTATTTTATGGATGCATTTTAAACAGTCTCTATGGCAACGGAATGGAAACTTCACACCTACCTTCGGAAACTTTCAGTAAATATAGCCAGGATGTGCTTTGCCTGTTAACACCTACAAAGCCTTTTATGCACGTTACATTGGTTTTAAATTATGCGGCAGTGTCGATTAGCATTCAGAGGGCTGCGGAATAGAAGTATCTACCAATATATTACAGCAATCTGGCTTATGTAATTAATTGCACTAAAAATAAAAGCAAATGTCCCTGTTTACAGTAACATTAAAATTCATCAAATGTAGGTCAGGGTTGCCACACTTTTCACCAGTGAACTTCTAGTTGAGGAATATTTGAAAGCAGCCTACATTTTGAAACCAACCTTCAATTCAAAAGGTTACACAGTCCAGGTGTAATGTCGTAATAGGTCAGTGGTGAGGAGGGGCATCAGCTTTTATTGGTTAACCGGCTCTTTTCTCTGTGTACTTTTCTCATTGAGTTAATATGAGCCAGTCTTTCTTTCCATCTGACCCTTTTCAGTGCCCCGAGCCGAATCGTACATTCTTTACGGGAAGTAAGTAAGATAAGTGGGTAAAAAATGGACATTCCTCACATTACGTTAGAGGTAATGATTAATATGAGCTTTATGGCTGTTTTCACTGGGGTGCTGATATAAGACCAAAAGAAAGAGAAATAGCAGAAAACGAGATATTTACACAAGATATGGGAAATTCTGCTGTTTTAGAAATAAGCAACAGTGAATAAATTATTAGATGATGAACTGGGAAGCAGCAAGTGTAAAGCTTTAGGAAACATATCACACATCACCTATTTATTATCTTATTTTCAATAGTTTTGTGCATAATCATACATAAAAATATATATATATCTTATGTAACTTTAACCACATTATTAATTAATGAACGTGTATAATATGTTGCATATGTGTCCGAACTATTTTTTGTTTTATGTTACAACAGCATGTCA
Organism: Enteromius treurensis; assembly: GCA_032275025.1. NCBI lineage: Eukaryota > Metazoa > Chordata > Actinopteri > Cypriniformes > Cyprinidae > Enteromius > Enteromius treurensis. Next base: position 9,815,183 of record JAUCMU010000026.1, on the reverse strand, counting down.
AAGAGCTTGTATTTAGCCCAGAACTTTCCATTAATTATGGCATATGTCACACCATGAGATGGAAGAATACAACCCTGTCAGTGGTCTCTGAACACAAAGCATGGATCTGAACAATGCCACCCTTGCGCAATAGCTTTTCGAATTACAATGTTGTCCCTGCAGGGACTGAGGATGTAACTTGTGCTAGCAAGAAAACAATGCAAATCCCGTGTTTTCATTTGACGTCCGTATTAAAAGAACTGGTGCAGTGCATTTCAATTGCAAATAAGCCCCCCAAAGGCTAAAAAGAGTCTTACTTCACGACTTTCTTGACAGTAAACAGAATGGAAGTTAATCAGCCGAACCATAATAGGTTTGTATGCTGAGAGGATCTTTTATGATGCAGAGAGCTCTCTGTGAGGCAGAGAGAGCTGAATGTCACAGTGAGGCAGTATTTGGAGACAAACGTCCTGTCCGTTTCTTATTTCTTATTTAATGATGCTACAAACACTAGAGAGAAGCACACACTGAAATGCAGCTACATAAAACGTAAGATGTTCACCTGAGAAAAACTCGCTGCCGCTGCTCTCTTGTCTTCCAGTCAATGCACATATATTTGATTTCCTCCTAATGCCGCTGAGGAGAGATCCAAATGACCCATCTGCAGTTAAACATCTCTCCCTTCACTCCCACGGACCTGCTGCCAGACTACGGCCAGGAAAACCCCTGGGAATGTCTCTGGTTACTCTCTCCTGCCACCGGTACACTGATCACCCCTCTCTCCCTTTTGTAAATAAAGTGCGCCTTTCTATGGTGCCGGTGTGGGAGAACCTGTTCTCCTTGTTCTGTGACAAATGTGAAGGACACTACTTGTGGCATGGGTAGCGATATTGAATGTCGCTAATGCAGAACCAAATAGATGTCGCAATGCAGAAAGTGGAAATCGTTTGGTGTGCTTTAGGCCAAAGAATGTTATTTGTGATCAGAAGTTCAGAAGTTCAGAATCTGGTGTCCAGTGGGAAACAAGTTGTGTTGTCATCTTGCAATGTGTCTGAACAATAGGCTTAGTCTTGCAGGCTACATCAGGCAGCCTTGGCAAGCTCTCCACAGCATCAGGTTACATCATGCTGGTGTGAGACACTTGAAAAAAATGAGGGGCTTGTTCTACAGGAGAACTTTACTGTGCAAATGAGTCAGTTTCTTGTGCTATCCACCTGACTGACTAGAGACCCATAATTGGTTTGACAGATTTTTGAGTTGTTAAACGGTATTCATAATCATTGATTACTGATTTAAGTTATGGTTTGGTTTGATTATATAATTTGTTAATATAATTATATTTTATTAATATATTTATTAATTATATTTTGATTATCATATGTTGATTATTGATATATATAATATTGATGATTCTATTCACTGTGCTCATTTTCATATAAATAATGTTTTTGTCAGTTTTTCTCACAAGGGCTGCATTTATTAGAAAAATTATTTGTCAAAAAAATTTCATTGTTTTAAAATGTGATTTATTCCTTTAATGGCAAGTTAAATTTTTAGTATACGTTACTCCAGTCTTCAGTGTCACATGATTTTTTTCAGAAATTATTATATTTTTATTATGACTTATTAACGTTGTTGAAAATGGATGTGCTGTTTAATGTTTGTGAAAACCGTGATATATATATATATATATTTTTTTTTTTTTTTTTTCAGGATTTTTTGATTATATAAGTTTAAAAGAACATCATTTTCAGGTCACATTACAAATGTCTTTATTGTCAGTATCATTTTTTTTCTGAACCCACATTTTTATATATTCATGTTTATTATTCACATTAATGCCTCTTTATGTTATATCATTTCACTCCAATAATATTTGTGCCAAAAAGCTGCAAGAATACAAGAATTATCGTCATACTGTTTATCTAACACTTCAGACAAAAGAATCTGGTATCGGTCAATACATTATCAGTCAATCTCTACACATGATCATGAGGGAACTTGTTACAGGTGCCAGAAAGGGCCAAATCCCCCATCTCTGGAATGCCTCAGCTGACTTTTACGATACACTTTAACCAAAGTACAGCAGTCATTCTTGGCCAGAGATCAACCAGACAAACAAATTCTTTCTGGGAGGGAGAATTTTGGAAAGGCCATATTTACATATGGGTTATTTCACTGGCAGAGTGATCAAACAGAAAAATAAATAGCTACTGAAGGACGAAGCAGACTTTATAATGAGTGGCTCAGTCATGTTTCTTAAATACAGTGTTGCATGTTCTCTTCTCCTCCAGGCAAGTCAGTCTAGAAGATTCCATAAATTCAACTGGCAGGAGAAGGCTTTCCCGAGACGACAGAGGAGCAGGAGTAGCGGACGAGCAATAAGAAAAAGAACAGAGGGAGGATGAGGAGTGTGGTAATGTAGACAAGTTGAAGCCTGCTCTCAGTTTTCTATCTGACTCCTGATGACAAACAGCTAACTGAGCCAGATCTGTTTCCTTAGCCTCAGTCCATCGTGGAAACAAATTATTGTGTTCCTCAGAAGAAATGTAATCTCGAATAGCTATGAAAAAACAACACTAACTGCTTAGAAAAGTCATAGCACAGCTTTCATCAACAAACCAACTCTGATTTTTCTATTGTAGCAGCACGCACAGGAAAAAAAATACACAACCCTGTGCATTTCTGGAGAGCAGCTGTTAGCCAGCTATAAAAAGAAACAATAAGTACCAGACTCCGAGTTTGATCCTCTTCTATAGCGCAGCCCAACAGGCCATCAGAGAAACTGTTTTCCAGGTAGTTTTGAATTACAACCTGTTTGATGATATGAAAAATATTTGAGTGTTGGAAACAAAGTTCTGCAATGGATATCATCCTGTTGCTTATGATTTGCTGGAAATTTGATGAGGAGGAAATGAACTCATGAACTAAGGGTCACACAAATTACTGCTTAGTTCCTCATTGAAGTAGACATTTAATCCAGAACAACATGCTGCGTACTAACTGCAGGGAAAGTCCCCTGGAGGACTACAGTTGAACAATGGAACTAAAAATTCAGGAATTTAATCCATTTGTATTTTTACTAAACATTATACTTCTATATTAGCATAAGTCAGTGTTTTTCAAACACTGTGCCGCTGTGAGAGATCGTCAGGTGTGCGGTGGGAAATTATTCAAGTTCACCTAATTGTTCTAAAAATGTTTTGAAAACTACTAATTCTGGCAAACAAAGCTATTTTGACATTGCTCCCATTTTCTGAGCAGAGTTTCTCAACCCTGATTGCGATAAAAACTAAAAACAGAGAGAGACTAAGGTGCATTCACACTAGGGATGCAACGGTACAGTGAGCCCACGGTTCGGTTTGTATCACAGTTGTATCCGGCTACAGTGACGGTTCGGTTTCGAAACATCAATATTACTGTACAGTATAGGGGAGGTCATTTGCCCTTTCCTTTTCAAGTTATCAAGGTACAGAGACAATATTAAATGTAAAAAAGGTACAGATTAAGTCAAAACACCACATTTATTTAAAAAAAAAATAACACTTATTTTGCCCTCTTTATAAATATAAAAAGTGCAGTATAAAGTGAAATATAAACATAAACGTTATTCAAATAGATAATGTCCCAAGGACTGGTTGTGCCTGTTTTTTTTGTTTGTTTATTTGTTTGTTTTTTAAAGGGGAGTATTTTTTAGAGATTATGCTGTAAGATGTTTTTGAAGAAGAAGCTGTACAAACAGCATTTGGCATTCTAAACCGATCGTAAAGTTTCCTTACCCGTCTTCAGTCACTTACTCTCTCCCGTTTCTCTTTCTTTCCAGTACACTGTTTGGCACTCTTCTTCACTGCTTCTCTACCACTGAAGCCAAACAGCTGTGGAGTTTATGATGCTGGCAGCTCAAAAACAGAGCAGAGTCAAGTAAGGAAGCCTGACCATGGCCCTATATATCACAGACATACAACAGGATCTGACTCCACAGGCTGCTGAAACAAAAGAAAAGTCAAATGCACTGAAGTAACATAGGCAGGGTATTAAACCAAAAGCCCTCTCCTATGACTGAGTATTGGATTAGATTTTCAGATTTTTGTGCCTTTGTGAGACATCTCTGTGTTGTTAGAGTTAGTTACGGTGGTTGTGGTGGATAGTGCACTTATTGGCACACGGGCATTATAATGGATCTCTTACAAAGTGCTTTCATCCAATTGTCTGAGCTGCTACTGAATATGGAAGCCGGTTTCTCCCACAGAATTTTATTATATAATAATTTATCTTTATATTTTGTGTTATATTATTATTTTTTAACCTAGTCAAAAATGCAACTATAGTTTGATTGAGATTAACTGGAATGCACCATGAAAAAACATACTTTTTGGCAACCATATATATATCATTGAATATAAAGGGACTTTAATTAAATGTAATGTTACATTTATTCAGTTCTAAGCTTTTATTGTCACAGATGTCTGAATATTTTTAGTAACGACACATTTATTCTCACAGATGTCTGATTATTTTTTTATTAACATTACAAACTTCACACAGAATGATACATAATCTCTTCATATAGCTTTGTTTAGGTTGTTTATTATCACTGGGTGGTTGACCATTAGCTTGTAGATGCAAAACTGCTCCTTTGCTGTGATTTGATAGCTGATGTTGTTGAAGAGTAATGTAGAAGTCTACGGCCCGTCTCTCCCTCACAGTCTGATAAAAAATATCCCCTCTTCATCTGTTCTGCTTTTTCTCCATCTTCACACAACATGAGGTGAGGAAACAATGTAATTACACCAATTTGCATGTGTTAATTGGATTAATTAGTGAATTGAAAAAAAGATTGGGGGGGGGGCTACATGCCTGTCCTCACAGACAAGGGCTTCTGCAAATCTGTGCACTTAAAAATAAAGTTTCTCCCTCCTTTACAAGTTGGCAAAACCTCGTGGTAGAGCTCTGATTTGAGAAACCGTTAATTGGCTTTTGAATATGTCAGACTAATTAGAAATGCACAGTTGAAGCATGATCCATTTGAATGCAAAGAGCTAGTCGAATGGCCAAGGGAGTTTTTATTTTATTTTTGAGATTCACTATCCCCTCCTCTCACTTATCAAAATTTGGAGATAATTGCAATTAGGATCATTTGCATAAGTTAATGAATTTCTTTTCTAATTTCTTTAATGATCTCGGGCCACAGAATATTTATGGAGCACCTAATCTAAAGTACATGGACTCAGATGTCAGGATGAATGGGACGCCGGATTGGCTTTGCGAACCTCCAAATGATTTAAGTTGGTTAAACGGTATGACACAGATGTGACAGTCTGAATGGAAATACATAATACTGTAAATATTCACCATAATGTGTTTGGCACACAGCAGCTTTCATTTCAAGTGGTTTTGTCTTGATTTATGTTTACACTGTTAATGATACCTGTGATTTTATTCATTAATTGATTTAACTTTTTGATGCCACAAACCCCAAAATGTGATCCCAGGGAGAAGGAATTTTGATTATTTAAGTTTATATTTGACATTAAAAATGAAAATGACGGTAACATTTCATAATATAAAGGAAAATTTTAGAGTATATAACTTTATTTTTTATGTGATCTAAACTTGCACTTTTAAGATTCCACTAACACATGGGATTCTTCAATGTGAAAAATCATAGCTGGGTTTTAAACCCCCTTCCCAACACACACACAGCCATAATGAAGGATGCTTGGCTTCCATTTTTCTCCTAAGAAACGCAAGGGAAAGGAACATTTTTTATTAATCGTAAAAGTAAATTGTGATTGCAGGCCAAAGGTAGTTGAAAAAAAGAAGAAGATGGGTTTAATTAGCTAATTTAATAAACAAGATATGGGGGAGTTTAATGCCAAAAAGCAATTACAAGAAATGCCATAATGAGAAAACTTCTCAGACCTCAGCAAATCAGATCAGAAAAAAACAGATTTTGAAGAAGTAAATGAAATCTTGAGAGGATAGCCGGATAAAAGAAAAGGGTGGACATACATAATTTCTTTCTGTAGCGACATTCACAAAGATGCACAAGACCTCCCTTTAGCAAGTCCCGCAGATTGAAATCACGTCAGAAGAAAGAAAAAGTGCCAGCTCAAATGCCTTTCATTACTCTCTATAACGATTCAGACGCAAGAGTTTGTGTTGAAATCTGGAGGTAATGAACCATGTTTTTGGCCGAGGACTATTGGAGAGCCGTCTTGACTTCCAATGAGTGTCCAACACACCAAGCCAAAACCATTAAAAGTTGATGTACACAGAGCAGAGTTGTCAAGACTGTATTTTTGATAATTATAGTCATTTAAGTACTTTTTTTTTTTTTAACAGATTTTTTTTTTTTAAACGCTCCTCAGTTTAAACAGAGGACACAAGGAAACAGGTTAACCATTGAACACGATACAACAGCACATGGAATATGTACAATTTTACTCTCCATCTCCCTCACTCTCCCAAAAGTCTTGGCAGACACTGAATAGCAGTCTCTATTAGAGAATATGCATACAGACATATAATTTATTCTACCAAACCATGGAAAAAAAATTTAAAAAAATTAAAAAAAACATGCTGTTTCCTCTGGAGACTATGACTCTTTCAAAAAGAGCACTTCATTCATCATGAACTCGAGTAGACAAAACAATACATCTTCACGTGTCTGTACGGTGCATGTGTATATTTACTTGCTAATAAGAAGTAAATGACCAAGGAGAAAAAAAACGGACATTACAATGTTTTTTAGGCACCAAAGATGACAGAATGTTTTCAAAAAAGATAAAGATTACACTTAAAGTGAAAAGGGCCTTTAAGAAAAAGGCAACCACCACTGAAATAAAACTGAGTTTTAACAGTCTTTTGATCTATAGATGTTTTTGTGGGCAAGAAGTGATATCATTCATAATCCATAGACCCACGCAGTCCAAAATGTCAGGTAGTGTCCACAACATTTTTTTGAGAAATTTCTCAAAAGAGAACAAAATCACCCCAGCTTTAACTAGCTGCTTTTTGATAAGAGTCTAAGGCTTTCAGGGTCCTAACCCAGCCATAACCCGACGGACCACATACAAGTGATCTTTTTCAGATTTCTTCAATTTGAATGCGTTTCCCTTGTGAGGGGTGATTGTCTCGCAAGCCACCCAAAGTACTTGCGTAGTTTTGAAGTCTTCTTCTAAGGTGGCTGGATGCAAGAAAGTAAAGTGGAAGTCTTGGGTGAGGGTGGACATTCACAATGATAGATTGAAGGGAAGATGTGAGGAAAAGTATGAAGAGAAGGCACGCCGCAAATTATAAATCCATGTTTTCTCAGCACACCTGAGTAGAAAGATGAAATAGCCAATAAGTCAATTTTCAAAATAGGAAAAATAATGCAGTATAGCTCTTCGTTTTTATCGTGTGTTATTCTAATTTCTTTACAAGTCATGGCTTTAAATGTTAAGGGATATCTTTCACACTAATATGTTTGCACAAAGATTTCTTATCAACATCATACCTTTTGGTCGGGTAGGAGGGTGTTGCTCTGCAGAGGGGTCAGGTGACTACTGAGCAAAGCTCCACCTGGTCGGTCATGTTCACAGAAGATGGTGCCGTTGACATAGTGAAAACGATCACCAGGCACCAAGCGATTTCGACATGTGGCACAAGTGAAACACTATGAAGAGAAAAAAAACGGAAGCAAAGAGTTATTTCACTCAACATCTGGTGTGCCATTTAATAAATGTCCTCAACTAAACTTAAGAGGAAATTGAAGTAGTGACATCTTTTGTATTTTTAGATATGAAAAGGAAAGTACAGTATGTAAATAATCCTATATGTAAAGTCTTATAGATAAATAGAAATATGAAGGTGGGAGGTAAGAGACCAGAGGAACTACACATATGGCACATTTGCATTGTTTGAAAAAAAAATCTATTACACTCCAAGCTCACATTTCTTCAGATGCTCACAAATTAGAAATTTTGTCTGGATGTAGTTACCCAATTTTGCAAACTTATGCAAACATGGACCTCTGGGAAACCAAACCGATCCACTCAGCTTAATCAGGGAATGGTTTTCTTTTCCAATCAAATATTATTAAGACAGGTTGACACCTACACCACTATAATTAAGAAGGAATGTGTGGCGCAGTTGGGAAAACGGTTAGCTGATGAGTTTCGGTAGGCGTCTCTTGAGACTATCCAGCTATCAGTGTTCAGTAAATGCAAGACTTCAGCTGACAATTCAAAGAGAAATATATTTCCTCGAAAAAAAGAGGCTACTTCCAAGTCCCTGCAGATGTTTCCATTCCAACCAAATAATACGAAACATAAACACATATACGTTAATATGAAAATCCCTTTAATTCTCACTCTGGAGATATGGGATGTGGGTCCAAGTCAGTGTTTTGCAAGAATTCTACATTTCGGTCTTTCAGCTTTTTCCAGTCTTAAGGGAGTTGCAATACAATACTCAAAAAGAAGTCAAATTTCATAAATCCAAGTATGAAGCACTAACTCAGGCTTATGTTGAGCAACTTCTACTGGCTGACATGCTAATGTCAAATGAAATTAGGTAATTGCAATGTACAAAAAGAAATTCGCTCATGTTTGGGATTGGTTCAGAAAGATTTGCTGTTGAGTAATTCGGTCTATGACCTGTCCTGTGACAGACCTGTTTTTTTCCCCCCAGTTTCAACAATGAAAATCCACCGGCTCAGCATTGTGATGTCTATCGGCCATTGCCTATCAACCCAACCCTAGAAAGCATGTCAACTTGTCATTCCACTGACTTATATTTTGTTCAAAATATTGAAGCTCAAAAAAGAAACCTATGGACAGATGTACCGTTCATTATTACTTATACTGACAATGCATGAGAGTTTGCTAACAGTGTTTGGCAAGTGTTTGCTGTGGCTCACCTTTAGATGGTAGACGTTACCCTGGGCCCTCATGACCATCTCACTGGCAGGGATAGACTGTCCGCATGCACTGCAAGCTCCACTGTGACCAAACAACCTGCACACAGAGGGGAAAAACAAAGATGAATTAAATATACAATAATATTTATACGGTGATAAGGCGCATCAGTTGAGGGTCAACATATTCAAACATCCAAAATACATGGTTCCTTCAGTGTTTTCTCATTAGAGGGATATATATATATTTTAAAAAATGGTTTCCCATATTGCAAAATGACACACAAATCACTTGGAAAACAAAACATCTTACACCGATCCACTCCTTTTCCTTCCACAACTAGGGAAATTCATTTTTACATCCATAGCTTGAGTGCTTTTGCAATGTGCTTGTTTGTGAGTGTGTGGCTTGGATGGCAGGGCACCAAAGCCCCTCTAGTCCTAGACTGCAGCCTATCAGCTAATCTGGAGTGGCAGCGTAATTGGTGGCAATGGGTGGGGGGTGGCTATAGGAGCCTCTGATCCACCCTTGGCTCCTAATTAGGGTGCACTTGATTACTCTGCTGCCTGAGCTTGAGGTTGTTATGGGCAATTTTAGGATAACACTCAAATGAGTTCAAGTCGCGCTCTTGATGAGCTAAAAGAAAAAAAAACTTCATCTACACACACTCGGTCATACAGAGATAAACCCCAGATGCACACAAACAACACGCAACATACATGCATTCCACTCGCGCACATGCACACAAACAACTTGTTTTCATTCAGAACACCTGGAGCCACCATGTCACAGTCATGTTTCAATAGGAAACGTTTCTTCCGCTCCCTCTCTGGGGTCTTTATTGTGACGGTAACCAGACCAGTTTGGCAGCTAATTCTCACCGCCTCACTTTCTCCTCTTCCCCCTGCCCTCTCTAAACCCCTCTTCCGCTATCACTGTCCCAGCTCTGACTGCTCGCAGTAATGAATTTTTGATCTTAATCCAAACAGTAATTTAATAAGAGACGGCAGAAAGGAGCCCTGTTCTCCCTAATTAATGCACCCTACTTTTATCAGACCTCAGGCTCCACGCTGTGTCATTTGGTAATGAAGCTCTGCCCTTTTGATTAGCTGTATTATACATATTTAATACTCTGCAGATTGAGTACACCTTAGATGCACTCTTAAAGGAAATATCTGTAAGACCACCCTTGACACGTAGGCCTGTAACATGTTAACTAAACTAAAGTTTTGTAAGAGATATGTCCTTTACTAAAGAGTTTTGCTTTCTCAGGCGAGTTGTCATGAAACAACAACTGATCATAGGTTGCCTGAACTAGTATAAAAAAATTAATTAAAAAAAATCCCATGCAGGCCTGAATGATTTGATGATGATTTTTGCCTTGATGTTTTAGCGCGGATGTATACCGAGCTGAATTGCACTGTTGCCCTATTCGGATGGGACAAGTTTTCTAAACTACTATTTGTGCAAGCATTTTCATGTACCATTTCAGACGGGACTAAAATGTGTTTATTACAGAGGTGAGAGGGTCTGTTTCGTAAATCTGGGCGTCACAGAGATCACGCGCTATGTATGCGTGCATTGCTTTAGTCATTCAGATTGATTACAATTAGTATAATCACAAAAACCACGGTGAAGCTAAATGGCTAGTATAGCAAAACCATGTTAATGTGTGGTTACTTTAGTTCAACTATTATGATTTTTATTTGTAGTAAACATGTTTTATTTTGATAATCAAAACATATGTAACCGAGTGCAGAAATGAACGTGATTAATCTTACCTGATACTGATATTACAATAGCCAGTCTTAACAGTTTACGTGATCTGGCTCTTTATTTGTATTTAATTGTTTATTTATTTATTTTATATATTAAAATATATTAAATGTGCGTGTGGTAAGAGGATCTACGGCATATTGCGTTGGCCAAAACACACAAGGAAAATAAAATCACAGACATCCCATTCGGACTCTAGAATTATCACAGAGGTTGTGAGAGAAAAACACTGACATGGCAGATTCGGATTGGATTAAAATCACCAAGTACATCTGTGAAACAAAAGATTCTCTAATGACCCCCTGTAAAACTAGTCCCATCCGAATAGGGCTTTACTTTTAGTCATTATTTAGGTAGCACACATATTCTGAATGCCTTTGGTTGAATTTAAATGAGCCATTTCAATCTAGATTAATCTACTGTAGATTAATTTCCAAAATTAATAATCTAAAATTAAACTATCAAGTTTTTTTTTAAACTAACGAAAAATGTCTATTAATTGCTTATTATTTCTGGAAATAAATTGCTGTTGAATATAATATTTCAGGCTCTGTTGTTAATCTTTAATATTGTTGTAATGTATCAAATAAGAGGGTTTACTGTAAAGTTTACAGCATTAGTTAAGAAAAGATTAAGCATTAGTCTACGTGAAATATATACAGTTTATTCAGTATTAAATTAAATCAACTGCATGTAGACACATAGGCTAGGTTCCAGATGCAGTAGTTAATAACGTGAATAACTTTCTGTTTTCTTTAATGCAATAACGGATGTTAATTTAACTGAACATTATTGTAAATTGTAAAGTGTTGTCAATGTAGCTAGAATCTCTGCATTTGCACTCACTCAGGGTATAGTCAAGGTTCAATAAAGCACTTGGGTGTGTGTGACAGAAGCATTAATCAAAGCTTTACTCTGCAGTTGAACGTGCTGAGCTCTCAGAATCATTTGGGCTCAATAGGGCTCATAAAAGTTTCAGGTCTGAGGGACAGGATAAACAGGCACCAATCAGAGAAGGCTGCCGTGAATCTGTAACCAGTGAGTGACACAAGAGTTCCTTAGAGAGTACCGGGAGAAAATCTGATGGGCAGCTGGTCATGGTGTCCTGAAAATTGAACACACAAATCTTTAGTGTGAAGTAATCTTTAGTGATGTGTGAGGGGGGGATATGGTGTGGCCTTCAAATGAATTTGCATTCCCAGAACTTTTTGCACCTTTAAGTAGAGGGTACAGGACACGGCATGAGTGGATACTTCAGGGTGGGAAATTGAGACAGATTGTTGATTGTGACATTTAGATCTGCCTAAATTGCATCATATTTGTTTTTATGTGTTTTTATGTGCACACCTGCGACCATTAAATAGACATACTAGGCATTGTAATTCAAATGAAAACAGCCTTTATTTCAGCCTGAAAGTGCTTGGAAACAT
>JAUCMU010000026.1:9753641-9781990 GCA_032275025.1 Enteromius treurensis | reverse complement strand
TTTCCAGTTTAGACAGCTCTTAACATTTATTTTAATCTAGAACTAGTCTTAAACCCTGTTCGGGAAACCGGCCCATACAGTATATCAAAGGTTTGGATATTTTTATTTTAAAACCTTCTATATGTTGTTTTTTTTGGAAATCAAGAAGCTGTGTAAGTTAATTGTAGATCAGTTATGTATATATTTGATGATTATTTTTTTTTTTTTAGTGACAATCTTTTTTAATAGTGGTGATTGTCTTGTTTCTTAGGGGACCAGAGAGGAAGATGATGTTGTTAGTGAAGACCTTGTGGAGCAAGATGCTCAAGTGAGTTTGAATATTAGAACTAGCTCTTTTTCAAACAGATCACTGGATAAATGATACTACAAATCAGTATTACATTGATTCTAATTGGTCAATTGTGACCTTCTGTGGCAAAATACTATTCACAATGAGTGTATTACTCTGCACTCTCTTTTTCTTCCTAAATAAACAAAATAAACGCAACTGAATATTCTATGTTTATTTACATATTTATTTGGCTCTTTAGTGCATAAAGGCAAGGAAAACTATGTAGAATAATAGAATACCCAACCATGCGACACAAGTGTGTTTTTGACCTCCTGAAAGAATGATTGTGTAATCTCACTGTAGGACCTGTATGACGCAGGAGAGGCACAGTGGGGCACAGACGAAGCCAAATTCATCATGCTGCTGGGAAACCGAAGTGTGACCCATTTGCAGTTGGGTATGACAACCGCAGACACATGCACACACTGGACACAGAGATTTCTGCTGACTTGCACTCCTCCTCCACTACACAGTCTCTCTTCTGTGTCTGTAGCGCTGCTCACTGCACCGCTGTTTAGATTTGACCATCAGGCTGCTGCTTTTAATAACCTGACACTAAAGCACTGTGCAGTGACCTAAATAATGAGTGATTATGCAAGATGCACCACTGTGCAATTTTATGATTGTTAATGAATTAAGATTATTAATGGTTGAGATTTTTGCATTATTCGGATTACCCAGTTTAACATAGATGAATAGCAAATATATAATTGTTTTTCAGTATTTGATGAATACCAGAAAATTGCTGAGATGTCCATTGAGGACAGTATTAAGAACGAGCTGTCCGGGGACTTTGAAAGGCTGATGTTGGCTGTCGGTAAGCTTTGCCACCCTGCAATCGATAACCGATAGCTCACTGCAGCGTTTTCTCTAAGATCTGCTTCTTTGTTTATCTTCCATAGTTCAGTGCATCAGGAGTAAGCCCATGTTCTTTGCCAAACGCCTTTACAAATCCATGAAGGTAGTGTTACCTGTTAGAATGAATTGTAATGGAGTGAAATTGCACTTATCAATGCTTTGCCATTTTTCCCATCCGTCTGCAGGGTCTGGGCACGGCTGATAACACTCTGATCCGCATCATGGTCTCCCGCGCTGAGATTGACATGTTGGACATCAGAGAGTGCTTCAGACTGCGCTATGAGAAATCCCTGTACAACATGATTCAGGTGCATATACACAAACACATCACAATACAGCTTTTAATGCATTCTCTCAGTACATTTATGTATGTTATATTTATTGTTGTTTGAAATCATTTCAAGTTTTTCTCTTTGGCCTTATAGTTGCATTTGTCATTTGTTTTGTAGTTACATAGAGATTAAGGTTTATTAATGTGGTACGTTGGTACATTGATGGGAGAATGTTGTGTGAGTCTGTAAATTAAAAAGTAAATAATATATTTTGCCGTTTGTTAACCCAACAGGATGACACATCTGGAGATTACAAGCACACACTGCTGAAGCTGTGTGGAGGAGATGATGAGTAAGCTTTTTTCATTTAAAATCTCCTAGCTTTATGTGCAGAGATCACTGTAAATTACCCTCTCAAAGGCAGATTCCTCTCAAAAACATAAGTTCTTGTTATGTAAATTGCATTTAATGATTGTAGTGAGAAATCACAAACGTCTAGTCTTCAGTTTTGCAGTAACTATGAACCATCAGTAGAGGGAGACATTGGTCCATCATAAAACAGGACAACATTGATATTATCCACAGTTATATAGATATATAGAAACAAGACATGACTGAGTTTCTGTAAGTGCTGTCAGGCTAATAATCACGATTAATCGCATCCAAAATAAAAGTTGTTGTGTACATAGTATATGTGTGTTCTGTGTATTTTATTATGTATAAATAAAAAAACAACACACCCATGCATTTGTATATATATATATATATATATATATATATAAAAGATATGTTAATATTTTAAATATATTTTTATGTAATATAAATTATATTCATATAAATATTTATATTAATTTAATTTATATTTAATATAAATTACCATTTATATCTAGATATTCAAAATACATATTGTATGTGTGTGTATTTATATATACATAATACATTTACACAGTGCACATACATATATTTTGTAACTAAAAACTTTTGCGATTGTTATTATTATCATTGTTGAAAACAGTTATTATGCTTAATATTTTAGAGAATGCCATGATACATTTTTTTCATGATAATTTGATGAATAGCAATTATTTGAAATAAAATAAAATGATATATGTATATTTTAAATGAATTTGATGTACCCTTGCTAAATTAAAATCTTTACTGACCCCAAACCTTCGAACATTAGTGCATTTATGTACAGTAGATACTGTGTTACATGATTTAGATTTCCTTGCAGATGTCATTGAGCCAGGGCCAGAGATCAAGTATTGAAGCTATTTTGTTTTTGTCAAGCCCTGAATCCACAAATTGTTATTTAGTCAGCACGAAAGGCTAAAGAGCTGTTTGTTTCTCAGTATTGCAGGGGAGTTCTTCCCAGAGGCTGCACAGATTGCCTACAAGATGTGGGAAATCAGCGCCATGACCAGAGTCCAGGTTGGAGACCCCCACGTTTTCTTTCAGCAGCTGCATTATATTACCCTCTGCTCCGGCCAAGCTAGAGTACTGTGTCATGCCCAAAGAACATACAGCGGAGCTTTTGTCAGTGCACAGATAGCATCCGAATGCTACTCAATTTGCTAATCAGAGTCTTGATTTGCTGCCAGTTCCTGTGACACTTTTCCAGTCACTCAGTTCAGTGTTACACCAATCTCACAATCTCAGTGTGTCTGTATGTGTGCTTGTGCTGCTGATGTGATGTTGCTGTTAATCAGTTTAACAAATATGATAAATCAATGTTACCAATGTTTGTATGTCTTTTTTTAATGTTAAGTGTATCATTTTGTCTTTCCTATCCGTCACTAGTTAAGAGGAACTGTGCGACCATATCAAAATTTTGACCCTGCGAGTGATGCTCAAGCTCTGAGGAAAGCAATGAAGGGATTTGGTGCGTAAGAGCACACTATGTTATGGTTAACAGCATGCATCTGCTATAAAATGTATTATATATGATTTTCTTTTTTTTTTCAGGAACTGATGAAGATACGATTATTGACATTGTGGCACACAGGAGCAATGCACAGAGACAGGAGATCAGACAGACTTTTAAATCTCTTTTGGGACGAGTATGGCACTTCCCTGTCTAGATTTCTCAGCTGAACAGAATATATTACTGTGGTTACTGTAATTTCTAGGCCTTTGCATTTAGCTCATATATCCAGTTGTTTTTCATCAGGATCTCATGGCTGACTTAAAATCAGAACTGTCCAAAAACCTCCAAAGACTCATCCTGGGTCTCATGATGACTCCAGCAGAGTTTGACGCTAAGATGATGCAGAAAGCCATGGAGGTACAGAGAATAAAATTGTAACAGCATGATGGGACCAAACAAAAAGCTTATTTGAGTCATAAAAGGCTGTTTCATCATTTAAGCAGATCGACCAGCTTTTGCTATTTAACCTTTGTGCTAATTTGTTCACTGGGGGTCAGTGACCTGTCAGAACTAGAGCAGAGGTTACAGGTTCTTTTTAGAAGGCCTGTTTGTTTGCCAATATGTTTAGTTTCACTGGGTTAGTAAAGAAATGACATTAAAAACGGTAATTTAGTGATATGCATATATTATTAGTTTACATATATAAATCTAAAGCTTAATCAATGGATGATTGTTTTTTTAACAGGGTGCAGGGACTGACGAACATGCATTGATTGAGATCCTGGTCACTAGGAGTAATCAGGAGATTCAAGATATGTGTTCTGCCTATCAGAATGGTAACTAAAAACCTTGCTGTAAATTTAATAATGCATTTTCCAGCAGGCGGCGCCATTTATCTAGGCTAAACAGAGATAACAAAGGCTTTCTTATTGGGGTATTTACAGTTTGAACAATCATTTATTTACAGATAGACTATCCATTACTTTATGTCTACCTATATTTATATATATATATATATATATATATAAACTTTTTTCTACATAGGCTATAAAAAAAGTTTGGAGGACGCCATCGCATCAGATACATCTGGGCATTTCAAACGGATCCTGATATCTTTGACACAGGTACATCTAAGCAGTTCTTGCATCCAAACACTGACTCACACAATTCATACTTTGTTCTTTATTAACTTATATTTTACTTCAATCTAATGGTGTTTGTCAGGGAGCCCGTGAGGAGGACCCAGCAGACATGGCCAGGGCCTTGGAAGATGCCCAAGTAAGTGTGAAATACTCCAAAAACTGTCAAAAACATAAAACTGTCCTTTGTTTACCAAGTATAAAGGTAATGCCAGAGTATTATAAGATAACATTTTTTTTTGTCCAATTTAAGGCATTGGCAGATGCATGCGATGCAGATTCTGATGACATGGAGGACAAGTTCATGAGTATTCTGTGCACGAGGAGTTTTCCGCACCTGAGGAGAGGTAATGCAAACTCATGTTTGCTTCTGTTACACATGCTAATACATGTTTTCATGGACGCTCTAGCCAACATTTGCTATATCCCCTCCAGTGTTCCAGGAATTTGTGAGGTGCAGCAACAAAGATATCGAACAGATCATAAAGAAGGAGATGTCAGGAGATGTTAAAAATGCAATGTTTGCTATTGGTAAGACTTTTGTCAGGACACCGACCAAGCATCAGGAAAATACTTTTTTTTTTTATGACACATTATTTTGAATTCATTTTTTTTTTTACCAATAAAGGGGGTTATATCATCCATGAATTTGCACACACTAAGAAAAAAAATCTATTTTATTTTAGCTTTATTTTAATTAACAAAACAATTTATAGATGTAGATTTACTTTTATTTAACAATAGCAACACTTAAGGTATCACCACATTTAATTTAAGGCTGTGAGTGATTCAATGGACTGTAATGTTATTTAACAACACACCGATTGTTCAGCTGATGATCTTTCTGAAAAAAAAAAATCAGTGGAGAAAGACACGATAAACCAGTTTTGAAAGTTGAGAATTACATGATCCATGACCACTGTAAAGACTCATCCTTTTTAAATTCAATATGGTGTCTAACCTGATTATGTTTATAAAAAGGCTGCATAAAAACTGCAACTCAACTTATGCAAAGAGGTCATCTTAAAGTCCTAAAAATGATTCAATAATGACTTTATGTTCTAGCACAAAGTCTTGACTAACATTATAAATGGTGTACGATATGACTTTAACAGTTACATGAGCAAGCAATGACATTCACGGTCACATGTTTTACATACAGAAAAATCCAGAAAGATTCCAGTTATCTAAAAAATAGCAATTACATGTGTATATTTTCCAGTGCGGAGTGTGAAGAATCAGCCATCTTACTTTTCCGACCGATTGTACAAAGCCATGAAGGTAAAAGTGCATTGTTATGTAATACACTTCACTCAACATCTGTCTCTGAGCAGAAGAAACTCAAACAGCTGATATAGACCAAGAACATGACATCAGTCAACTCAAAGTGCTTTAGAACACGAATAAAATCTCTTTAATATCTACAGTGTTTCAATGCTCCCTTTGAAAGTGGAAACAAATGGAGATACTTGTTCTCACACAACAGTAGTCTGGAGACATTTCAATAATGTCATATTATAGCTCTTACGACTCCCACTCTCCCCATTTCATAAGGGGAAAAATCTGAGTCGAGGCTGAAATAAAACATAACTGAGGACTCAATTAGGTCTCTGAGTAAAACCTTTGCTTTGAGTGTATTACAGACACTGATTAAAACCATGCTTTACTGAGTAAGTCGCTCATTCTCAAATGAAACTTGTTTTATGGTCTTAGTGTGTAAAGCAACAGTCATGTAGAGCTCATCTGATGAAAGAGTATCTGTGCCAGTAATGGTTCTCAGGCCCGCTTATGAGTCACTGGCCCTGTGATGAGCATCTGCACTATTGCTGATGCTTTGCTTCTTAAGCATCGCACAGATCAGCGGTCAGGCCAGAGTTTCCTAAGCGCTGTGACTTTCCCTGCAGGGCCTGGGAACAGACGACAGGGCTCTCATCCGTATTATGGTGTCCCGCTCCGAGATTGACCTCTTCAACATCCGCAAAGAGTTCAAGGAGACCCATGATGCTTCCTTGCACGAATTCATCCAGGTAGAGACGCTCGTTGTAAGTTGTGTGCTCCTTCTCATACATACTGCATGCATTTGTGCATGTGTTACTAGTGCGATGGGACGGTATGGACTTTAAAAGAGAGTTGTGTAGATATTGTGTTTTGTCTTAATGTAGGCATCGCACATCCTCTTTTGGTTAAGTCGAGGGGAACAGAGTGTTTTACAGGTTCCTGCGGTGTACTCGCTCGACTCAGCTGTTTAGGAATTTCCCCTGCATGCTTGACTTCCTCTCAGTGTGCTGAATCCGATTGGTGGAGAGAATGGAGACAGGAAGTGTTCAATAACAGGTCTATACTGGCCCTGTAGTCAAAACTCCCTTTAGAGATCAATAACAACACTAAATTATACATTTTACATCTGGTTTTTGGAGCTTACTATGCTATTAGTTGAGCCAGTGTGCAAATAAACCAACCGAAACAAACTAATGCTTCATTTACATTCAAATCAGATAGAAAAAAATCCTAAATAACAGCATGATTTATTTTTAGATGCTTGCAGATAAAGCATGCTGAGATAAAGTATCTCTCTGTGTGTTTTTAAGGTGTGTGTCAAAAGATTTCCAGATTAGATTTATTGTTTGTAGAATTGCATGGTTTCGTAACATTTTTATTTGCGTTTGCAAACGTTATTTCCATGGAAATGCACTTTAGACTATGAAGGAAAGAAAGTGATCCGTTGATCTCACTGCTCATGCAGTTAGTATGAACGTTTATACTAAATGCTCTGTAATTACAAAATGCAGCGAATTTCATAATGGTTTAATATAATTATGCAACACTAAACTTACAATGATACGATTATGATGTACCCTCCCAAACTATTGGGTGTGTGTTTTTTTAATGCTTTATGTTTGGTCTGACCAAATCGTATTATTTTCTTAGGGTGACACATCAGGAGACTATCGTAAAACCCTTTTGATTCTCTGTGGAGGTGAGGACTAGAACATTGTCCGTCATCCGGGATGTGTCACACAGGATATTCATGCCAAGTAACCAGTACACTGTGTTCCCATTTATTGTTTGTGAGATGCTAGTCAACATCCAGTCTTTATGCGCTCTGCTGCTGATGCCATACCTTTGCCAAAGCTAATGTCCCATGCAGAAGCCATACCTCGTCCCATTTTGTGAAATGGTACACAAAACTTTTTTTAAACAGTTAAAAGCAGTTTTCAGGTGTTAGCGTTCTGCTTTATTTGTCACCCTACATCCTGTTTAAATTGATCACCTTAGAAATAAAAGTGTATGAGTTTGTGTTGTTAGATGGACACTATTGTTGTGTTTTATTACCAAATGTTTCCAGAATGTGGTGATGTGCTTCTGAACAAAATCTAGTCAAGTCACTTTTATTTATATAGCGCTTTTAACAATACAGATTGTAGCGAAGCACTGAACATTATCAAATAGGAAAATAGATTGATGTTAATGCATAATGAAACTGTATTTATCAAATGCAGAGACGGTCTCTGTAGTCAAGACGACGATAATCACTAGAAATGCCCATGAAGTACCAAAATTGTTGATCATACAGAAGTAAAATAAAATATATGCACTATTATTCTCTCTTTATTTAGAAAAAGATGAAAGTAGCAACATTTGGGTCAAAGGCTGAAGTTTTTATTTGATGTATTTTTGGATCTTGCTCCTAGCAAAATGCTTTGGATGTGCGTACATGCACTTTCTTCATGCAAAAGTAAGCCAATAAAATGTATGACTTCAAGTATGGTCACATTCGTGGGCTTTCATGAGCATTTCACCATTAATCCACATAGATTTTGCAATAGGTTTAAGTTGGTCACACAGGAGCCTCTACTACTGAGCTGATGAGTTGATTCAGGTGTGTTTGATTAGGAAAAAATGGAAAAATGTGTAGTGTTGGTGTGGCTCCAGGAAAAGGATTGGGAAACACTGCAATCAACAATGGACCTTTCAACCGCACCTTAGTATTTTCACGAATTGCATAGGCCTATTGATATTATGCGCAATTAATTTTATGATATACTGTATGCTAAATAGGAAAAATGCCAAATTAGTTTTTTAAAGCCCATTCAATCAGTGGATAATAATTTTAAGATTAAGATATAGTTTTAATTACTGTTAATAAGTTTAAAAGAATAAACTTTAATGATAACAGCACAGAAAGAAAGATATTGCTAGATATCGCTCACTTTCAGAATTATTTTCGGGCTGATGATTGCAAAAAAACAAGCCAATCAGAATCAATCCTGCTTTCTCCAGCATTTAAAGCAACAGGCGACAAAAGCACTGCACCACGTGCTTTTAATAAACAGAACACTGTGGACACCAGCCTGGTTATTCTTATAATTATTACTGTATATGAACATTTAATGATGTTTTCATGATCTCAGCTGCCAATAATTCACAAGAAGAAGTTCTTGCACACTTAAGGAAAAATCTTTGTTTTTATGTATGGTCATATATATATTTTTTATTCTATGTTGTTTTTTGTTACAGGTGACAAGTTAGTTTTCTATTGACAACAGAAGATAAGCATATTTATTTTGCTCTTTTACCTGTGCATGATCGTATAACTAGTTATTTGTTTACAATTATTAATTATTTGCATTTTAACTGATGTTCTTGACCTTTTGATCCATTTTTCAGTCACAAAAAATTGAAAACAGCTGGCCTAAAACATGCAGTATTTCTTTCAGCAGAGGATGTTTCTCACGTCCTTATTTTCATTAGTGGTCTGAATAGCTGATTCACCCAGATCAGTCATTAACTTTATTTACATTACAGACGCACCACATAAGGAAATTCCCTCCTGTTCTAATCTATGCAACTCTGTTCTAAATAGGAAATATCTGGTTATAAACTGCAGATGGTTAGATTATGGTAAGTGTGATATTTGATGTTCTGTAGATTTCATTTACTTACAAAACCCCAAATCATGCATAATGACGTTGATTAAAAAAGCATAATGACATTCTAGAAATGTAGAGAAAAAACATCTGCTGCATGCATAAGTGTCTGCCCCGAATGCATTGCATTTATTGGATTTCTCGATGCACATCACACCTTAATTTCATATCAGGTGCCTTTTGAAGAGTTTGTATCTTTTATTTGGAAAACTGTAGCCTATTTCAACACATTTTCTGTTCTCTCGGGCTTCACACCACTTTCAAGAGAGGTTTCCCAGATAGCAGACAGCAACAGTATTGTCATCTGTTTATTTCAGGGTGTGAGTAGAAGCATTGATGGCTCTTTTTCCGTACAACAGCCTTCCTATGTCTAAAACGAGCCTTCAAACCATCAATTCATTATACTCTTGTCTGCAGCTATGTGTGTATGTGTGCATACATGCATCTGTTTGTGTGTGTGTGTGTGTGTGCAGACGTGTCTTTGTGTGAGTGCAGCTGTTGTCAGGCCATCTTTAGTTAAAAGAGGAAAGAAGAAAAAAGCTTGTGGGGCTAGGAAATCCCCTGCAAGTAGACCAACATCCCAGTCACCATCGATGATGTCTGCACTAGCAATAACATTGTTTAATTCAGAACAAAACATCAAATACATGATCATAATGATATTTTCGAGTGTGTGTGTGAACAGTTGCACATGCAAAAGCAAGACAAAACTAAACTATCCAGGGCGTTGCGAGATGCTTAATGTCAGAGGTAACAAAAGGTTACTATGCAGACACAGCTTAAATAACATGAGTGCATTTTTAAGTGTGCTTTCTGTTGATTTTGCAAAAGCTGCATGCAGTTTTGCATTTAAGAAAGTAAATATTTTTTCTTCAGTGCACTTTTTGGAGTGCATTTAATCGTGAGGATTTTTATTTTTATTTTTTTGTGGTTTAGAAGCTATTGAAAGACAACTAAAATGCAATTTACTCATTTTATGAACTTTATTCTTTGTTGGGCTTTAATTATGGGACAAATGCATGTAGACTGAGGGCGTATTATAATACACAGGCATTAAACCCCTGATTTATGAAGTTACTAAAAATAATTTTGTGTAGTAATCCTTTGCTCCTATATTTACAACCGACTTATGGCATTGTAAACAGTCAAAATATGTTATGTTACTATAAAATATATCTGTTGTCTGGTAACACTTAGCTGAGCAGTCTCAAGTTCCTGGACGCATACCAGGTCCCACTTTTGAGCTAAAAAAATATCAGGGCCTTTCACTATGTGGGAATTCCCCCTTCTGTTTAAAAACACAGCAAACGCTTCCCCCATTGCCACCAGTTTCCTTAAAAAATGCCTCTCGGACACAAGTATAATGTTTAGGTAAGTAATCGTACCATGTTTTTTTATTTTTTAGCATTACTAATAGTAAGAAAATTGCTGTATCTTTTTTAAAGCTTAAAAAAACGGCTGTTATATCAGTTATTCAGTAAATTTGGATTTCCATAAAAGCTGTGACGAAAGGGCTTTTATTTTTGATGATGATGTTTATTGTAGTTGTACATTTCAATAGTTATATTTTTAAAGTTACTTATTTGTGTATTGTTTACTAAAAGCAAATGTTGTGCATTCAAACTGGAGTAATACTTTCTAAAGAGTATTTTGTCTTTTAATTGATTCCTTTTTCAAACTATCCGTGAATGCATTTCAATTAATTCTATATATATATATATATATATATAGCCTATATATATTTGGCTGCACACTTATTTGGACACTGTTTTACTGTGCATGCAGCTGTACAAGCTTTTAGACTGTTTACCTCCATTATTGAAAATAAATCATACAAGTGTTCTTATTTTTTGCATTATTTATTTTGATAGGTAAACATTTATCATTAAACACATATGATCACACTCATATGTGGAAGATTCTAAAATGTGTTTGATGTTAATCTTTAGTACCAGAGTGGTAAATTTCCACAAGATGTCACCCTTTATTTTCAAAGCAGGGTAAGATTTACAAATATAGGGTTAATTAGGGTAATCATTTTGATTTATGGTGATATTTTCCTTATCGATGATACAAAAAATGGTTGTAAAACACAAAAAAGTGACGTAAATGTTGGGCTTTTTGTTTTTTCATAAAATAGTTTTTCAGACTAGTGGAAAGAAAACATCCAAAAGGCACTGTTAAGTGTTGGTTTGATAGCACTTTCTCTATTTGTATCAATAGATTATTTTTAAAGGCTGTTTTCTCAAAATGAGTTTTTTCTCTTACACAAAGCCAAATATCTCCACTTCAGTAGTACTCACACACACCAGACTCTACATTTTTATTCCTGTCTATATCCTGAAGGTTTTTACAGAGGGATTTCTTCATATATAGGCTACAGTAGTTTGCTTGATAATTTACAAAATAATTTTTTTTTCAAAGTAAATATATTTCATTATTTCATTAAATAATGAACCATTTGCATATTTAAACTTAACATTTTAGAAAACATAAAAAAAAATGTTTGCAGATAATCCATCAACTAGGTAAGTAAGGTGATAACTACTAGTTTTTACCCTGTTCAACTGCAGTGTCTCGCCTTACATTTTCTGTAAGAATTGTTCTTTGGTGTAGTAATGATGGAAACTGAGCTTGCAGGTTAAAAAGCTCATATCTGAAAGTATTGCATGTGCAGTGGTTTTTTGCATCGTTTGTAAATCAGACGTAACGAACTTCATTGTAAAACAAGTTGGATATGCTTAAATGAACAAAGGGAAGTAATGGTGTTTTTTTATCGTTG
The DNA here is from genome assembly GCA_032275025.1 of Enteromius treurensis. Lineage (NCBI taxonomy): Eukaryota > Metazoa > Chordata > Actinopteri > Cypriniformes > Cyprinidae > Enteromius > Enteromius treurensis. The sequence continues at coordinate 9,769,813 of JAUCMU010000026.1, read as the reverse complement.
TTTTTGTTGGAGAATACTCCAACTCTTACAATTAATTACTTTTCCTTAAGTTAACCTCAAGGGTCATAAAAAACTTCCTTCCATCCATGTATTTACTTTCATAATGAGCTTAAGTTTCTGTTTTTAATAATGGTATATTGGAAACAAGCTGATATTACAAATCCAACGAGTTCCTTTAATTTATTAGACCATCTCTTCATAATGGAAACAAAATCTCATAAATTCACAACTCCTCACAGCTTTTTCCTGTCAGTAGGCTGTTGTGTAAACTGTGGAATATTTTGACAAAAAAAAAAAAAAAATTCCTAATATGCCAAATTGAAATGACTGTACTTTCGAAGTGTTTCCTAATACTCTCATATTTAAATATGCGTAGCATACTGTACATCATACTGCTTTAAAAACACAGACATACCTTAGTGTAGTAATTATGCTAAGCATGCTGAAAATGTGTAATTTTGGTTTAAAAATGGTTTAACTTCCAGAATTGGCCAATAATGACAACTCGTCTGTTACCCAATTCAAAGTCTCATTCTTTGATGTGAATTTCCTAATCTCTTCATGTATAAACAGCCGTCTATTTGCTTACTCAGACTGAAGAAATATTATAGAACAAGTTCAGTATAGAACTGAGTCTATTATTTGAACTTTTGTTTTTTTTATTTTCAGAATAACTAATGGGGTTTAGAACAGCTGAGACAACCAATTTAGTTTCCTGCAGTACTAATTAAAGTTTTCAAGATAACTCACACCGGAATGAGTAAGTATGACAGACCTCTGAATCACCATTAGATTGCTTAATGAATGCACAGCTATACATATATGCAGTATACTGCCTATGTAGGTCAAAAATAATGCAGATAGCCTACATTTAGATGCTTACTCTTTACAAAACTGCTTGTTTTGTCAATAAAAATACAATTTAAGATAAAGTGGATTTTGTGTCTGCGCCATTGTGTGTGTGCTTGTTTCCTTCGCTCCAGATAGATTATCACTGTAATAAGTGGGCCTACTGTAAATGTATCAGTTAAAGAGTAGACTACCAAGAGGATGCCTTGCAACATCTTTTTACAATGAACTGTTCATTATTAAATAGCCTATATGAAATATGTTATCTAATATTGACTATATTCTACCTACTCACACATTTAAACTACAGTCACACAGGCAATGGATTTGTATTATATCCTGTTACGAACCACTAACAGGCTATTTAATATTTTTTGGTAGGCTTTGGTCACGACGTTTCATAAACCTTAGAAGAACGAGTGAAATGAAGCACTAACGTCAACGGAAAAGCAGGCAAGTCGATCAAACGAATCATTTAAAGTTAATCATATGTGAAGCCGAGTCATTTCATTTTTTTCTATAAAAACCTATATGAGCTCAGTCACTGAAATAGTAACGTTACAGTCTAATTTGCGAACGAACTATGACTGAACGATAATTCTTGAGCGAATTGTTCATTTGAGTCGGATCTTTGTCATGTTCGGTTGAATCGGTTCACAATAGTGGTCCAGAACAATTATTTCACGAACTGTCCTGAATGAGAATCGATTTGAAAAATCCGGATTTTTCTCATTTGAGAGATATAAAAAAACTGGGAATATATTTGTTAAATTAGCTGCATTAGCGTCGTTTAAATAAAGCATACACAACCATTGTTTTTTTATTAGGCCTATTGTTAAAGCAAATTATTTTTGTGTTCTAAATGATAGATTGATTTACAAGTAAACACTGGCTGCAACAAGCTTAACCGGAAAGAGGATATACATAAACACCTTTATTATTATTAAAACTGGGAAAGCGTATAATACATGAAAACATCTATCTTTATTTGAAAGGTTACGTTGGTGCAATTAAGAAACCACTTGATGGCGCAGTTACGTTCTGACGTGAAAGAATTACTGAATTGAGTTGTATCAAACGAACCGTTTGAATGAACCGATTCGCGGAAATGAGTCGGAGTGAACGCGGCTCTGTTTACATCTGCGGAATTTCCCAGCTCGCGCTGCGAACCACTTCCGCAAACCTCCGGCCGATCAAAGACTCGTCTCCGTCAAGGTACAGAAAGAGCTCCTCTTTTGATTAAAAACAAAAAAACTAGGACTAAATACAGGTATGTGTAGACGTTATCGTGCGACCGTCATGTTTTATCCTCTCCTAGGATATTATTGAACGTATTTAGGTGCTATTTGTGGCTTTAGGGAGAGCTAGCGTGAAAGCTTTTGTCTGCTAGCGTGGTAAACACATCACCTGCTGTTAGCCGGATGCTAAGCTAATAGCATCATACATTTGTTTTGAAAGTGAGTCATTTATTTAGAATACAAAATACGTTGGCTCTGACCTTGTGTGGGTAGGGGGTTTCGGCTCATTCTTAATAAAAATTCAAGGTTTCCATTCTGTTTCTGTTTGAGGTCGTATTGTTAAGTGAAAACATTCGAGAGCTGTTGATTAAGAGCTTGGTGGGGATTAGAAATAAACATGATCCTCTAGATAAGGTTCCTTCTTGTCTAAGATCAGCTATCTGCTTGGGGCTGACACTACAAGAGCTGTTTAAACAGGTCTTGTCATGGAAAGGAAAGTGAAAGGGTTTAGCTTCAGATTTACTTGGGTTTACAGTTGCTGTGAAGGTAGGTGGCTGTGTATTTCAGAGACAGTGTCTTATTAGGATACGAGATATTGTCAGGCGGCACTTGATTATTTCTTTGTCTGGCTGCTGGTTTGACCTGTCACTTAGTGGATATGTGACTTGTCATGGTCGTATGGAAGTGAGGATTTATGCTGGTCTTGGTTGACTGATTTATTAAAGCTGATGGGAAAATCAGAAACTGTTTAAGAATATCTTAATGACTGCTATGACACATTTAGTTATGATATCAAAGATGTGCATTCAAATTATTATGTCTTGAAATAGGCAAAGAGAAATCCCCAAGATGCCATTATTCAAATGTCTCTCTTTGAATTGCAAATCAACAAATTTTACGCACTTCCATGCCATCCGTTCATCATGTTACAGTGCTAGTCTGAGAGTTTTGTTTAACCTGTCTGTACAATACACACACATGAATGACCACCTGATTTCTTTGTTTTAGTACAGGGAAACATGTTTGGTAAGTGACGGGTGACAGATGGAGGGAAAAGGCCCGTATCGCATCTATGATCCCGGTGGGAACGATTGCCAGGTGAAAGACGAGGCCAGCAGCCTCAGCTACAGACAGCTGCTAGAGGAAAACGTCGTTTTGAGAGAGAGAATGAAAGGTTTGAAGAGTTTAGGTGAGGGATCCTAAACTGCCACCTATTTTTTATGCCTTTGAGAATCAAGAACCTTATTGATCTTGCTGGTTTGGGTAATATAAACCACCTGGGAAGATTTTACAATAATCACCTTAATATTTTCAATTTCACCATCTGTCTGTGCCTAAGTTGAGGTTACATACAGTTAAATGCCTTATGTCTTGCTCATTCTGGGCATCTGAGTCATACACCTCGTGTATTATTAGTTCTCTGGTATCTTGTGTTGCTAATTTGGACTTAGAGGTTTATTGTTGGATCAGAAATGAAGCTTTTCTGGATTTTCAGCTTTTAGCAGCTGGCTCTGTGTTTTGACATGCAATTGTGGCAGGGCAGCTTCTTTTTGTCATGTCATGTAGCCCATTGTTTGCGTTTCTCGTGACCGGTAGGAGACCTGTTAGAGGAGTCTCAGACAGAGGCAGCCAAGCTTCGGAAGAGGGTGGAGGAGCTGGTGAGGGATAACGAAGCGCTGAAGTCGTCCACGACCAGCTTTGCCTCCAGTCTGTGCATGGGCACCCCTGTTCAGAAAGACACACAAGGTACAGTTATATAACTATTCTGATGCAGTGAGGTCGGCGAAAAGTGTGACACCAGAGAAACCTGTTCTTAAACCAGATCTCTTGTAATTGTGGCTTTCTTTAGGTCATGGAAAACATCACGCTCATCCTACAACAGAAAGACAAGAATCTCGGGATTGTTTAACTGGAAATACTTTACAACCAGAGGCAACTGTAAGCACTTCTTCTGAAACCTTCGGGAACATGCTAGAAATAGGATACCATTTTAACTTTAAGTCAGTGATGTTATCTAGCATAGTTATGTAACTTCTTTTGTATGATTTGCTGTGAAGATCATACTGTAAAAATGACACATTACAACTTGGATTACTATTATGCATTTGATTTGAAAATCCCACACTTGGATTATAACTTCCAATTTTGTGAATTACTGGTTAATTTGAAATATAATTGATGCCTTAATATTGTGGACGGATATCATAATGCACACGTTATGATTCCCTATTTCAACATGTATGGAACTTTTAGATTTACTTGTTGTTTTCCTCATCTCTGAAGGGTATTTACAATCTTTACGATTTGATATTCGGTGTGGTGGTCAGAACAAGTGTTGCAACGCCGTGGATTCTTGTGTTTACAGGAAAGTTCATCTGAGTTTGAGGTGGTGAATATGGAAGAGAAGACTGTCTCGGAAACCCAGACGGTGAGTTTTAGGGATGTTAGGAAATCCTGGGCAGCTGCAGTTGCTCGGCTGCACGTGTGTGAACTTGGTGTGTATTTTGCTGGATTGTTGCTCCGTTTCGAACATTCCGTATTCTGTCATTTTGTCATCTATGACACATTCCAGTCACTGTAGTTGCTCAGCTGTTTTCTGCTGCCCTTCCTTATCATTCTGAATGAAGCTGTTCCTTGGATGACTCAGAGGGAAACTCCAGGATCTTGTTAGTATGCAGATAAACTGAAAAACTCATGCATGTGTATCAGTGTATGGAATACCTCTTTGGTTAGGTTTACCAAAACTTCTGTTGACAAATTAGCAAAACTGGAAATGTTTATATAAAGGTATTTAAGGGTTTTTTTCACTTTCAGTTTATGGTTTCGCAGTGCTTTTCTTTTTGGGAAGATCAAGTCTGATATTGACTGAGTGGTATTATATGTTAGGGTGTTTTTGGGAAGACTATTTGGGTAAATTCCGCTTTGTAATCCAGGCTGGAGCGATGCACCTGCCACAGGAGAACATGGAGCTGGCTAGTCAACTCCGGCGACTGGAGAGTTCTTTTAGTGTATTTGCCGAAGAGTCCAATCCCAACCAGCTGCTGGCTCACCTGGGCCGCATGGCTGTGGAATTCCACCACTTATCATCCAAGGTCCAGAAGAACGAACAGAGAACGTCTCTCCTACAGGTGAGACGGCTGAGCTTATGGCATCTTTTAAGCCCCTGTACTTTGAGTTGTGTTATGTGAGTTAATCAATGTTTGATTCATTCTTATCTCTAGACACTTTGCGAACAGCTAAGACAGGAAAACAACGAGCTTAGGAAAAAAATGGAGGAGGACCTTCAGTACCGTAGCCGTGATTTGGAGCAGCTGAGGTAATTTTATGAAATGTTATATTCATTCTAATAAACTCATCCTTTCATTTACACATGGAACAACTTAAAGCCCACTGTGAATCTGTGAGAGGAAGCAGTGTGAGTAAACTGTAAAAAATATCATAAGGGGCCACAGTATTTCCTGCTGTGCTGGAACTGAGGGGTCTTTCCATCTGAGGATTGTTTTCTGACTGTGTCAGATAGATATTCCTGCAGTTTATTTTCTTCTTTTTCCAGTGTTGATTTTGATTCTGTGTACTCTGGACAGGCAGGAGAATTTGAAACTGAAGGAGCAGGTCAGTGGAGGAGCCCAGGGAGCACCGATTGAGCAACCAAGTCCAAAGGAGGAGCCAGTGAAAGAAGAGACAGCCAAAACTAAGGTGGAAATGACCATGACTCAGCAGGTGTGCCCCTTTTTTTTTTTTTTTTTTTTTCATGACCCTTTTAATCTCAGATGACATCACCATAGAATTCCTGGTGCTGTTGTAAATTTGTGTTGTTGGTTTTTTTGTCTTTAATTTCCCTTTCAGAGCAGTGATGTTGCGGTCTAGTTGCTTTTTGTTTTGTTAGCTCTTTCAGTGGGAGTTCTTAGAAAAAGGAAAAAAAAGAACCAATGTGCAAATTGCTCCACGGTTTCTAAATTCTTATTGAGTCACTTTTGCCACTCAGATTAGTTTTGGGAATACCACCTTGGCTCTGTATATTGCTCTTCCTCAATGGTCTTTCTGTTTAAGTTCCTCATTCGTGGGCTTTTTTTCACAGTATGACTAAATATTGAAGAACAATACATACGGTCATTGTGTTACGTTCTGACTCAACCTAAAGACTGCTGAACTGTAGTATGATGGGAAAAGTTTGGTGTTCTTTGCTCGGTCATGAACTAATGCTTTGATTGACTGATCGATCAGTTTCAAGTCTAGCACGGATATTTTATGGCATTTAAATAGGATGACCGTTCAAATATCGTTCAAAGAATTTCAGTTCTGCTGAAAAGATATAGGATGGATGCAGATTTGGTAATTATTTATTTGTCACTTTTTGTATTAGACAGAGCAAAGGATTATATTGTAGTGTCTCTTGGTTTAATGTTTAAGTTTTACAAACAAATTCCACTTCATTAAGTAAATGTGTAATATATATATATTAAAATTAACACATTAATTTGGAAGAATGGCAAGTTTTGTAGGTTTTCTCTGGTCATTATTTTGTGTCATCATCATTGATGTATCAGAGTTTTTTTGTAAGCCTATGTTTTTGTTATATTATTGTTTAAAAATGTTAACACATCAATGTGGGCTTGGTAATGAAATACTGGTAATTGGTTGCAGATGCATTTAAAAATAATTATTCTCATTCTTTTTCCCCCTTTTTTATAGTCTGGTAAAGCTGTGGAAAAAACACCATCTAAGACTTGTGATCCGGAGGTGTATGAGAAAAAGATCAAGCTTCTGGAGAAACAGAGGAAAGATGTAAGAACTTTTTGGAGGTCCCCTGCATTCTTCATGCTTGCTTTAATGCTGACATAGTTTCCCATTTGACTCTGATGTGTCAACTCTTGCCTTTGGCCTTTCTCAGGTACTGGAGGTGAACAAACAGTGGGACATTCAGTGGAATTCAATGAAGGCACAGTTTGAGCAGAAGGTACATGACAGCATATACTAGAAGTGCTCTATCAATATTTTCCAGTCGGTCTTTTAACCTTTGTGGCTCACCTAATTGATAGTAAAAATAAAAAGAGAAATTCATTAAGAAACATGAATCACTTTACTAAGAAACAGCAAATGCTCAATGAGTCCAACAGGCCGGTGTGAATGGTGGGAGATTGAAGCAATATGAATCATCACATAAAATTCCTGTGTAACATAAAGGCTGCTGACAGGCCCTGTTACTGCATTTGGGTGGCGGTGGAAACGCTGTTGGGGCAAAGGAATGGAAAGCAGTTCTGTGTGTGTGTCACAGTGTTGCACACCAGACCACAGGCCCTGTCCTGTCACACCTTTGGCAGAATTTCCCTCACCTCACCCGTAACCCACTGTCTTCCTGTTGTGGCTCGCCATAGGGGCTGGCCAAGGTTGCAAAGCCGCGTGATCTCACGGCTCAGAGATAGTGATACCTGTTGCATCTCTGCATCTGCTCGGTCTGAAAGGAGAGAGAGAAAAAAAGTAAAAAAAAAAAAAAGAGGTTTTCGCTACACGCATCCTCTGTCGTCATGGGGGGGTTCGTGTTAAACTTAGAGCAGTGGAACAAAAACAACTCAATTTTGTTATTCTTATTACTTTGTTTTTTTTAAATTTTTATTCTTTCTAACATGGATGGATCACACGACTATTAAGCAGATTAAAGTAAACCGCAGTATATAACAGCTTTGTAACTGATGCTCCTTGATTTTGTGCTAGTATTGCTTGTTTCAGATGAGCCTTCATTAGATTAACTTTTTACCTCCTTTATAGATCACCGACCTAAGGCAACGACTCGCTGACTCCCAAAAGGCTGTGCTTGAGCTTGAAGCAGAGCGTGAACAGAGACAAAGAGATTATGACAAAAAACTCCTCCTCGCCAAGTCTAAAATCGACAATGTGCAGGTACATCCTAGTCTCAGCCGCAGACAGCACACCCACAGTCAATCTTTATTACTTTTAGGAGGTGAGAAATTCTGATTTTAGGAATTAATTTTCATCTATTTATTTCATTACATTCATACATGCATGCATGCATACACACACACACACACACACACACACATACATACATACATGTGGGTCAAAGACATCAAGATGTCCACACATTAAATGTAAGTAAAGTGTCTACTTTCAAGATTTTAAATTCGTGTTTGGATAACAAAATGTCAATATTTGGTTGAAATATACAATGTGATAAAATATTTGTTTATTATTTTATTAGTTTATTATTTTGACTTGTAAATATTAAAATATATAAAAGAATAAGGAAGCATATTAAACTTTATTCTGTTTTCAATTAGTAACAAAAATCTTTCTGACAAAACCAAGGATAGTGGCAAAATAAAAAAGTTAAATCACCACGAATTAGTATTTGGGGTGATAGTAATTTGTCTTTTAATGTGTCCAAAATTAATTTTTATTGTAAATATTCCTGACAAGAGGGTTACACTGAGTGATATTAGTGGGTAAATTTAGTAAATCAGGGGTATATCTGTGATATTTATATTTGGTTTAGAAAAACAAAAACAGTTTACAGCAATATTACACTGTATCTATTTTTTATCCAGTATATAGTCTGTGATTATGGTTTAAAGCAAAACAACTTAACCCTTTATAGAACAGACAAGCTTTACCTTTTTTTTCATATAGTCTTTTCCAGTGTATTTTTTTTCTTTGTGCTGCTTATTAAAACAGAGCACTGATAAGCCTTTCTTTATTTAATTTTTGTTTAATAATTAACCTTTTCTTATTTTTTATGAAACATTTGACTGATATTAGCACCCCTGTGGAGCTCGATAATGGCTTCAAGTAGTCATTCAGTGCTTTCAGTTTTCTGTTGGGAATCACCAGTCATTCCTTCTAGCTGACCATATGACATTCTTAGTATATAATAATAGTTTCCCTTCGGTCCCGGAGGGGACAGTCAAGCATGCCACAAATAAACTGCCTTATAATTTTGTAAAGTGTCAGATATTGTAATTATAATGTTGTTTATTTTGCCATGAATTGATGTTGATATGCCATTAAATAGTAAAATTTATGAAGTGTCATACACTGTGTCATGTGACGATTGGTTTCATTTTCACATCCTCGACCTACTTATCTTTACATCAGAATGCTCTTATGGGTTTTAGTTTATTTATGAGTTATGGACGGCATTACAAAGGTTTTGTCAGCATTACTCACCCCCACAGCAGACCACAGATGTTCCAGTTCCTTGAACCACACATCAGAATGTTGTGTCCCATCATGCGAGCATTTTGTACTTGTAGTCATTAAAAATTAATCTGTATGATATCGAAATTGAAAAGATTTTGACCACAGGTTTTTATATTACATGCTTTAAAGGTCACAAGAGTTTCATGTGGGCAGACTAGCATGTGTCGGGTGCTTTGACCGGTATTTGCTGGTGATAATGAGCTGTTTTTCTCAAACACATACACAGCCTCTTCAAATAAGAATATGCATGGTATTTCAAGTCATGTGATCATTTCTGTTTTGTAAAACTTCCTAACAGAATGCAAGTTGCAGGTGAACCTCAAAGACATCTCTGAGCTCCCATCATTTTTAACTAAAGTGTTTGTTGATTTTTATACATATTTTTTCTTGCAATTTATTACAATGCAGGAAATGAACTTGCACTTGTTTTACCTGATTAAGCAAAGGCATAGTTTGATGTAGATATTTAAATAATTGCAGCCCTACTGAAAAAGTTGCATTTATAGTAGGATGGTTTAAAACACAGTCCCTCACTTCAGTAGTGTCAGATAATAAATATCTTTGACACTAACTGTACAAATTTTTAGATGCATCACCAAGTGACTGTGTTTTGCTCCGGTGGTTAACCAGTGTATTTTTTTTATGTTGTCATAGGGTGAAAAAGAGTGCCTCACCTCAGAAACATGTGAGTTGAAACAAAAGGTGCGCTACCTGCAGGACCAATTGCTCCCACTTACTAAACAAAGAGAATACCAGGAGAAAGAAATCCAACGGCTCAATAGGGTCAGTGAATCATACAAACTTACTAATGCACATCCACATCCAGTGAAAACTTCCATTTTTCATTGTCCTTTAGATTAGACAGCCACTAATCTAAAACCTTATGGCATTTGTAAAAGAAATGCTTTTTGTTATTTATTAAGTGCACTACAGTTCAAATCATTATGGTCAATAAGATTTGTTTTTAAATAGTCTCTTATGTTCACCATTTGTTTTGTTTAAACATAGAAGAAAAGCATTAATATTGTGAAATAATATTTATACAAATTATAATAACTGTGTGTGTGTGTGTATATATATATATATATATATATATATATATATATATAATTTATTCTTGTGTTGGCAAAGCTGAGTTCTCAACAGCCATTACTCCAGTCTTTAATGTCACATGATCGTTCAGAAATTACTCTGATGTTCAGATTTGGTGGTTAAGAAACATTTCTTATTAATATTGTGCTGCTTAATATTTTTGTGTAATATTCTGATTGTATTACCTTATATTTACAGGCATTAGAGGAAGCTTTGAACCTCCACTCTCCCTCTTCCACCCAGCCAGGCATGAACCTGGGAGAAGGTGCGGCCAACTTGAGACAGCAGGAGCTGCACACGCAGATAGCTGTATTGAAGGAGCAGGTACAAACGCTTGAAGACTTGAAGATGCATCTTGTTGTCAAATGTTATAAACAACATTCTTCTTGTCAAATGTCATTGGAGTTAGAGTGGAGCAGAGCAATTTGGTACTAGTCGAAATGTTGTACAGTCATTAATTTGTGTGTTTTAGCCCAAGTGTCCAATTGCTATAGGGTCACATTATACTCTAACACGGCACAGTGCCCTGCTGTTGTCGGATGAGCTGCAATAGGAAATGATCTCCTCAGGATGCTTGAGTTTTCTCATTGCGTCAGAGTTTGCCAGAGGTTCTCTAGAAGTTGATGTTTCGCTCATTGAAACTCTACATGAATTGATTCTGCAGGCATTTTACCTCATTTATCAAACACGCTTTATAGAAATGAGTGTGTTAAGGTTCCATGAGTCATACAAGTTTGAGGTTTGATAGCTTCCTTCAGCCTTACAGTCTGCTGAAATGCACCAATGGCTGCAGAGATCTTGTAGATTAGCATCCTCATCACATGCAATGTTTTCAGGTAAAAATCTTTGAAGAGGATTTCCGGAAGGAGAGGAGCGACAGAGAGAGGATGAACGAAGAGAAAGAAGACCTGAGGCGACAGGTGGAAAGGCTGCAGGGTCAACTGACCAATCTGACGAATCAGGTCAGCTGCACAACACAGACCATTAGATTCTCAGCTCTAACCAATGAAATGACTCCATAGAAAGGCCCTGCTTGTTAATAATGAGACATGAGAGAATCCTGAATTCAGTATCTCTGTTTCTCAGCTTCATCAAGCACAGAATGAGTGTCAGAGAGAGCGTGCCGAGAGGTGTAAACTAGAGAGACAGCAAATGCAACATAAGCAGGTAAATGTGCCACATTTGCACCACCTTGTGGTAAATGGAAAGACAACTGGATCTTATTTAGATGTCGTTTTTCAATGTTTTGGAGGGGCAAACGGAAAGGAGGACGTCTGATCCCACTTCTGGCACAGCCAATGGCCCGATGAGCCCTCCGTACTGTGGCCCATTTGTACAGGTGGGCCATCAAGGTCTGGAGGGGTGGCCCATACACTTCCCGCCCAGGATGCCTAACATCAGTACAGCACCCGGCAGGGATTTCCAACCTGTCAACCCCGTAAGTATGCGATACAACAGCACTAAAAATTCAGGGTTTTTGATAACTCAACAAATGCACCCGAATCAAATTAAAACAGCCTTGAAATGCTTCTCCAAGTTTTTCAATTGTACAGGTAAACACTACAGAACAAATGAATTAATTTACTGATACTGAAGTACTATCTGGTGATACACTTACCGTAACACGGTTGTTGTTTTGGGGTTTTATTTTAGAATAGCTTAGTTTTATAGTGAGAAAAATTCCTGTTTTGTTTTGCTGATGTTTGTTTCCTTTACATCCTGGAACAGACACAAGAGTGTCATTCCAGCACTTTTAAGTGGTTAACCACATGTGATGTGAAAAAGACATGTGTGGCTATTATGATTTGTATAAACAGGGTTTTACAAAAGGTACAGTGTGAAGAAGTGGACAGAGATCGAAACTACTGTTCTCTGTATAATTATTTCTTCTTTTGTGTGTGTTAAGGGTTTTCCCTGGCAGTCATCCTTCCCACAACCACGTGGTTCCAGAGGACAAGCAGACACAGCAAGACCCCCTCCAGAAACTGCAGGTATTTATTACATTCATCCGGCTTGTCCTTTCTGGTCTCCTGCATCCTTCCTGCGTCATCGGGATTCATTTGTTTTACCACGCGGCGTCAGTCTGACCCAGTGATATTTTAAGCATTCTGTTTGAATCAGTCAGCTTCCACTGGAGGCAGTTCAAATGATGACGACAATGAAAACCATGACAGATGAAACATGAAATGGCAATAGTCTAAAATTTCACAATGATTGTACGAGACTTCTCAAGTTTAGTTTCATTTTGGGTCTGTCTGTTAATCTGTATCATCTACAGGCATAAAAATTGACGCAATTGACTTTCCATTGTGCATAATTTATCATTGTGAATTATTCTTAAGATGAAACTTTTTGTTGACGTAATCGAAGCGTATAGTCATTTTCCACCTCTAAAACATCACATCTTCTAAAGTGAGAAGGCTGCTGAGTTTGTTAGCGGTATCGTAACTCAACTTTTACGCTTTTGTCAAACCCTGATGTATAAACTCAAATCATGTCCTTCATTATTTCTCTCTGAATATTCTTTGTTTATTCAGCTATAGGATCCATTTTCTTGTCGTCTTTCAATTGCGATACCATGACCTGGGTCAACCATGAATTTGTTGTTGTATGTGTTGTATATTTATATTTAAAAATGTAATTTATTCCTGCACCCATTATTCAAGGTCTCAGTGTCATGTGATCCTTCAGAAATCGTTGTTATATTCTGTGTAATATTTGGTGCCGTTTTGAAAGTGAAAAGAACAGTCAGGAATGTTTTACGTTTATGACACTGTTTAGAACACGCCTCAATATTTAATGTTTTATTAATGAAGATTCTTCATTTGTTTCTTTCTTGTTTTCAGAAATGGGAGCAGCTGGATTTGGGAAAAGGGAGCGTCAGAACATAGACCCCGGAAAGCACTAACCACATATTCTCTCTCCTGGAATGGCTCCCGGCTAGTAGCATGATGCAGTTTATTTTTCAGTTGGCATGGTGTGAACTGTTGTTTTTTTGTTTGTTTGTTTTTTTGTACATATATCTATATACCACTGAAAATGTTGTTTATATACTTAAGTTTATAATCCTGTTTGTGAAACACTGTTCTGGCAAAGTAAGAATATATACATTTATTATTTGACCTTTTTATGATTGTTAAAGTTTAAATTATCTGCTTTATATAATTCTATGCAGGAATTGAAGTCAGTTATTTAACGGATAATATGATTGAACGTTATTTTTATAACAGTATACCTATAGAGTTAAATCTCCACCGCTTAAATGATATTTAGTGTTTTGGTACTGATCGAGACTGACAAAGACATTAGTATGTGCAATTAGAGGAACAAAATAACTCTATAGGTGAATTGTCTTGAAAATGGCTTACAGTAGAATGTGACTGAACTGACTGATGATTCCTTCACTGGCCGTGGTTGAGATGGTGGGAGAAGTCACATACTGTCTGACTGAACGTCTGCGTGTGTCACCACAAGGTGGCGTTACTCTGATTGGTCATCTGCCCCACTGTTTATTGAAGCCATATATGACACCTGTTAACCTTTCCATCTATTAGATTGCGTTCTGGGATTACTTTAGTAAGCGCTTCAGTGGCTTGTTGATCCTTCAGATACTCATGATTGTAATTGAAATGATACTCTATCGAGGAGGGCTTTCATCTGGGTGACGGAAGCATCAACGGTAGTTTTGCTTAATATTTTTCGAGATTCAGTGTTCAGAAACATTATTCCCGATGTGCATATGGAAGTGATAAGTTATTTATATCTATTGTTTTGACAGCTGAGTGTGTTTATTGTCTTAAGTGATGTTGTCTTTAGTGTATTGTTTTGTGTCTCCCTTTACATGTAGCTACTGGAAGACTGTAGGATGTGAGTTTGTGCGTTTGTGCATATGCACAACCACAGGAAGTGGGCCAGAATAAATAAGTTAATGCATCACATTAGTGCAGCCCACTTTCATTGGTCTCATTTTAGATTTAGGCTGACAATGGGTAGGAAGTAACCAAATCACCAAATTGCTGATTACAATGGGTCCAGTGTTGCACTTAAAAACATTGTAATATGTTTGGAACAGGGTAAGAATCATATCCTTTATGTTTTTACAGTCATCTGCCATCAAGAAGGCTGTTTTTCCGCATGTGTGCAATGTCTTTAATCTTACTGACCAATGCTTTGAACCAAACACAAAAAGGTTTGTATGCTCACAAAATATTCCCAATGTTGAGCAACTCGTGTGCTTTCAAATAGTGTGATAATTGTCATGTAAATGTACGAAGAAGAAAAAAATAGGCAGGCAATTATTTTATGCATATGTGGTTGAATTTTAATGAACAGTATGAGTCAAGATTAGTGTTTTCAAGTTGAAATGTCTTTGAGCTGGATTGCACTCTGAGATGTGTGCTTTATTTACTCGTTTCCATCAATTACTGGTTGGCAGTTTTGTGCTTTTTGGAATGACTCTTTTTCTCCAGTGGGTGAAAGCAGACCTCATGTGAAACTTTTGTAATTGATTAGTATAATAAATATATTCTAACTGTCTAAACCTCCAAATGTTGTGTGAGAGTTAAACTACAAGTTGCATCAACCTGAAACGCAATAACCAGAAGAATGCATTTAGTTTCTTGCATTTCAGTTTTTATTTATTAAACATCCACAGAGGCAGCAGGAAGTTCAAAGAATTGTATAGGAGATGAGACATGATCGAAAAGCAACAGCGGAGCAGCTTGAATGCACTAAAGAGCTGCCCGCTGGCCCTCGAGCTCAGGGTAAGGCACCACAGTGTGACTGTTTTCAAGCCTTCCCGTCATCAACATGCCAGTCTCCAAACGACCCCTTGACAGCCTCCGGAAGGTGCAGTCTGAGAATCCAAGAACTTCAATTTCACACCGTTCCAATTCTTGTAACAATATTCCAATTCACAAAGGTTTGCATGTTTAAACAGGGTATCTGCAGGTCTTAAAAGGTCTTACTTTGCTCTTCCAAAAATTAAGGCCTTAAATGTTCAATGCACTTAAAAAATAAAGGTTATCCAATACAAATATCTAAACATCATTAATTTGGGATACATTTACGACAAATACCTGGCAATGGTGTATAATACTTAAGTTGTTTTTTCTGGGCCAATTGGATTCATTTTGCTTCGATACATCCTGTTTTAAAACTCTTAGACTTCTTTAGACATTTATTTCTTACATTTTTACTTCTTAATACTCCCTTTATAAAACCTGCTGAAACCCTGTTTTGACTGTTTTAACACACATTACGCTGGAGAGAGAGATTAATGTACAATTACATCCACTGTTTTTAAGTTAATCTGCCTTTTGAATAAGTTGACGGAAGTATTTCAAGATGTCTGCCCTAACTTCAGATACGTTAACTCTGGGAAACCACCTCATTACAGGTCTGCCGTCTGGACCCACCAGAAACTTCTCGAAGTTCCACTTGATGTCGTTGATTTTGAGAGGTTCCCAGAACAATCTGTTGGAAGGGTTACCGAAGCTGTCTCCTACAGGTGGGCAGGCGCTCTGTACGAGAAAGAGCCACCTTTAATCTCAAAATAAAGGTTCCTCGTTGGTATTGGTGATTCCATGAACAACCTTTAACATTCATTGAACATTTCCACTGCAGTTAACTTGACAAAAGATCTCTGATGTAAAAAAGTAATTGGAGTGTTATTGCAAACTATTAAAATAGGAATGGAATTAATACACTGTTAAAAAAATCTGTAGAAATTACAGTATTACTGGCAGCTGTTTGCCAGTAACTTACTGTAGATTTAAA
>JAUCMU010000026.1:9739305-9751077 GCA_032275025.1 Enteromius treurensis | reverse complement strand
TAAAAACCATGCTTTAGTACAAGGATTATAAGAGATATTTTGATATTTCATACCAGTTCGTTCCTGTATTTACTTTTAAGCCTCAGTATAACTGTTCACTAAAACTGTTGCTTTAGAAACAAGCACTGTCTTCAATTTAAATAAATAAAAATGTGCATTACTATTATTATTCCCTTGGTTGTTGTTCCTGGTTTAAAATTTATTTAAAAATAGCATATTTTAGAGACTACAAACTATATAATAAGTATACATAATAACATCTTACCTGGGTATTGGGTAGTCCACTAACTTTGTGTAGAAGACCCACCAAGACCAGAGCAGAGATCCAGGGATTCTTCTGGTTGCCCATGAGGGTGACGTGTGGCCCCTGCAGGGTGTCTGTGTGTCGTCTGAATAAAGTGTGGCTGAGCTGGAGATGAAAAGCACTGGAGGAGAGTGACGCAGACTAGCCAATAATATCCAACCTCATCCCGCATATTGACATAGTACAGCAGTGGACTGTTTATTACAGCTCTAACCCAAGATTTTGTTGTAATCTAGTTTGCAATGAATGTATATGTAATTTGTTTATGCGAATTATTGTAATGTGATGCTAAAAACCCTTCAAACTTCTGTTGGCTTGATAGTGATAAAACAGTTACAGAGTTATTTTTGTCACTACGTCTTTCAACATCTCGTTTGCAACACTGATATTACAAAAAGTGCAGGAAGTTCTTTCACATGCCTACAACCGATTTGAGCAAGGTACAAATTACCTTTAAATCTGTTTCTTGTTTCTAGCAATCTCTGAGTTTTTTCCCCCTCCAGAATAATTTTAGTTTAGAGTTTATTAAATACAAGCGCAACCTTTTCATACACATTTGTATAGAGAAGACAACATCAGGTGAGATCTTGGCTACTGAATGCATTTTTTGAAACAATATTCAGAATATAAGAAGGACAACATTCTCACTTCCTAGGTGCCAAAATGATTCATTTTCTCATTTTAAAACTAAGACAAAAATGTATTATTACTGACCTCAATTCATTCTCAACTCTTCACAGACCCATAATTCTTAAAATGGTATGAAGACCCCCAACTAAAGTTCCATTTTTGCAGTTTTCTTTGGATTCCTAAATTTTTTTGTTGTTCATTTAACAATTTCCCGTTTCAGTAGCTCACATGGCACATACTGACTACTTTATATTCTATACAGCAGCAGGCAGCTTCGGATCATCTCATGTTAAGCTTCTGAGAGTATCAAAGGTTAAGCTTAAATACAGATGAGTGGCAGCTTTCAGCTATTATGTATGTAAATTATGAAAGCTCTCTAATTAGCTGGGACACTGGGAACTGTTATCTTGTGCAGCATTTTAAGCTTGGTCTTATACATTTAGCCTATACTGTATATATTGGCCTACAGTAATTATTATTTGTTTTTGAAAGATATGATAGAGACAATGGTGCAAATGATATGGTGCTATAGGGGCTGTGCAAAATCAAGCACATAAAATTTTTCGGAAAAACTAGATATTAATAATTTCATTTATGTTAAACACGAATAATCTTGCAGTGCAGCTGCCATTTCAACAAGAACAGATGCCTGCCTCTATTTGATCCAATTATATTGTGTTTGCTGAACAAACTACCTGGTTGATTGATTGGTGGATCTGTTGCACACCACTGACTTGACTTTATATTGTTTGTAAGCAGTTTCTTCTAATATGTTAGTGTGGAAGTTGGAAAAAAGGTAGGCTAATGCATAAAACAAAGCTCAAACACGTTATGACTTGACTGAGAGGCATTGGAGAAAAATAGGCTACAAACAAATGGACGTACAAAGTAATTTTTTGGTTGTGTAACAATAATGTTAAGGCGATGAGTGCAAAAGAGGTTAGTAAGTAAGACGTCCACATGTTTGTGTATGAACAGGAGGGACGCTGTTGAAACAAAAGCGGAAAGAAGGCGATTGCGTATGATGACGCATGGTCGTTACGTAGGCAGCAGGAACTCAGTCAGAAATGGCGACGTTGCTGCAGCCAGAAAAAGTGCTTTATCTCGTCCGAGGCGAGAAAAAGATTCGAGTTCCGCTCTCTCAGCTTTATTTTTGCCGGTACTGCAGTGAGCTACGATCTCTGGAATGCGTGTCACATGAAGTAAGTAACGTGTGTTACTTACGACGTTTAATGGACACAATGGATGTTAGCCATGCTAGGAGCGAGCTAACAGGCTAGTGATGACAGTGTTTCCGCCTATCAGTCTAAGTGGAACTAATTCTGGTTCTGTGATTGGCTAGTTTGTCGTTCTGTCATTCATTATCCGACAATAGAGCTTTCCAATTGGCTGCGTAACCAATCAGTTAACTTCTGCACCACCCACTATTTTAGGATGTGACAAGCTAAAAGCTAGTAGAAGAATTCTGAATGAAATTAAATATCCCCTCGTTCGTTCAGATTGTGCGCATAGGTACATTAAAAAAGAGTGAGGTACTAAATCCAGTGTGTTAATGCTTGCAGCAGCCATTTGTGTTATTTTGAAGGGATAAACACTACCACACCCTCTACAGACAGCTTGGGCTATTTTATTTTTGTTTATTTATTATTTACTAAAGCATTGTGGAAGTTTTAACTCCGGGACAATGATGCATTTCCATTTAACCTTTCTGTACTTTTCCAATACATGTCATATAATTTATTTAAGCAAAAACATATTTGCTTTGTCTTGTAATTTTTTCGGTGTTATGTCTGTTATATAGGTCGATTCCCATTTCTGTCCCAGCTGTCTGGAGAACATGCCGTCAGCTGAGGCCAAGCTCAAGAAGAATAGGTAAACCGCATCTGTGCTAACGTTAAATATCAGACAAGCCTGTGAATTAATAACTGCAATAATCACCATCATAAAACACCATCTTTACTTCATCATTAATTAGTTAAATGCTTGCCATATTTATGCTTTGACACATCAAAACTTGCTGGACGTTTTACATTTATTTAATAAAGTGACTGATAATATGTGATCCTGGACCCAAAAACCAGCCATAAGGATAAATTTGGTCATTGAGATTTAAACAGTATCTGAAAGCTGAATAAACAAGCTTTTCATTGATGTATAGATTTTTAGGATAGAATATTATTTGACTGACAAGCAACTACTGTATTTGAAAATCTGGAGTAAAATACTGAGAAAATCATCTTTAAAGCTGTCCGAATTAAGTCTTACTAATTCATATAACTAATCAATAGTTACAGTAGGAATTTTTACAGAATGTATATAATCTTTACTTAATATCCAAATTATTTTTGGCACAAAAGAAAAATCTGTTGATCTTCTAGATATTGCTACAAATACACCCATGCTACTTGTTGCTCACATATTGTGTTTCCTAATAATGCTGTTGGATTTTTTGTGATCCACTGTTTCAGGTGTGCCAATTGCTTTGACTGTCCATGCTGTATGCACACCCTCTCCACACGGGCCACCAACATCCCAGCACCACTGCCTGATGACCCTACCAAAACCACAATGAAGAAGGCCTACTACCTGGCCTGTGGATTTTGTCGCTGGACCTCAAGAGATGTAGGCATGGCTGACAAATCTGTGGGTGAGTCCTGGCACGTCATGATGCGGATATATGTACCAGTGTCTGTATTGCGTCATCAGTAACTCTAATGATTTTAACTTTAAACTAGGGCTGGACGATATGGCAAAAATCTATATCACAATATATTTCTTAATTTTGGTCGATACAGTATAATTCCGATATCGATATGAACAATATTAAAGAGCCTCAGGAAAAAAACTGCAGAGGACACACACAATGGATGTCTGCAAACTAAATTTGTAATATATATATATATATATATATATATATATATATAATTATTATTATTATTTTTTTAATAAAAGCAGTAACACTTTACTTTACGGTTACACCTACTAAGTAAAGAGACAAGTAATGCTCCCTTTGTTCAAAAATCTCTCACTTGTAATATGTGAGCGTATTTACTGTACAAGATTTGTCAGTGAACTATGTGGGCAAAAAAATAATTAAAATAATTGTTCATTGATCGTAATCGAGTTAAAATGTTAAATTAATCGCGATTTTGATTTTAGGCCAAATCGCCCAGCCCTACGTCATTATGTTGGTTATAATTGCTTACGAAATTGAATCAAATGAACCAAAGATGTTTTTACTTGTCACTTCATCCGCATGCACTTTGTAGTAAACATTGTTCATTTTATATTTTAGCCAGTGGAGGATGGCAGGAACCTGAAAACCCTCATACTCAGAGGGTATGTATAAAACAAGATCTCCTCTTATAAAATTAATTCAACATTTTCTGATTTATTACATTGTAAGATTACATCTCACTTTCTCGATTAGCTTAACAAATCAGTAATTATATCTGTATAGATCAACAAGCTGATTGAGTATTACCAGCAGCTGGCCCAAAGAGAGAAGCTAGAGAGAGACAGGAAGAAGCTGGCACGAAGACGCCCGTTCATGCCTCAGGCGTTCTCGGTAAACACTCACACCACTGTGACTTGCAACACCCTACTAGCATAACATTTACTTTCCATTTAGTAAGCACTAAACAGGTGTGGTTTGTCTTGTCTAGAGTCTAAACTTGGACAGTCTTGTCAATATGCTTAAGTTACACTGCAGTACTGTTATTTTTTGTTCTGTTTATTTTCATTGGAGAAATTATGTAATAAAATTCATTCCAATATTTTGTACAAAACTAAGTAAATCATCTTTACTTTAAATCTGCGTAAGAGCTTGGCTAATTTTACTAAACCTAACTGGGTCTGAAATGTAACTACATAACATCAGCATAAAAGGTCCAAAAATCTCCAACGTTTGGGCCGTAGAGTTTGAAATGGTTAATTTCTAACCCTGTGATACACGACTGGTTACTTTGAGCTGCATGTGTTGTTCACAAATGCAATCATTGTTTCCTTGTGCTTCAAACTGCCACTTTAATGTTTGCTTGAATGCATTTGTTTCACTTGATTCTGTCTCTCTCCTTTTCTTTGCTTGTGCACGCTGATCTTTTTGGTTTTATACCCCTCTCCAGCAACACACTATTCACGTGGTGGTGAGTGGTATTTTCCCCCCCCCCCACAATTCTTACAGAAACACTAAGAAGGTCTTTATTTCCCCCCCATCCTTCCATCAGTTTAGCATGTCTAATCTTTTACTAAATGACTTCACATGATCACATGAGCTTCCCTTGGAATTCCCTGCACAATCGAATCTTTGTATTTGGCAGGTGATATCATTAATGGGACAGTCCTGGTTGGCTGGTATTTATGTTTGGAGTTTATTAGTAATGTTTGAAGTTTAGCTGCAGACTTATTTGATTTATATAGACTTCACCCAGACTCAATAAATCAGTCAATCAGTTTTTTTTGGACAACTTTTGTGCTTAAACTGTGTTAACTATTACTAAATGCACCATTTCAGCAAACACTAGCTTTCATCTAATAATAAGCTGTACCTTACACCTAGAAAAACTCTTTATCATCATAGACTTAAGTGGTCCATATTATTTATTTTATAAAGGAAAAGTATGGACTGGGAACCAGACTACAGAGACAGAGATCTGGAGCACCAATCAGTGCTCTGTATGGCCTTTCGTAAGTATTGCTTTTAAAATAAGGAAAATTATATATATATATATATGGTTATCATATGTTATATATATTACATGTTTGTTAAGGCAGGTATTATTATGTTGAGTACAAATATAATTGATGCATCATATTTTTAATTATTGCGGACTTTGTTAATATGATGCTGTATTCAGGTTAAATTCTGTGCTGTATTCTGTGTTCAGGTTAAAAGAAGGAGAGGACCAGAAGGAGATAACTATAGAGCCAGCACAGGCTTTGGATGAAGTGGAGCCTCTGCCTGAAGACTATTACACTCGCCCTATCAACCTTCCTGAAGGTTGGTCTCATCCTTGCTTCGTTCAGTAATACTACTTAATTACTAAATCTGATACCATTTGTAGCGAAGTAATCACAGGCACAGCCATCTAGATCCAGACTCGCAGGTGTCAAAGAGTGATTTTGGAGGTTATATGTTCTGGATCAATTGTGTAAGAATTGAAATGATGATCTGATATCATGATATTATAATAATATAATTGGACCAAGTTTGGTATCCAAAAGCAATTGGATTGGCGTGGTTATATGATGCATATTTTAAATGTTACTTGTGTTTCAATGCAGTAACGACTCTTCGCCAGAGGCTGCTGCAGCCTGATTTTCAGCCTGCAGGAGCTTCACAGCTGCACCCCAGACACAAGCACCTGCTAATGAAACGCTCTCTGCGCTGCAGGGTATGTAAATATATCCAAAGCTTCTCTTTCACTCTGAAGAAAGCCGTTCAGGAAGCTGCCGTTGAATTGCTGAATTAAATCATTCAGCCTGTTTTTTTTTTCATATAGTGTGCCTTTCCAAAGTTTGTATTTTGTACAATTTTTACAAAATTTTTATTAAACATTTTTTTATTTTAAAATTTAGTATTATTGTTCAGTGTTACATGATCCTTCATAAATCATTCTAATATTCTAATTTTTTCTTTTATTTTTTAAGATAGGAAGTTTCTAAGAACTCCAAATAGATTTACTGTCACTTTTGATCAGTTTAATGCATCCTTGCTAAATAAAAGCATTAATTTCTTTCAAAGAACAAAACAAAAATCCTGATGGTTATAAAATACCAATGCATATAGTTTATATATTACAAGCTCTTTACGTTCATATTTGCGTCTAACCATTGTGAGCATATCTGCAAAACTGTTAAATATCATTATAACGTGCTATTAATTACTGTTCCTTATCCTTTTAATTTCAGAAATGTGAGCACAATCTGAGCAAACCCGAATTTAATCCAACTTCAATAAAGTTCAAAATCCAGCTTGTGGCAGTGTAAGTCCTGTGTTTGTGACCTAAAATCTCTTATTTGTTTTTCTTCGAGTGTATACTTGATGAAGTGAATCGGCTAACGATTTTCGATCTTGTTTACAGGAGCTACATTCCTGAAGTAAGAATTATGTCCATTCCAAACCTGCGTCACATGAAGGCAAGTTTGAGTAATGCTTGAAAACCTAAGACAAAATTATGCAGTTTATTTATTTGTTAATTTTGAAGCTTAGTCTGGTTACAAAGCTTTGACATTGTGAGATGTTGTAAGTAATTGTAGTGTTTTGTAATATAGGAGAGTCAGGTTCTGCTGACCCTAACCAACCCAGTGGAGAACCTCACCCACGTGTCTCTGTACACCTGTGAAGAAGAAGACCCAGATGACATTAACAGCACTGCTAAGGTGAAACAGTACAGATGAATTATAGTGATATAAGTGAATTTTAAGCAGTGTATATGTCCTATAATGATGGCCGTGGTTGGTAATTGAATTGGACAGTTGTTTATCTAGCTTGAGCTGAAGCATGACTCTCCAAAAACAACCACTCAGTTCAGTCTCCCGACAGACATGGTTTACATTGAGTGGGCCACCGCAGAGGAATTGATAGTCATGACAGCCTCACCATCACTGTCATTGCCCTGCATTGTGGCCCTTGGTTTAATTATGAAATATCATTGTTTAATAGGTGCTGGTGCCCTCAAAGGAACTGGTCCTGGCAGGGAAAGATGCCGCTGCTGAGTATGATGAACTGGCAGAACCGCAGGGTTTTCAGGATGACCCAGAGTAAGAACACGCTCTGCTGATGGATACCGAAAGCAGATAAATCAATTTAGCTCATATATTACCAAGAAGATGAGATTGCAGTAATGCAGAGTCAGGGGCACAGAGTGCGAATAGGTTATTTATTTATAACAAGTAGGGCTGCATGTACATAACCTGCTTTGAATTTGAACACAAGAGAAACCCCCTGTTCCTGAAATATCTTTGGGTATTTTGATGATGCTTTCAGGTACTGTATGACTTTCTTCTGCTAAACCCAGAGGTACAGATTTCGAAGAATGTTGTTAACCAAGCTGCTGCTGGCCCCCAACCAGCACCTGTTTGGTTACCAACAATCTTCAAAAGGTCAGGAGAAGAAAAAAATGTTCATACAGGATTGAAAATGAATGATTTCAGGGTTCAGGATTTATGGGTAAACTGTCCTATAACTATAGCTGTAATTACATTAGGGTGCAATTTTCTACCAATCAGTGTAGAAAATGTCAAACAAAGCTGTCAACATTTTTTTTATGCACAATGCTGATTACCACAGAAAATAATTGACCCTGGGCTTTGTTGTGGTTAGAGTTAAGATACTTCCAATCAAAAGTAAACTGGGTCAGTGTTCTCAAGCACTTATTTTCCAAGCCGTTCTTTTTGAAGTTACTGTTCTAGATTAACCTCTGTTTATGCATTAAAGAAATATTGTTGTAATGTAGTTATGTGTATTGATTCAACTTTTGAGCTCCCTACAGTTAAGTATTATAGTATATCACTGGATAGTGGAACATATCAGTCTTACATACTCCAAGAACAAATGTTTAAGGGATAAGAAACTGAAGCCATTCACCATATTATAAGTCATAATACGACTTGTATAACTACAGCAATGATTTTGAAACTGATATTTCAAGATAAAAACGTACATACAGCATGTAGAAGCTTTATTTCGTGAGGTGAAAGTCAAAATAATTTTCTGTTGTAATCACTATTACGCCACAAATGCTGTCATTTTTCCGGGATGTCTGCTTTTAATCATCTGATATCATCGGTTCCTGTGTTTTTACCCTTCATGAATAACAGTCTGCCCTCTTGTATCTGCAGCGTGGTGGCCTTTAGAAAGTCCAACAAGATCGGCTTCTTCATTAAAGTGATTCCGCAGAGGGAGGAGGGAGATGTCACGGTGGCTTTCAAACTCCGACATGACTTCAGGAACCTCACTGCTCCAATCAGACCCGCTGAGGAGGGAGAAGCCACCAGCGAGGCCATCTGGCTCACACACCATGTGGAGCTTAGCTTGGGCCCCCTGGCAACTTGAGAACGTAACACACACACAAGCTATACACAAACATAAACACACTCCGATGCATAAACAGAGAAGTTTAACAACATGTGGCGCTAAACTCACACACTTACACAATCTCTCTCTTGCTCATAAAGACATTCGTTATCTTGGTGAAGTGAGTGTTAATATTATCAGGCACACACACACCACTTACAGGAACGCAGTTACTTAACAGTACACACACTACGCCTACACTTGTGCCAGATGCTTTGCCCAGTGATCTTTCTCGCTCTCTGTTTGTAGCGCCCCCTGCTGATGTATCTAAGTGCATGTGATTACAGTAACATCATCTGCTGTTATATTTCATGGTTCCAACCCCAGTTCTTCTCAGTGTTAACAGACACATTTAGATTAATGCTTTATCTAGTTTTCGTGTTAATTTAATATTTTGTATTTGCTGTAAGACAAGCAACTTGTTTCTTGCAGTTGTGTTGCACTAATTAGTGAGAAAGTCATTGGTTGTGAAACACGTTTGATAAGCCACTCTGTTTATCCAGTTATCTGTATTAAATCAGAGGGTGAACACCAGTACATTCAGCTTTATTTATCTGTCTAATGGTAGTAGCTGGAAGTCCTGATTTAGTGTCTAATATGACCGCCTTAAATATGGTTGAGCAGTCTTATCCAATAAAATATGAGAAACTTGTTGGATCTGGATGTGTTTTTATTGTTATGAACATTAACAGGGCAGTTAAGATGCTGTACAGAGTAGCCCTATTGAGGTTTCCTTTAAATTCTGACTTTTGAGTAAGCACTTTTTACATTTTAAAGGAACTTTTGTTTTCATTTTAATTATTTGGGTTTTCTTTTTGGACAATAATATCTTTAGTCATGTGATTTAAAAAATCTGATTAAAAAAAGTCCACTACAGCATAATTAAGCTGTAAAGGCTCTTAAGTGAGAAGCTAAGTTTTAAGTAGTTGTTCGACAGGAGACATCTTATAGGCCGTAACCACTTCTCAACCAAACATAGGCAGTATTCATTGATTCCGTCAATCCAAGTTACAAATACTTGTAAATTATTAATTCATGAACATATGTTGAATTAGAAACAGCTTACTAATTATTGCATTATATTTGGCCAAAAATCGAAGTAGTGTGGTATTAGTATACTAATCCGAATACATCCATACTGATCTGAATCTCATGTTCAACGATGATTCCTTGTTTCCTTGCTCCTCCCTCCTCCAGACATTGCTTTGTCGTATGAAATATATCACTGGCATACTATTATGGATGGTGTTCGGACAATTTGTGCCACCCTGCCAGATTTTCCTACCTCCCATTAAAAAGTGGGTAGTACAATTTAACAACGAAAAATGTTACATGTCAAATGATATTTTATTAATGTCTACACATACCCCAACCCTAAACCTACCCTTACAGTAATGCAAATATCGTAATTATGAGTTAAATTCGCGGTCTTGACTGTAATGTATACAGCTACTGGTAACCAACAATAAATATATATTTTTTTCTACCTATTATTTTGTGTTTTATTAATGTCTACACCTACCCTTACAGTAATGAAGACACATTAAATATTGTTGTTCAGGGTGAGAAAAAAAGAATGCAATATTGACGTGCGCGTGTGCCGTAAGCCCGGGTAGGAAAAAATGTCAGAATAACCGTCACCGTGAGTTTGCCAAGTAAAACCTGATCCTGGATCAACATTACTGTCCAAAAATATAGACTTATCCGAATCCCTAAACCTACCCCTACCCAAAATGTATGTCTAAAATCAGTGAGAAATGCTAGCTGATTAACAAGGGGGTAGAAGCGCCTAACCCTGATGATAAGCCTAAAACAGATATTTCCAGAAAAATGATCCCTCAATTCTGATTGGTTGATTAGAATGTCCTTTGTGGTGAGCGTAATGATAGGCTAGCAAGCTTTAAAAAGGAACAAAAACCTTCTTTTGAAAGTTATGACAACTTTATGTGTGGAACAGACTGAAACTGTAATTTTATTAAAGTGAGCTGTTTACTGTTAAACCTTTGGGGTGATTATCACTACAAAAATTGAGCATCGTTTTTTTTCTATTTGCGCCTTATTTACCTTATTCAAGGAAATTATTCAAGGATACAAGAATGATTCAAAGCAAGACATATTCAAATGTTGCTCACTGAAAATCCTGATTTGAAATCAGTTGCCATTTAGCGTGCTATAGTCAGATAAAACTTAATAAAAACAAAATGCACTGAAAGTGAAACACAAGCCCTAATAAAATCAGTTAAGGTAAAACGTGACCTAAACCTGTCACGTGCACATAGGTGAGTCTGGTGTTTGGACTTATGTGCCTGTGTTTCCAGCTCCTTTTTACTCTGTGTACCAATAGATAAGCGTGATATCACCATGTACAAGATGTTCCTGGATCAACATCCTTGAGCCTGGAACAAAAGGTTACCGTGATTTTGCCAAGTAAGACATGATCCTGGATCAACATCTTTTATTAATCCTGGGTCAACAGTACTGTCCAAAGATATAAACTTATCCCAGTCGTTAACCTTAAACTTACCCAAATCCAAAATGTTTGCCTGAAATCAGTGAGAAACGATAGCTGATCAACAAGGGTGTAGAAGCACCTAACCATGATTATAAGCCTAAAACTAATATTTCCAGAAAAATCATTCCTCTATTCTGATTGGTTGATTATTCAATTCAATTCAATTCAATTCAAATTTATTTGTATAGCGCTTTTCATGATACATATCATTGCAAAGCAGCTCTACACCAAGTAATGTTTTACAGTATA
>JAUCMU010000026.1:9721873-9739205 GCA_032275025.1 Enteromius treurensis | reverse complement strand
CAGGCACATAAGTCCAAACACCAGACTCACCTATGTGCACGTGACAGGTTTAGGTCACGTTTTACCTTAACTGATTTAATTAGGGCTTGTATTTCACTTTCAGTGCATTTTGTTTTTATTGAGTTTTATCTGACTATAGCACGCTAAATGGCAACTGATATCAAATTTCAAAAATCAATTTTTGTAGGGATAATCACCCCAAAGGATTAACAGTAAACAGCTCACTTGTCCGTTCCACACAAAAAGTTGTCATAACTTTCAAAAGAAGGTTTTTGTGCCTTTTTAAAGCTTGTTAGCCTCTCATTACCCAGTTATTATTGACACGAGTGACCAGGAAAGTCTTCAAACATTCTTCTTTTTCTGTCCCACCGAAGAAAGACAATCATATGGCCATGGGATTGGAATGACATGACATTAAGTAGCCTAATTGAAGCAATTCATTGGGGTAATCTTTTTTTCTGTAAAATTCATATAATGTTAGATGGTGTCCACTAGATGACAGTCTAACATGGATAAAATATTTTCTTTATGTTTGACATTGTGCAGTCCACAGACCAGCCTGTAAGAAAAATGATCCATCATACTTAACAGCAACATCTTATTAGCATGTTATTGAGTTGTGATTATTAATTAAAAGCTGTTGATCGTTTTTTAAAACTTAACAAAATGCATAAATGTAAACCAGAGGGCCAAAAAATGGCCTGTGTTTAGACATTCATGCTAAGATGAATATACTCTCCACAGACCTTAATGTACTCTTACCTACTGAAGACATGCAAAGCCAAGAATAAATAGACTTAGTCAATGGAACGATTCATAGCTGTATGCAACTACAGTCTGGCTAAACATTTACAGACCTGTATTTTACAAATTATACAACATCCCCTATGTTTTTTAGCATGATGTCATAGTTCTTGTGTCCTAACTAAACCAGAGGTACACATTACAGCACACCTGGTTATTATATTTTACAAAGGTGAAAAAGTACGGTTTTAGTGTAATGCCTCAATTGCAATTGTGCTAGGGAGTCTGGGTATAAAAATAAAGTGAGCTTTAACAGTAATTGGCAGACCTCAGTGTTTCTCAGCACTGTTGACATTGGCATGGTTGTAGTACTCTCAGTAAATGATGTGGATATGGAAATCTAGACTTTTTTTTTGTGTTCGTTTTTGGAACAGTAACCAGATGTGTTTTGTCTCCTTGCTTCGCAGATAATCATCTTAAACTATGGCTCTATTAAGAAAAGGAAGCCGTAGCTTCCATGTATGACGCATCCATTTTTCTTCATAACAGGCATGTCTGCATACAACAGCAAGGCCAAAACATTTTATGTGCTGATCGTTAAGTATCTTTAGAGGAAGATAGATTAAAAGTATCTTTTGACCTCACGAAAGAAGTTGGTGGAAAGAGAACATTTAGAAACTGAATTTGATTCACATTTATATACAGTAAAATAGGTCAGCATATAGCAAAATAAATGTATTCAATTAATGTTTTCCATGCCCTTGACTCTGTTATTAGCATAGTGTTTCAATTACTTGTGTGAGTTTAAAATATTACATAGATTCTAAACATTACACAGAGACTATAAAAGTGACATAATAATACAGTTATGTTTTAAATGTTTAAAGTACTTTTAAGGGTTAGGGTTAGGGCATCAAATATATTTCAAATCAATTACTCTGTATTATTAACAACTAAACTGAAAACAAAAGACCTGTCAACTCACGGTGATCATTTGGTGATCACCAGGAAGTGACACATCTGTAATGCGTCTACAGAGGCACAGCACAGATCATGATTTTAAATCCTGATGATTCGTGACTTTATTTAATCTTCATGAAAAACCTGTTTAGAGCCGTGAAAATGCTGTGTTCCCTTTTTCTGCAAATGTGCTACAGACTAATTATATGCATGTGAAGTGCCTAGTGCTGCTGATCTAAAGCGTAGCCAAACCTCATAAGTTATAAAAGTCCAGAGTGGCAGTGAAAACAGCCACAGTAAAAAGTCCAGGAGAGACTTTAGAAACCGAAAGCCTTGTTGTCTTCTGTTCACTGGATTCATCTGTAATGAAACACCTCATAGAAAGCATTGATAAACGATGTGTCAGAGATCCTCTCCAACTCTTGAGTGTCTAAAAGAATGAAGAATGTTTATATCCCAGGCTGGTGCATTACCATAGGAAAGACCCCACTAATGGCTCCTCTGTGTAGGATTAGTCACCTCCGGTTGTTCCCATTTAGGGAATTCTCTTTACTGTTAAACCTATATGTCATGTTATACTGCATGGTTGAGGTCCCTCTCTGCCATTATGGGCTGTTGGAAGGCCTCTTTTAATGGAATTGACACATATTTGTGTAAAGACTCAGTTCCGGCAGCATCTTTCCACTGGCGTCCTTCAACACTGACCTCTGACACTGCTTCGGGTGATTTTGAGTGCACATTTTAGAAAAAACTGAATTTAGAATTCTTTCACTTTCTATTTTCCACACTGAAGTAATGAAACTTGAAAAGATTTGATGATCTTCACCTGGAAACCTTTCGAGAGAAGTATAGGAAAACACTTTGAAGTCAGGGCCAGAATTAAGATTCCAGCTTAATGCTCTGATGCTTGAGCAGTTGCCTCACGATTACATAAAGATGTAAAACTCCACACATTAAAGTGCCTCGTATGTATTTTCTAATGGAAAATCATGATAGTTCCCATCTTGTAGGATTTCCAAGTCTGTGATGTCCTTGTGTTGTTTTATCTTTAGCGAAAGCACAGAAAGATTCCACATTAAACTGTGAGGCTGACAGATGTCTGGACATTTCCACCATGACATCACCTACAAAAGCAGTCTTAAATTCTGAACTCACTTTAGAGCAGTATAGCTCAGAGGCCAGCTGAGAAATAGCAGGGGTCCACAAACACCCTGGTTTTAACATGTATATCACAAATGGAGAATTCTGAGATGTCCAGATGCTGATAGTATTGGTATTATCTGTGCTGCTTTTTTCTTTATTTTATTGCTGCCTGGATAATATTTCCATGTTTTTTTTGAAAAAAAAAAAAAAGCTTTTAAAGACTTGCATACTGTTTGGGGAAAATAAATATAGGTTACCTATTTTTTGGAGTCAGTAAACAATGGTACAATGGTTCAAAATAGTTCTGTCTTTTTGCTTCAAATAAATGCTGCGATTACCTTTATAAAAGCATACAAAAAGGCCACGAAAATATTACATCGATTGTAATAAAAAAATGTTTCTTGAACACCAAATCATATTAGAATGACTTTTGAAAGATGATGTCACACTGAAACTGGCTTTTGAAAATTCAACTTGTAATCACAGAAATAATAAAAAAATTTAAAATCGAAACTTTATTATAAAATCTAATAATATTTAAAAGTATTGTTGTTTTACTGTATTTTCTTTTTTAAATATAGCCTAAAAAAATAAAACATGTCATTGATACAATTTATTTTATGCTTCATAATATACAATATTTATCCTTTATTAATAGGGACAGTGAGACATAAACAGGAAATACAGTCAGTCACCGTGAGCAGTTTCAGGAAATGTTGCGAGCATGATTTGAACATGCATTAGTGTCAAAAGCATGTGTTAACTTCTAGATTACAGCTATAGGACACCGCTCTTGGCTGTTAACTCTATTTGTGCCTAATCTGGACCCAATTAATCACTGTGTTTCACCTCTATTCACCGGACCATCATCAGACTGATTACAGGTAGTTGACCATGTCTACATAGACAAATGGCTTCAGTCTTTGAGCCTTGAGACGAGGCCAAGGTCTGTGAAATGCATGCTTGCACAAAGTTCCAACAGCTCTCTTTCTTTCTTCCTTTCTTTCAGCTTGTGGTGGAATATTGATTTTGGAGGCTTTGGTGAAAAGTAACACTCTTGAGAAAGCAGACCCGCTCCGCTTTGCTTGAAACTGACACACATGCACCCTGTCATCCAAAACTCACTGTTTTCCTTATGCATTTGTCTTTTAGTGTGTGTATGATGTGCGCAAAATCAACAAAAACATAAGGAATCTATAGGAATCCCACAAGAACTTACTGTAAAGTCCACTGGTTTGAGATACCTTCATTTGTGTGGTTCATGTTTCTTTGTTGCTGTGGATGATTGGGCGCTGAAAGGAGCCGGAGGGTGGGGAAGGATGCTGCCGAGATGCACATCCTCCATTGCTCCCTGCAGGCTGGGTAGTGCCAAAACCACACCACATCCCTCTATTACTGCTGATGAAGACTGAGGTTTATTTTGGGTCATTAGACAAGAGGGTGCATGGCTGGTTTGAAGGCAGGACACATTGTAACATAGAACTGAAACAAGGTTGGACCTGCCCTTTGAGCTTAAATGGATTGCAGAGCATAAAAAGCATGAAACAAACAACTGCATCCATCTGACCGCCTTGAGCACAGTGAGCAATAAACATTGAGATTAAATCTAGTGCATCATATTCGATATGCAAATTCTTCTAAGGCTTACTTAGAAGAATCAAAAGGTAGCTGAAAAACCTGTTGTTGGCACTACGTGCTTTCTGCGTTTATTGATTTATTATTTTTTCTTAGTAATGGTTTTTAATATCCTTACACTTCAGGTCATGGTGCACAGGTTTGTCTTTTTACTGTAAAATATTTTGTACTGTTATTGACTATTTTAGATGAACACACAAATGTAGGTTTACTTGATTATCCATACATCGTTTTTAAAGTGTGAGTATCAAATTTGACAACAATCGTTGACTTACATTGCATTATTTTTTTGGCACCCACATTAAAAACTACAGAGCATGTATCATAACTAATAATGTAAATGCCTTCTTACGATGTATATATGTATACACACACACAATAACCTCTTCCAAACCGATTTTTCCTAACAGTTATTATTTCATATATCAGACTTGAAAAAGTTACATTTTTAGATGATGTACATATATTAAAGCATATGATTGGAAAAGAATTGATCACTGTAATGACATCAATATGTGGTTGGCATGGTTAGTCCATCAGGTCTGATGTATTTGCCATACACAGTCTTGAAGTTCCATTTTCTGGATCTTCGATTGAGGTTGGTCAAAGGAGGCACGCCTCTCACAAGCAGAGGCCAGTTGTGAAATGATCCAGATGTGGTTTTCTTTTCTTCAGCAACTTTATTAATAGCACTGGAAATGACAGGTTGGAGCACAGAACCACGTGTCTGGGCTTGATTTGATAACCCACTCGCTAATAGAATAAGACGTTTGGATAAAATACAGATCGAGTGTGTGCTTCATGGTTTCAACATGTTGCTCTGGCCTATTGTGAGATGGCTAAAGCAATATTTTTGGAGGGAGGAAGATATCACCAGAGAGGGATATGGATGTTAATGTGGCACGTTTCTCCAAGCATATGTTCTTTAAGCTCCAGATATTTTAGTGTATGGGAGTTGATCTTGACATTCATTTCCAGATGAGGCAGGCCCCTGGAGAGTGTTTGAGAGTGAATGCATGAACGTCCTATTGGGTTTCAGATCATTTGGGTCTGGCATTGAGGAATCTCTCTGTGCTTGGTTGGGCTTTTGTCTTAAACCATGTTGTTCTGTTTAATTTCCTGTCAAAGTGGCTCATAGATTTGATTTCCTGTAGTTGGTGAAACTTTATCTGCCCCATTCCATCCCAGACAACTCGCCTCGCCATTCATAGATGGGCTTCCGTCGGGCCTCTGCTTTGAGTCGGCTGGGCTAAGAACTGGACTGAGTTTGTCAATGATGACATGTATTGGTTAAGTGAAGGATGTGGGTTTGAAATATCCTTAGAAGTAGGTCATATCAACTGGGCCTTGTAGATTAGGGGAAAATCTGGGATCAATTCTTATTTTTGAAGCAGTCAGACCAGTTTCCAATTAAAGTGCCTGCTTGTGTTGAGAGGTGTTTCATTTTTTTCCTCTCAGATGCTTGTGTTTTATTATGAATAAAGTTGCTTTGTAGTCCCCAAATGTTGGATTGGAAACATAGAACTTACTAAAGTTACAGTATTAGTGCTAAACAAACTAGTCTTGATTCTTTCCAAATTATACTTATTAGGTCAGTTTGGTTTGACTTTTGTGAACTGATTCTTTGTAGTAAATCAAAATAATATATATTGGTTCCTGCGCAAAAGACTCAAAACCATAGACCTCGATCAGTGTAGTCTAACTGATTCCTGAAGAAACTATTCATATATGATGAGTTTTTTTAGGGAATCAAAAATACACAGTGTGACAAATATGGTTCAACCACTTCCAGAACTAATGATTAAAACAATGCGTAATGTGACCAACATGGTCCAACAGATGCGATGAGTGTATTAAAACTGCTTCCTGAGCAAATATCTTTATGAGATGATTCTTTTTAATAAATGAAAACAATATAGCAAGGTACAACCACCTCTTGAACAAATTACTTGTACAGGCAGATTATTTTAAGTGAATCAAAACTGCAACATGATCAACCATTTCTGAACAAATTACTTTTTATGATTCTTTTTTATTGAATCAATGGGATGCAGCACTCAATATATAGTCTAACTGATCCTTGACTTGTAAAATCCTATGTGTCTCACTTTGTAAAACCATACATGTCTTAATGTTCACCAGAGCTTGCACAGTAATGATAACAGGAACACATACCAGCGACTGATGGCCGTGTTCCTTTATTAAAGGTTTTTTTTCCCTCTTCCGTGGTCCACTGAGTGCATAAATATTTTCATGCAGAGGGTTATCAAAACATGACCTTTTGAAGCAGTAAAACAAAGCATTCCTTCTCCTTGTGCACTCAGAATAAGGCTCTGTTCCAAAACCTAGTGAGCAGTCTATACAGCCAACAAATGCAGCAGCCTCCAGAATGGAAAGGAATCTCAAAAGTGAATGTTCTACATAGGCAGTAACTAAAAATAGCTTTCTGCAGGAGAAATGCATGCTCTCAATAATGATATGCAAATGCAGAATCTTGTTGGACTAATTCATTCAATCATTCTTCTCCTCCTATTTCCTTCCATTCCCCTTTTCTTTCCAACTACTAATTAAAGAGAGGTAAAAATACAACTGAAGTTGCTAAGCTCATGACTTCTGTGTACTCTAAACAAGCTTGGTTTGCTTCCAGGCGAGTGTGTTTCTCAGCACACAAGTCAGAAAACTAAAACCCTGGGCATTCGTTTCTCCATCCACCTGTGAATAACATCCCCCTGGGGAGAGCCAGTGACCATATGCTGTTCTGACACCTTAAATCAACACTTAGGTTTAGTCCAGCCATCTCCAGGCACAAGCTGTTTCATTACAAGCTGTCACCTAAGGCTAGGAAGGTGTTTTTTAGATGTTGCCATGCTCATACAAGAGTTCAGGGACAGAAACAAGTCTCTGGAACTTGAATCAGTAATGCAATGTGAGAGGCACATATGACTGCAGGGTTTCTGTTACAGTGGTTTAATGAGACGATCCTGATGGCACCTGGCCACCATTGCGCTGTTTATTTCTGCCTGTCCAGAGAGAAATCCCACTGTGTTGCACATGCTCCATGATGCTGATTCATTCTCTTCATGTTTACAAACACTGCTCAAAATAGGTTTGAATATGCGTCTCAGCGTCTTTAGGATTATGCAACCAAAAATATGTTTAAATATGTATAAGTAGGGAAAATAAAGGATAATTGTATTATACTCATGATCATGATTTCTGCTTCTCACGATTAAGGTATAGTTGTCTGTAAAATCCTCCTGTGGGTTAATTATCCTAAAAATGTTCAATATGATATTTATTTGATATTTGCATTATCCTTAAAACCTCGGAATCATTCACCCAAACAGTTACTTACACCATGAACTACTCATCCCAAGCCATCCTAGGTGTATATAACATCAAATTATGGTTGAACCACAGATATCACAGAATATTTTACTATTTTTAACCATTTAACTCTTTATTTTAGAGATTTTTTTTCATTGCTGTATTGACCCATCTCTGTGTCTGCTGTTGCCATGAGGTGTTTGTGTATTTCCAGTTTTCATGTGACAGCAGCAGTTTACAAACTTCAGTCGGTCAAACAGAAGAAATAACACTGCCGTCACTCATCAGATAATAGGGTCAGTCAAACGATCAGCAAAGTAGGGATGAAACCATAATGCTGTTGTGAATAGGGTAGAGATTAAAGAACAGAAATACAGCTCAATGTACGAGAAATGCACAAATGTTTATTTACCATAATTATCCAAAATCATGCACGAACGTACGGTTGATATGTCAGTAAAAAACATGGAGTAGCATCTGCGGCTAAATATTGTAAGCCTATTATACAAACGCTTAAATATATATATTTTTCTTTGTGGACCCTGAAGGTTAAGAAATGTACCCAAGCCTACTGGTTCATAAGGTTTTTTATTAAAAGGCGCAACTATTAACTTAGTTAGCTTTGAGAGTCATTTTTTATTAGTATGGGTCTATATCGGCTTTATCCATCTATATAATATAAATGAGGAATAATAAAATAAAATAACGAACATAATAACAAAGTCTCTAAATATAAGGTATTCTATAGTCATAATAAACAAAGGTGTGCAAGCATGGAACAGGCCATGCATTGTCGTAAATACTATTTGAAAACAGAATTACCATTTGCGCATGCGCGTTTTCTACTGCGTCATTGTGCGCATGCGTGGACGGATCGTGCAGGTGGAACAGATCGTGTACCGATATCATACTCAGCAGATACTCTGGGTCCGAAACAGCTGGACCAACCAACAAACAGAGGGCGGGATTAGAGCTGTGACGTAGATGTTAAGCGGTGAGTTTAAGATTGTAGATTGTAGTTTAGGAATCAAAACGACAGCGGACATGGAGACGGGATGCTATTCGCTCTTCTGTGAAGATACCTGGCATTTGCCAACTGAAGCCCGAACTATAAGAGTGTTTGGTTCACATTTTGATGTGATGTTGTGGCCCTACTGCCGACATGTTTTGGTTAAAGAGTAAGTGTGTTCGACGTGAATCAGCGCTGGAGAGAGTGATCGGTGTATGACAAAGCACTGCGAGAGCATTTGATCGTTTCATTAATTTTGATGTCATCCATCGATCGGTCGCTGCAGCGCTGCTTCAGGTCAAACTAACTGTTTAACTTATCAGTGTCAGCAAGAAACTGGGAAGGCCAAAGTCTGTTAAGGCGATATGTAATTGGCTCACGGGTATGTGATTGTCATACAGGTACAACAATGATTTTACACTTCACTTTTTTTTTTTTACACACATTTTTTAT
This sequence comes from Enteromius treurensis, assembly GCA_032275025.1. Lineage (NCBI taxonomy): Eukaryota > Metazoa > Chordata > Actinopteri > Cypriniformes > Cyprinidae > Enteromius > Enteromius treurensis. The sequence continues at coordinate 9,729,934 of JAUCMU010000026.1, read as the reverse complement.
AATGTAACAATATTTCACATGATATTATTTTCACATCACATTAGTGTGAATTCTGTATCCAGTTAATATTGACATTAATACGCATCTAAAATGTAGGATGTAGGTTATGAAACGCCTTAGGGTTGCAAGTTTGTTCAAATTCTTAAGAATTAGCTCTAGTAAACATTGCCAGCGCAGTTTGGTAGATTACTTCTCATTCTAATCAGTCACACTGCCAAAGAGAAATAAGAAATCTGATCTTAATTACAGTCACGCTTTTTTCTTCAATTCTGTTTTCATGCTCTGTCTCTTTCCCTCTCTCCTTTTTGAGCAGGCTATTGCTTTTCTAAGTTCATGCTTCCTAGAAGAAACTTTCTCATAACCGAAACTGGTATTTAACATCTGTGTAGCTTCTAATTAGGCTTTGCTATGGTTAGAAACTCTGGTAAAAACTTAAGCAAAGCAGAAAGAGGCTTGGATTTTTGCTCTAAAGACAATATTGCCGTCTAGCGCTTTGATTTCGAAAACAATAAGGATATTGTTTTCTCGCACTGAATATTTTTCCCCAGCTTCTTACACTTGATTGGCTGCAAGTCTGGTATCTGGCACAAGGCGGGTTTTATGGTAGAGCTGCCACTCACAATGCCACAGAAGCAAGTCTGCAAAACAACTCAACTATTAACATGACTGAGGAGGAAGCCAAGCCTTGAGTTTCATGAATTTGAATGTGTTCTAACTTCTTTGGAAACTCATATGATATAAGTATCTTTCTTTAGAAATCCTGACTGTATAAACATAAGTTGTTTAGAAGCTGTCCAATGTAAAATTCACATATGCGACGTCCTGTCACTATATATGGACATTTCAGTGGCCTTTTTTGGACTCTATTTATACAGTCTTTGCTGTCTAACCATAAACACTGTGCGTTGATCCATAAAGAACTATTTGGGTTATTTATTTTTGGGAACTTCTGTTACTTTATGTATATGTGTCTACAAGTGTGTGTGTGTTTAAAAGGTCAGTGTTCTGGTGAAATGAGGCTTGGACACACACACACATACTGGCAGCTCTGAGTCACCGAGGGGGGATTTCCTTTCGCTTACTGAGGCTTTCAGATGTATTGAAACAACATGCCTGAGTTCAGCATACTGAGAGAGAAAGTGCCCTGCCTCACACAGCACATGGCTTTGGCTCTTAGAAAACTGTGTAAGAGACATATACTTACATAAATGATGAAATTATGCACAGCTGTAGAAAGAAAGAGAATATGGTTGTGTTTACTGTAATGTGATATGTTTCTGAGGATACTCAAAAGCAAGTTGTGCTGGGGTTTGAGTTTGATTTCTGGCTCTGTTGTTGTCCTGCCTTTTCATTTGTCACCATAGCCACTAATTTGATTTTGCTCTTCTGTCCAGACAGTGCCTTTAATAACTCTCATTTTGTTTGTATAAGTTACATCAATGTAGTCTTCCATGCATATGTCTTCAGCGTATACATGTTGATTACAGTCATGTTTAAACATGATCTTCATCTTCATCATGTGCCATCTGCAGCCACGTGTGACACACATACCCATAATATGGGATAGGACTTGATCTGTAATCAACTGGATTATAAAAAGTGATAAATGATGCTTCAAAGGGATTTATATAGATTTAGCAATTGATATGCACAAATGATTCAGTCACTTTTTTAATGTTTTTTACGTTTTAAATTCAGTGGACACAAAAGGTTTGTTTTAGTTAATAATGCATTTAATTAAAGATTATTGTGCAGAATTAATCATTCACAATATTTTTATTTATATATTGCTTAAGGTGCAACGATTAATAAATTCAAAGTATTTTATTCATTTATTTAAATTTAAGATTAACCAGCAAAAACAATCAGACTTATCAAATTTTACATTAATATGCACAAATGAATCAGTCACATTATTTTATGTTTTTATTTTTCATTTTAATGGTCATAAAAGGTTAATTTTAGTTAAATATTTATTGAATGATTATTGTTCACAATATTTTAGTTTGGTACTTAATACATTAATGTGCACAGATTATTATTATTTTCTTTTACTGATTTTATTAATTTATTTAAACAAGTAGAAATCAATAATAATCAGTACTAATTTTAGATTAATATGCACAAATTATTTTAACTAATTTTTAATTAAAGTAATTTAATTTTGATGAATGTGCTAAACAAAATTATTATTTACAAGATTAAATTATATTAATTTCAAGTGAATGTGCACAAATGAATAATTTCTAATTATTTTGAATGCACATTAAAATGTATTACTTCATTATTGTATTAATTAATGTATGTATTCATTAATGTATTAATTCATAAATGTGTTAACATTATTTAATGTCATTTCTAAATTATTTGGCACAAATGAATAATTCACAATATTTTATTTAATTAATTTATTTTATTTTAGATTAATATACACAATTCTTTTTTTCAAAATAAGACTGGGAATGTCAGTCAGTAAGTAAACTATTTTATTTAAGTAAATAAATAAAGAAGGTTAAAAAATAAAATAGGGCAAGGATGTGTTTTTACACTTTCAAAAACAACAAAATCAAGTTCCCATGGTAACCTTATGCATTGACTGCTGACATTCGTCATGATGAATGAGGCTGGTTGGGCTGTGTAAAATATGCCGCATTACAGTTTTGCATCAAAGTAAGCAGCTCTTGTTATCCTTCCTCCTTGAAGCCTCAGTTCGTTTTGCTCAAAGGGTGCCACGCATTTAGCAAATCTCCAAGTTCATCTGCATGAATCTGATTTCTTTTCCTGTGGCTTCTTTGAAGATAATGATATTTTTTCTCAAAAAAGGCAAGCTTTTGGAACACTAAAGCGAAACAAGATTTTGGCTTCTCTAAAGGTGATCTACTGTAACTCAGAGTACATTGTTTTAAGACCTTTGGTGGTTAGGGGGCAAATAAAATATAACAAAACAAGGAGCACACTAAAAATTATAAAGACAGTCTGCTAACAGATGTCAGATGTGGTGATATCTGTTCCCAATCAGAGTCACAGTCTGATTCTTTAATCTGTGCTGACGTCCCTAACGACCCATGTGTTTAACTGTCTGTGAGCTGCTGGCAGCTGTTCTTGCAGAAGCTGAGGGACTGATGTGTCGGAGAGGCAGATCTCAGAAGGGTTGCAGAGCTGATGAAGATGCTGAAAGGCAAGATTTGTAACCAACGTCTAGTAAGTCGGCCATAGCGCTCCCTCCTGCCCTGGCGCATCTGCAGCTCTCCACGGGACATGTGATGGGGAACCGAGTGAGGCATTGTGGAGCCCCGGCCTGTCGCTGCCTCTGCTAGCCAAAGCGGATTAACTGCTGTCAGCGAGGAAAACCCAATCCAGACAGCTCCACTGGCCCATCAGGACACTAGGAGCGATGCATAATGCCATCCAACAAGATTGTGGAGCTCCACTCAATACCTGTTGTTTACTTACGGCCAAGTGTGAAATCCACAGCGTGAAACCCCGTGTTCTGCTCTTATGGTTTCCCAAGGTTGCAAAAAAACATCTACTAAAAAAGAAAATTGAAATTTCACTGGATAGGGCTGAAAGTTGTGTCTAAAAGCTAGTTTCTAACTTGTAATAAATCAGTTTTGATATTCTGTTATTAGAGGCAAAAAATCCCATGTTATGGAAAACTATTAAGTGATTCTGATTAACTGTTTCCCATTACATTAATGTTGATTTTGGCCAGTTGCACCTCTAAGTTCAGGACCTTCTCAACTATTTTGATATGTAGTTACAAAATGTTCCATTTTTATTTTATTTTCTTGCTTTATATATTTTAATTTAATGTTTCATATCTAATGTTTGCTGCTAGAACAAATTCATGCTATTTTAAGAAAAATTAATAAACAAATAGCATTTACTAGTTTAATTCATGAGAAATAGATTAAACCAGCTTTTTAAAATTATTATCTTTAGATATCTTAATTTAATGTTATTACATATTTCATGTTTTAGAACAAATTCATACAAATGAAGAATTGAAATTTTCGAGAATTTTTAGAACAAATATGTTTTACTTGTTTAAATGCATGATTATAGATCATGACATAGATTAAACCAGCATTCTTTATTTTCATTTTATTTTATAGAATTAAAAAATGTCATGTTCTGTTCATTTTTAGTGCTAGAAAATAACCTATCAGTAATTTAATTTAAGTTTAGGGTTAGAAACTGGCAAACCTCAAATAAAATAAAATGTAAAATAAAATAACATTGAGTTTAAATTCTACTTTTCTATTACACTAACTCAATTATTTAAAAAAAGGTTTTACTTATGCAATGGTCTCTTTCATTAACATTAGTACAAAATACCATCCTGTAAATTCACACAGGATCACTGATGCAGTCCATTGGGATGAAAAAAAGCTAAGATTACAGCATCTATCACTCCCATCACTCTGTGCGCTGTGCTCTGAGAGGTCAGGCCTTTGAAGTTCATGTCCGTGCTGCAGGGACCTCATCAACCCTCTGCTAACTAATCCCAGACTTTGGCTCCTCTGCCCCCATTCAGTCCCAGCTCTTTGTTAGCCTGTTTTTACTGTGAGCGCTCCATGGCCAGACCTGTTTGCATTGGTGTAAAGGGAAGTGGGGCATTGTCTGGACAGGATCTCGCTCAGAGATCATACTTTAGATTGGGCTGGCGTTCGAAGGGCAGGACTCCAACGACTGACGTCAGCTGTGTTTTATTTGGAGCCGGCAAACGCTCAGCTAATCCAAGAACATAGACAGACATCCAGGAAGAGGGGACTTGTAAAAACAAGCATCCTGCTGGAAAAAATGTCCTTAAAGTTATTATCATCAGTTACTCACTTAAGAGTGATTTAAAATCTTATTTGACAAGCGAAGTATCACACCTTCTCCTGTGGGTGGGGGTACACTGAAATGTTTATGGGCTACTTTTAAACAGAAGGAACGCCTTCATACTTATAAATCATTGCCTTTCATAGTTAATTACTAGTTAAATGATATAATATTATTTTAAGATTAGCAAATAACTGTTACAATTGAAAGTCTTTCTCTCTCTGCACTGTATGGTAAAAAAAAAACGGCAGCTGTAATGGCCAGAATAAAACCGTAAAAAATACAGTAACAATATTTTATGCTTTACTATTTTATGTAAAATTTACAGTTAAATACCGTAATTTCGAATAATAAACCATAATAACTAATATTATGTTATATCAACCTAATAAAGTAGTTAAATCTATTTTATCCCTTTCAAATACATAGGCCTATTACAAGTAGCTTTTAAATAGTAACATGAAGAAAATGCTCGGTCTCCATCACACAAACACTAAACACCATCGTGGTAAGAATTACTAAACTGAAATGTGCAATAAACATTCATTTTACAACATTACATGTAACATACAACCTTAACAAACGTAACTGATACAAAAAAACTAAGAAGAAACATAGTTTTTTTAAAAGAAAAAACATCAAATTCAAATAAAATTTAAAATGCAATACAGGGAATTTTGGGAATGTCAGTTTACAGTATTTAATGTAAACACGGTGTTTACCATTTCACGGGTCTTTACCGTAGCATTTTCAGTTTTTACCATTAAAATCACTGTGATTTTTTTCCATTGTGTTCCTCATAATACTGACTTTTTTGACTTCACCCAACAGCATGAAGCAAAACTTTATAGTATTTGCTATATTTAGAGAGATAAAGAGTAAATTAAATTGACATTTTTGCCCCTTTACTTCCCTTTGTTTGAAAATTTTATTAAATTAAATTATTTAATTTAAAACATTTTTATCTTTTAATTTTTTGTTTGTTTTTGTTTGTTTTTATGTAAAATATATGTAGGAATGAAAGTTTATTAATTGTTTTATGATAGCTTTCAAATATAGTTTATAAATAATCTTGCAATATTGCACACCCTGATTTTAGATTATAAAAACACATTGCAACTTATCCTGCCTGGAAAGAAAGATATTTTATTTTATTATTTGTTTTTTTCGCCAAATATTTTATTTAGTAAAAAAAAATATATAAAAAAATATATAATTGATGCAAAATGATGACAGCTTTTAAATATAGTGTATAAATGGCTACAATACCCATTTTATCATTTAAATAGGTATTGATATCTGCAATATTTTTCTTAGTGTTTAGAAAAAAATCTGTGGTCTCATTCATCACTAGCTTATAGCTATAATACTTCTCTTGTGGATTTTGAGTGCATGCTTGTTCCATATGCAGAAGTTACAGCCAACACAAACTGTATACATAATGTACATACCTCATTCAGCGTAGATGTCTATGACCCAACCATTTTTGTCAAAAATGGCTTTCACCCCACCACAGACGCTGCCGCATTTTAATCACAAAGGTTAGTCACAAGTTGTTTTCTCGCTAAGCAACCCAAATGTTTCTGTCTGCAGAGGAGAGCTCCTTACTGAAAAGATGCGAGCAACTAATTTATGTTTACTGCCTAACCAAACAATTAAGGCTTGGCGAAAAGCAGAAATTACAACACGCATGAGCTGTTGTGGCCTGCTTGATGGAGCGAAAATAGAGGAGACGTCTCTGTTTGGGCTAAGCATTTATATATATATACGGACACGGAGCTTGTTGGAAACTGGGTTTGGGTGGTAATACAACCCATATGTCCCTTTATGCTTTGATCAATGTCTCTCCTCTAGTGTCTTTTTAACAGACGTCATTATTTAAACAGTGCCATTTAGTTAATTAACATATGGTAATATAGTTGTTAAAGACAAAGAATACCGCTTGATGGTATTTTACTTCTCAATACAGCACCTGCAGCCAATCTCTAAAGGAAATGACTTCTCCTATTCTCACCATATTCTAAGACATTTAACCAACCCTTTCTTTCCGGGAACACATCATATCCATGGAATTGAGTGCAGGTCGGGCCCACGCAGCGGGAGTCCATAACGCAGAGGTTTGGGTTTCTGTTGGCTTCAACAACGTGCTGCAATTTCCACTGTGTCATTTCCTCCCAAGGTCAAAGAGAATCATGGCACTTCCTATTGGTTTGCCAACAACTGGCCTTCCTCCTCCCATTTTACACCTATAACCTTCTCCTGTTTGCCTGTTCCCATGCCAGAGGTGCTCTCTGTGAAGAGAGTGAATGGAGACAGCAAGGATTTTTATGTCAGAGCATCTGCAGTAGCTTTTAAGCGGAGATGACATAAGAAAGATGACCTCATCCCCTGTGAATACGATTTAGCTCCCTGTAATTAGCGTATCGTTCTCTGTACAGAGGCTTGTAAAACACTTACTTTAGTCCCAGGCGTGCAGATGCGATTTCTGATTTGTGCAACAGCCGATGCTATATAGCAGAATTTATATGGAAAGAGGAAGCTGTTACCAAGTAACAATAGTAGGGAGTTTCATTGCAGTGCACCTGTATTTAAGTATAAGCTTTTCCTCTGGAAACACACTCCAAGGCTGAAATAATCTCACACATTCAGGCCTTTGTCTAACACACTATGACTTATCCTTCATGCTTAGAAATAAATGATTTTATTTTAAATTAACTTTTGCTTAATCCCTTATGTAAAGTTGTTTCCGCCATGGGACACATTTTTAAACTTAGAGTTCAGTGTTGTCTTCGCAATTGCTAGTTTACATTTAGCAAAACTATAAAATTGACATCTTACAATTCTAAGTTTCTCTAATGGACTGGTTAGCATTTACTAGCATTTCGCAGTATGCTTTCAGAGTTCCTTTGGACCCCTTCACCTTCCCCAGCGCCACCTGTGTAGATCAGCTATGGTTTTTTTTACCTCTTGTCCTTGCTCTCAGGTTTTTTTTTTCTTCAGAATATTTTTCATTTCTGAGTTCATAGCTCCATATTTGTGAATTTATATATAACAAAAGTCACAAATATCTTTTTTTTTTATCCTGTCGTGGAAACACACTTCCATAATCTTATCCGTTTTCTTTTAACTTTAAAAACGTGTAACTTTTACTTATAGTTTTCTTTTTTTTTTGTGCAGTTTTTTCAAATAAATATATTTTAAATATAGTATAAATATATATATATATATATATAT